>JAAWXA010000006.1:23170412-23253080 GCA_038090715.1 Florisuga fusca
TTATGTCAAGATAAATCCTCTCCAAGTGTAATTTTTACCTATAGACCCTTCTGTTCTTAAAAGAAAAATGGAAGGAAGGAAGGAAGCAAGCAAGCAAGAAAGATGGGTTCAACCATCCAGGCCGTTCCTCATCCAAAGAGCGGTCCATTCACTGAATAGGTAATGTTCCAGTTTAGAGATCAGAATGTCATGAGGGACAGTGGTGAATGCTCTGCATAGGTCCACGTAGATGATGTCTGTTGCTCTGCCTTTGTCCACTGAGGCTGTGTCCCCATTTTAAAAGGCCACCAGATTAGTCAGGTAGGACTTCCCCTTAGTGAAGCTGTGTTGGTTGTCAATCAGCCCTCTGTTATCTGCTTGCCTTAGCAGAGCCTTCAGGAGGATCTGCTCCATAGTCTTGCCAGGCACAGAGGTGAGACTGACAGGCCTGTAGACCCCTGAGTCTTCTTTTTTTCCATTTTTCAAGTGGAGATAATGTTTCCCCTTCTCCAGTCAGCAGGAACTGCCATGACTTTTCAAATATGATGGGCAGTGGCTTTGCAACTTTATACACCAGTTCTTTCAGGAGCCATGGGTGAATCCCATCAGGTCCCATGGATTTTTTCACCTTCAGGTTCTTCAGGTGGTCTTGAGCCTGCTCTTCACCTACGGTAGAAGGATTTTCCTTTTCCCAGTCCTGACTTTGGCTTCTGCAACATGGAGGGTGTGACCAGAATCCGGCACTGATCCCTGGGGGACACCACAGCCGCCAACTGGATGCAGCACCTTTCAGCACCACTCTCTGGTCCTGGCCCTCCAGCCAGTTCCTAACCCAGCACAGAGTGTCCCTGTCCAAGCTGTGGGCTGACAGCTTTTCCAGGAGAATGCTGTGGGGGATGGTGTCAAAGGCCTTGCTGAAGTCCAGGTAGACCACATCCACAGCCTTCCCCTCATCCCCCAGGCGGGTCCCCTGATCATAAAAGGAGACCAGGTTGGTCAGACAGGACCGGCCCTTCCTAACCCCGTGCTGGCTGGGCTTATCATGCCTACAACCATGCCTACAACAGTTTTTTCTTCCCTACCTGAATAAGAGTGGGAAGCATCCAGGGACCCTGGAATCCTTTGTTTAGAAAAAATCAGACTCAATAAACCCCTGCAAAACATTGACTCGAAATGTTTTACTTAGTTCCAAATGTGACAACCAAGAGAAATGGGAAAGCTGTGAACAAAACTTGGCAGCGAAGTGTGTGCCTAGGACTGAGTATTAGGAAAATTATATTTCTTATCAGATAATATTCCCAGCAGTATCCTTGGGAAAAGGGGGGAACAAAAACTTCAACCATAGTTGTTATATGCAGAAAAACCTAATAAAATAGGAAGGGAATACAAAATTTTAATTCCCACAAGAAGTTTAAGCCTACAGGCTTCTTCTTAGACACATGGTTGAAACTGAAGTGTATAGGCTGCTAGACTTCCTGCCTATCAAAATAGCTTCGTAATTAAAATAAGAGTTCTCATTTTTATACTGTGTTGATTTTAGCTCCCACTTCTTGAGCAATACTATTTGATGCAATAAAGAGAATCCAAACTTTTCCATATTGTGAGCTGGAATGTTAGTGAGCAGATAGCCACATGAGTAATCTGATCACTGTCAGGGAACTGAATGTAGGGGGGATAGGCAAAAGTAAGAAGACTATTTAACTTGTCTTAATATTTCTCATTGCTATTGTTGTTGAGGCCAAATCTTACAGTGTTTAATCTAATTAACTGCTGAAGAACATGGGATTATATTTGTATAGCCTAAGAAAGGCCCACAGTTTGGCCTACAATTTTTCCAGCCCATTGTAATTTTATTTTAATTTTAAATATCTCCACAGAGTTCCCTGCTGCCCTCTCCTAAAACTCATTCAACCACAAAAGAAAAATAGATGGTGCTGATAGCCACATGAGTGTCTCATATTGAGTGGACTCACATGCCCAGTGCAGGACAGCCAGGAGGTCAGACCCAACCAGCACGGGTTACAGAGAGGCAGGTCCTGCCTGGCCAACTTGGTCTCATTCTATTGACCAGGTCACCCACACAGTGGACCAGGGAAGTCCGTAGTCATTGTCTACCTCAACTTCAGTAAAGCCTTTGGCACCATTTCCCACAGCATTCTCCTTGAGAACCTGGTGGCCCATGGCACTGATACATGTGCTCTTTGCTGGGTTAGAAGCTGCCTACATGGCAGGGCCCAGAGGGTTGCAGCCAACAGAGTTAAATTCAGCTGTGACCGGTCACCAGTGGTGTTCCCCAGGGCTCAGTTTTGGGGCTGGTCTTGCCCAGTATCTTCAATAATGATATAGATGAAAGGATTGAGTGTTTCCTCAGTAAGCTTGCAGTCAGCACCAAGTTGGGTGGGTGTGTTGAACTGCTTGAGGGTAGGAAGGCTCTGCAAAGGGTCCTGGACAGGCTGGACCAGTGGGCCAAGGTCAGTAAAATGAGGTTCAACAACGCCAAGTGCCAGATCCTGAACTTTGTCCACAACAACCCTATGATGGGTTGTTGATGGGGTGCCACCCCATGAAAGGAATGCTACAGACTTGGGGAGGATTGGCTGGAAAGTTGCCCAGAGAAGAATAACCTGGGGCTGTTGATCAGCAGCTTGCTGAATATGAGCCAGAAGTGTACCCAGGTGTCCAAGAAGGCCAACAGCATCCTGGCGTATATCAGGAATATTGTGGCCAGCAGGAGCAGGGCAGTGACTGTGCCCCTGTACTCTGCACTGGTGAGGCTGCACCTCAAGTACTGTGTTCAGTTCTGGGCCCCACTGTACAAGAAGGACATTGGGGTGCTGGAGTGAGTTCAGAGAAGGTCAGTCAAGCTGGTGAAGGGTTTGGAGAACAAGTCCTGTGAGGACAGGATGAGAGAATTGGGAATGTTTATTTCAGAGAACAGGAAGGCTACAGTGAGAGCTATCAGAAAGGAGGTTGCAGTGAGGTGGGTGCTGGCCTCTTCTCTGAAGTGAACAATGATAAGACTAGAGGAAATGGCCTGAAGCTGCACCAGGTGAGGTTTAGGCTAGATATTAGGAAGAATTTATTTACTGAAAGAGTAGACAGGTGTGGTGGATTCACCATCCCTGGATGTCTTTAAAAAAATATGTTGATGCGGCACTTCAGGACATTCTCTAGGAGGCATGAATTTTTTCTATGTTGATAGTTGGACTCAGTGGCCTTAGAGGTCTTTTCCAACTGTGATGATTTTGTGATTCTGTGAAACAGCACATAATTCTCTGGCACAAACAACCTGTTTGTCTCCAAACAACTTGTTTTTCCTGGGAGAACTCTACCAGGACAGACTTGCTGAGGAGTTAAAAAAATAATAGATGGGGGGACTCTTTGGTTTTCATTACAGGGGAAATCTTTTAAAAGTTCTTGCTTCAAGAGCTGCCTGTAAAACCTTTTGGTTTGTCCATGATCTTTGTGGTGGAAAGAAAAGATAATTTGTGCTGGAGTCCTGTTAGAAGCAAGATGGAACACTTTGACATTCTTTTGACTTCTGACTTGGAGTGAGTTATCTTAGTTCCCAGATTTACTCAACAGCTTTTGGCTGAGATGAGTGCTTGTGATTCTGCAGCAGACATTTACTATTTCTTCACAGAGAAATTTATCACTTTCTGGACCCAACATCAAGTACAGGCAGGAGGGTGGATACCAGGGCAACACCTTGACCTTGGAGACCTGGGGATAAATCCATGTATAGTCTCTTCCTCCATGTTGACTTTCAGGTTGAGTGAGGTCAACAGGTATTCACTGTGTGTGCTGGTAGGCAGAAAGGAAGGCTACTCTTTCAGAAAGAGTGACAGGCCTTAGGTTGCAAGTGTGTCACTCTTCCTGCTCTTTTCTCTGCAGTCTGTGATGTCTCTTCAGAAGAACAACGGGGTGGTGCAGTTGCACCTCAGGAGAAAGGCAAATGTAAGCAGATTCTGCCACAGCCTTTGGAAATATTGGTCTCAGGTATGCCACAACCAGTGCCATGGACATGGATATGTCTGAATCAAATAGTAATTTCCCTTAACACCTTGGACAATGGAGACATGCAGGCACTCTCCTGCTGTGTTCTTCTGGAGTCACCTAACAGATGTGCCCACTGGGTAACATTGCATTTCTCTGGGTTTTTTCACTTGTTGCATCTCACGTGTAGTTTGTTCCACTGCCAAACTGATAAAACAGGCCAAAGGGAAATGATTATCCAAGCAAAATATACCCAAGTGTAAGTCTGACACATAGCTTGAACCACTCACCAGACAGTGCACAACAGGAAAAAATGGTGACAATCTTGAATGAATTGGTACAAGTCCCATAGTTACCACTTACCTGACACCAGAGAAGATCATTATAAATCCAGACAATTACTCTTTGCTTCAGAGCAACAGCCAACTTAAACTAATTTGTAATTTGTGACAATAGATTTGTAAGAAATACCAACTCTGCTTCAGAGTAGAATTAATGCCTCACTATGTTTCCATGAAGAAAGCAATTTCTTCTAACATGAAGAAAATAATGACCTTGTTCATGTGTAAGCAGAAGTTGAAAACCTCTAGCTGATGGCCAGGTAGGTGGTAATTTATACTAGGAGAGTGTTCCAGCTTTGGTTACTGAACCTGTATGTTTACATGTATATTTTTCACCCCAATAGATGGGTGAGAGACCCATAGATAAATTGTTTTGCACTTTAGTTTTCAATATAGTCTTTTCTTTCCAACTAAATATTTCTGTAAGGGTTTTTCATCTTAACATTTCCACTATAAATATGGAGAGGAACTTAGAAACTTCTGAAATTTTTGTCAACCTGTAATATTTCCTCTTCCATTCTTTTCATCTTGTAAAGAAAGCTTTTCACTAGTTAGTCATAAATAACATTTTCTAAACCTCTTTTTATTGTGCCTTTCTTAACCTTCTTTAATTCTCCTAGAACTGCCTTAAAGGTCAGTGCCAAAGGCAGAGCACATACTCCAGCTGCTGAATGGCCAGGGCTGAGAAAAGCAGAAAAGTTAGCTCTTGTGTTACCTATGATGTCTTTGAAAAGACATAAAGACATATAAGACGTATATAAAGACAGACCTTCCATGAGCCAGGTGGAACAGACCTGGTGCCCCCCACAAAGCTCCTGATTCAAGTAGAACCAGCACAGCAAGAAGGAGAGGGAACCAACATGCATGGAGAGGGAATATGGATTGAAACTATTTCTTTTCCTAAACAGTCTAGTATAATCTATTCTAATCTAATCTAGTCTAATCTAATCTAATCTAATCTAATCAGATCTTTTAGTTGTTCCTTAATACAAAACCAGTAAATATGCATAAGCAATTGTGACTCTTAGGAGTGTAAAGATTTAATGACATTTTGGAGAAGCTTACCAAAGTAAGAAGGCTCATACTTGTTTACTGGGGGTTCAGCTGCAGTAACTACATCAAGGTTTGCTTTTCTTGCAACAGTAACTGATTGCTAGATAAATTTCAGTTTGACATTCACTTAAGATAATCAAACTTTTTTGACAGGTTATCTGTCAGTTTGTTTTTTTTCTTTTCATATCTGCATCTGATTTATTAAAGCATTGAATGGGGGCTCATGGTAATATAAACTCTGTTTCCCTGGTATATTCTCTCAGATTGACAGTAATTTACCCCGTTTTTATGCTTTATGCATATGCAAGTCAAATATTTATTCCAGTGGCTGTTCATGCAATGAATTTAGGCTGATCTGTGCCCTCTAGTCTCTGCTTCTTCTTTTTTTATATACTCATTATGTTTGACTTTTTTTTCATTAGTTCTTGAAGACAAGCATTAATACTTAAGGAATTACTTGAGCCCCTCTTTATGTTCTAAGGTCAACTTTGTCAGGCTCTAGTAACTCAATAACTTAATTTAGCTTAATATTTTTCAATTATTTTTCGCTCTTTTCTGGCTCAGATTCCTACTAATATTAATTAATAATAGAGAATTCTGATCATAATTAATCTGTTTGTTACAACTGAAGCAAAAAAGTCATTGAACATTTCAGAATCCAGTGTATGGTATGTTATTTATTCACTTTGTTGGTTATTCAGTGAACCATCATCTTTCTCTGACTGTAGCCCATTTAACAACATTGCCACTCATTATTTCACTCTCCACAGACATTCAGAGCATTGCCTTCTCACATTTTCAGGACTGCATAGAGAATGCATTCTATTGTCACATAATGCAAAACTCATGCCCCATTTTTTGAAAGAATGCAGATTTAGGAGTTAGACTGCTATGCAAACCCTGTGACATATCCCATTCAGTCTGTGCAGAGTTGACCATGCCATGGTTTTGATTGTATGTGACTTGTAGCTCTTGTGTTTCCTTCCTAGCTCTAAGGGGTGGCTATATAGAGGTTTCAAAAACTTGCTTACTGCTTCTCATTTACTTCTCTTATGACCCCATTGTAACTTTCTATTAAGCTCTTAAAAGCATTAATCATGTTACCAGCATGCAGCTCTCCTTCATACACACACACTCACGTACTCTCGCACATTTTATCCATTAAAACTTTTATTACTTCCTGAGTGCTGCCAATAAGAGGCTGTGTGCCTTCAGCAGCTAGCTCAAGATCAACTAATTCACATCCTAGTTAACCTCTTTATCTGAAAGAGAAGCCTGTAGGACCTGAGGAGGCTCAGATTTGCTGTTATGTGTCTTCAAAGAACAGGTGTTAGTTCCACTCTGTCACTGGGTTGGATAGCAGTAGCTTGGTGCCTTAAAAGACATGAGGAAGAAAAGGTTTTTTACTTAAGAGCATGATAGACTTAAAGATCCATTACACACATTTAAAATAAATTATGCATTTCCACTTGACATTTGTTTGTTCAATAATTCAGTTAGTTTAAATTCTAACTATCTTTTCTTTTTCTTTCCTTTTTTTTTTTTTTTTTTTTTCATTTTTATTTATGAAAAGTCCTGACAGGCAATGAAATTCAATAAGCTGAGTGTTTGAAGAGGGAATCGGGGAAGAGTTGTGTTTTGAGGGCATATGCCAGGAATAGCATGAGGAAGGAAAAATAGACATGCCAAATGTACTAATAATTTACCTTCCTTCCTTCTTCCCCTTCCCTTCCTTTCCCTTTCCCCTTTTCCCCTTTCCCCCTTTTCCCCTTTTCCTCTTTTCCCCTTTTCCCCTTTTTCCTTCCCCACAGACAGACATGAAAGATAAAATGGAATATGCTACCTTCACACTCATTAATTTTCTGTAGAAAAACTTAGGACAGTGCTCAATTAATATTTTATATGAGGCAAGATCTCAACAGTGTATATAAGGTTTATGCAGTAAAAAATTTGGCAGAGAAAATTTATCTTCTTTTGCTCTTTCCTCAAACTCATGAACTGATTTATTCAGAGTCACTGCAAGTCTCCATTTTTGAATGCATTAGTATTCTTGTTCAACAAATGCATCTTAAGGAGGCTGAGCAGCGTATATATGAGACCTGACTTAGCTGCATGTTCAGTGAATGTGTCTCCAGTCCCAGAGTGCTGGAACACATTCTTCTTTTTAGAAGAACACTTCAACAGATTAGGTAACTTCCACTCATTGAATGCTGTTTCAAAGAAATCACGAGGAACAGTGAAACTAGGAACAAAGCTGTTAAATGGGAAGTACAAGAGACAAACTCCTAAAGAAAAAGACCATGTCCATGTAGCATTCAATGGTAAAAAAAATTCCAGTGTCAAGCTGAAGGGTAAGTTCAGTCCAATGCCCTCTGTCCATGTTTATTTTTCTGTAAGTGTTTGAAAAGAAACTAAATTAAGTTTCTATGTAAAATTTCCTTTTTCTTAAAGTTTGAGCTTTCCTGCCATATAAAATCACTGTTATTATCAAATTACTAATATTAGTAATTTATGGGTGTTTTTGAAACATAGTTGTGTTCAGGTATTAGTACCTCTGAGTTTATAATGACCTGAAGAGACTTTCTTAAGGAAGAGCCCAAGTTCTACTGGCCTCTCTGACTGTGATCTTTTGTTTTCTGCATCCATGACTAAATGGATGCTTATGGACAAGCCTTATGATTGTCTCTTAGCCTTTAAATAATTGTATTCACAGGGACTCAGGGATGATGAACCAGAGAGACCTGCAAACCTTCAAAACCTTGTGTATGCAGCAGATGCACCAACAAGGATATCCCAAAGATATTATTTAAGAACAAGGAACAAAGAGGACTTGTTGAGACAGCCACTGAGAAGAAGGCTATCTATTTCTTCTTTTGCATGGGCAAGAAAGTGCCCAGGCTATGTCTGAACACACCCAGGGCCATCTGAAGGATGGAGCTAACCATGCTCACAAGGACTACACCAACCAGAAAATGTTCAGTGCTCCAAAAATTTAACTTGATACCTATGTGATGCAGGAGAAGACCGGACCATCCAATCTGGGGAGCTGGGAAGGGTGTCTTGTATTATTCAGCAGGAGGCACTATGGACCTGGCAGTCAGGAGCCACCTGGCAAGCAGGGCTGGAGGGGAGTGTTGGGACTAATGTTCCTTAAAGAAACAGGACAGTCTGAAAAACAAGAGGGGAAACTTGTGCTCAGAGGTCAATACAGCTGCTCCATATTTCTTATTCTTAGTATTCTACAACTTTGAATTAGAAGAAGAAATCTGTGAATTGTAGCATTTCTCTTCATTGTCTGCTGTTAATTAAAATTTTTCATAGGGTCCAGAAACCTAGTAGGTACCTAGAAATTTTAACCAGAGACTTTTACTTTGGACTGAATTTTTCATTGGAATTTCCCTCTAAAGACAAGCAAGTAATTCCTCCCTCCCTCTAAAACTTCAGACTATTTGTTTTATATGATCAAGGAAGGACTGATAACAAGAATGACCTATTGCAGAATTTTCTTGTGCTTTCATTACTATTATTAATTAATTCATGCTACTCTGAGTGCTTGATTTAGAAGGAAGCCAATTAAGAATAATTTGGAATAATTTGGAATAATTCTAAATGGGAATTTTTTAATAAATACTGAGTGGTAGGGAGAGCATCTACACACACCAATACATTTCTGTTCATGTCACTACCTCTGTCTGTTACATTCTAACACTAAATGAGTTTTAAATAGATTATTAGTAACTGATATTTATTCCAGACCATGCAACAGGAAAGCAATTAAGTTCAAAGAGATGCTAATTAATTCAAAAGTGCACAGACTACCTGGAGTGACATGAGTTCAAAGTCATTTGTACTAGCTTCTTTTCCATGATCAGAGCTATAATCAGTTGATATTAGCATGGATTTTTATCCAAAACAGTGAATACTTTGATCCCACCATATTTGAAGGATCAAAGATTCATACCTATCACTTTACTTAAGTAGTATCTAGCATAATGTGTATGCTGCCGCTTCTTCAGAAAAGCCTACAGAACCTAACCCACTTCAGCTGCTGGATTCAAATAATGGAAAAATGTCCTTTGACTGGGCATTTTTCTTAAAATGTATTGAAATAAGACTTGTGAAATAATGTCTTTCTGGTAGTTTTATGGCTGTGTCAAACAATTTCTGATAAATTTCCTACTATTGTATTTCTTCACAGATTCATGTGAGAAGTGTCAGCCCTTTCTCATTTTTCATTCTCTAACTTTATTTTAAAATTGGCTCTTACATTGTACAGAACTCACATCAGTTTTGTCTTAATTTTAATATAAGTGTGATCCATTTATAGGCTAGGATTAAAAACATCAGGCCATTTCCAGTGTTGAAGAAAGGCTCAGGTTTTAGCCGTCAAGAGTGAAAAGAGTTCCACCGAATTCTTTTGTTTAGCCCCATTTTCTATTTCTGAAATATTTATGAAACTCACACTTCTGATTATTTTAAAATCATAAAATACAATCAGAAGACAATAAATTCTGTCTAGCTGGTTTGAAGAGCATATTTTTACGACATCTGCTCATTTCCATGAGTAAGGCTTCAAATGGGAGTGTAGGTCTGGGAAGCAAACCTGGAAGCTGCAAAGAAATTTTGCTAATCTACAAGAGCCAGCCAGCAGTAGCAGAAAGGAATATGAGCTTCAAAGATGGGTTATACAAGCCTGGGGCAGCTGGGATTGTTCTCTGGTTGCCAACCTGAGCCAAAGTTAGCCTCTTTTTTGCTACTATTCTTACAAAAGTGAAACATTTTAAACTTTCTGGAGTCCGGTCTCCAGACACAGTGTGACTGATAAGTGGTTTGAGCTGACTTATATATCCATGTGCCTACATATGGATCGTGGCATGCCAGAGACACTGCTTGCAGAAAGGTTGCTTTATGGGCTCTTAGTAATCCTTTTCTTATATAAATGTCCATGAACTCTGCTGAATATTTCACCTGGTGTTCCCTTCTGTATATGTCAGAGACATTTTCAAAAACTCTTCATAGTTCACAATATGCTTTCAACCAAGCAACTACAAGTTCTTTGATCTCCAGGGTAACTTTGGCCGATGAAGAAACATGAAACATGCTTAGGGGAGAAGCAAATTCTGCAGTCCAACATTTGTTCCAATTCCCTATGGCTGCCAGTGAGTTTATCCATGAGGCTTTTTGTCTATCTAGAAATCAATAATTTAAAAAATCTACTTATGTTAAACATGCCACTTCCACGTTAGTTTTGTGATCTAAAAGGTTTCCTAGTGTGGATTCTTTAGATCTCTTGAAAGTCATGAGAACCAGGAAATAGAACATCTGCAACCAAATTAGTGAATCTATAACATATTTATCAGAGAAAAATAAACTCAGAGTACTTTTCAGAGGGTTTATATTTAATTTCCTTGTATTTGTGTGGCATGAGAGAGAGGACTGGCTACAGGATCAGCACCTTCTTTGTCACTCTCCATCCCAACAGCTCAGATTCAAGGACTGCAAAAGTCAATGGTTGCTTCAGGAAGTCCTTGGATATTAGCACTTGAGAAAGATAGACATTAGTATGAGAAGACAGCCTCCCTCCCTGGCTTAAAACAGATCTTATGATGGGTTAAATAAAATCTTACAATAATTAGAATCTTTATGTTGTCTTTTGCAAGAAGCAATAATGATTGGATTAATACTCATAGGGGTATTAATGGGGATTTTTAGTAATAGGAGTGGAGAAGACTGTAAGAGTAATGACCATAAGGACTGCTGAGGCAAGAGCAAGGATTTACTGTTGTCTGACTTGGGTGTTATTTTCCTTTGTGAACAAGGCTAGAGAAGGGAGTGGGAAGGGAGCCAGCAGCTTAGCTCCTTTCCCCCTTTGAAGCTTGGTGCACCACACTGCTGGCCCCACAAGGAGGAGGAGTAGAAAAAAAGACCTGTGAGGAAAGATTTTACTATAATGAGCCAGCCACTTCTCTTGTCCTCTCCTTTTTACAAAAGTGCATATCATTCATCCCTAATGCATAATTAATAGCTGTGTCTTTCTTAACAGTAATGTTTCCATGAATATTTTTTCACGTTACCAGCAACAAGTCACGCTGGCTTGAAACTACACAAAACATTCAACTTATGAGGAGGTAGGCCCATAATAGAAAGAGTTCATCATGGCGTGGCTTCACAAAGGAAGATTTCTGAAGGGTTCTCCCCACGCTTGCTGATGGCTGATGAGGCCAATGTGGGACAGGCAGTGCGGCTGCAGAAGGCCCAGCAGAAAGTCTCCTGTGAGGGGACAGCCAAGGCACGGCTCTTTCTGTGCTGTCTTTTCTCCTCCAGACTGATTCTCCGTGTGTTCTCAAAGGAGGCAGCAGTGTTATGGATGGTGTCTCCATGTCTCCCGACTGGAGGCCAGAGTGGAGCACTGATGGCAGTCAGTATGGCCAAAGCTGAGGGATTGTTTCAGGGAGTCCTTGTATCTCCTCTCTGGGGCTCCTCTCTTGTGGCAGCCGGTGGCAAGTTCCCCACAGAGAACAATCTTAGGGAGGTGATGATCCTCCATCCTGGAGATGTGCCCTGCTCACAGACCCTTTCTACTCACATTGTCTAAAGCTTTAGTGAGGTCAATGAATGTCACATAAAGACCTTTGTTCTGTTCCCTACACTTCTCTTGAGGTTGTCTGAGAACAAATACTATGTCTGTGGTACTCCTATTGGCTCTGAAACCACATTGGCTTTCAGGTAGAACTTCCTCTGCTATAGCAGGTGCTAATCTATTCAGAAGTATTCTTGCAAGGATTTTTTCAGCAATGGAGAGCAGAGTTATACCTTGGTAGTTGGAGCAGTTTGACTTTTCTCCTTTCTTCTTGTATAGAAGATGACTGCATCACAGAGATCTGGTGGTAATTTGCCTTGTTCCCAACAACTCACAAGATGCTCATGAAATTTAGCATGGAGTGCTTGGCCTCCATGCTTTCAGACTTCAGATGGGATTCCATCAACCCCAGATGCCTTGCCAGTTTTCAGTTGCTGTATGGCCTTAAGAGTCTCTCCCAGAGTAGGGGCTGTGTCCAATTCGGTTTTCACCGGTTGTTGTGTAATGTGCTGAATTGCTGAGCCTTGAACTACATGGCTGGCCCTGAAGAGAGTCTGAAAATGTTCAGACCATCGGTTCAGGATGGAGATTTTATCTATGAGAATCATTTGTCCATTTGCACTGAGCAGGGGGCTTTGGACCTGGTGTGTGGGTCCATACACTGCTTTCAGAGCTTCATAGAGCCCTCTGTGGTCACCCATAACTGCACATAGTTCAGTCTTTTTTGCTAGGTTGATCCACCACTTGTTCTGGATGTCTCAAAGTTTCTGTTGGAGCTTACTGCATGCAAGAAAAAAGGCTGATTTTCTTACGTGGCATGATGATTGAGCAAGGTGTCCTTGGTGAAAGGTTATCTCCTTTTTCAACAATTCTTGGATGTCTTGGTTGTTTTCATCAAACCAGTCTTTGTTTTTCTTTGAGGAGAACTCTAGGGATTCTTCAGAGGACTGCAGGATGCTATTTTTAATGTGTTGCCAAAGCACTTCAGGAGAGGGATCTATGGGATGATCTAAAAGTCTAGTTTGAAGGTTTACCTGGAAGCTGTTTCTCCCTGTATCTTTTTGGAGATTGTTAACTTTGAGCCTCCTCCTTGGGATGTCACCCCTCTTAGGTTTGGGCCTAAAGAAGAGGGTAAGTTTGCATCACACAAGGCGTTGGTCTGTGTGACATTCTGCTTTGAGCATTGCTCAGATATGACGGACATCGTGAAGGTTTCTCTGGCACACTAAGACATAGTCTATGAGGTGCCAATGCTTGAATTGAGGATGCATCCAGGTTGTCTTCAGGCTCTCTTTCTGTTGGAAGATAGTGTTGGTGATGGTGAGCTGCTGCTTAGCACAAAACTCTATCAGGAGACTAGAGTCATTGTCATTACAGTTTCCAACACCATGCTTGCCTAGTACTCCTTTCCAGGTTTCATAGTTCTTTCCTACTCTGGTGTTGAAGTTTCCAAGGATTATGATCTTATCACCTGCAGGAACCTTTTGGGTGAGGCAGCGCATGTCAGTGTAGAATTTGATTTTTTCTGCATGGTCAGCTTGGAGGGTTGGGGCTTAAATATTGAAGAGAACAACATTTGTCTTGTTGTGGGAGGTGTAAGAACATAATGAGATCGGAATGACCCGTTGGCAAATTTTCAAGTCTGGAGGTGATGGAGTTTTTAATCATGAAGCCAGCTCCTGAGAGGTGTCTTTGGGTTTTGGGTTTGCCTGACCAATAGAGTGTGTAGCCAGTACCATGTTCTTTAAGACTGCCTTCCTCATGAAGGTGAACTTCACTAAGAGCAGCAATGTCAGTGTTAAGTCGTGATAGTTCATGAGCAATTAGAGCAGGATGATGCTCAGGATGTCCATTGTCCACTGCATCAAACATGTGTCAATCTGAACACATCTTTAGGTGCAGGTGTGTGCCTTTGTCTCTTTGTCTTTGTTCGACTGCATCAGAAGATGCCCATTGACTGGCTGGGGGGTGGAGATGAGCTTTGGTTGAGACACCTTTTCTAGGCTCCTCTCCATGTGGAGCAAGCTGTGCTCTCCTTGAAAAAGGCTGCTTGGTCACTCAGGATGCTGCTGAACAAGACTGTCATCTCCTGGGTCAGTCTCTAGCGACCAAAGTCCTCAGCCACCTGCATGCAGGGTTGGGTCTGCAGCTTCCAGTGCACCTTTTTCCTGATGCTTTGACCCTCACCTGTCCCTGCAGGGGCTTTACAAGTGTGGGTTCACCCTTTGAGTCTGTGCTGTGGATTTTTTAGGTGAGGCACAGCATGCATGGAACTGGCCCCACCCTTTACTCCTAAGGTTCATCTGCCAGGGCTCAGCAAGCTTGGATGGCGACAGCGAAGTGCTTAGGATGTAGGCTTAGTTAGAGTGTCCTTCTCTTAGATGGATGGCTTTACAGGGCTAAACAAGCTCCATCTGCCCGGGTTTGGACTTAGAGTTGTCCTTCTCCTAGGATGGTTGCCTGAAGGCTACTGAGCCCATCCTGCCCATGGACACACTTTGTCTGACCCTTCAGCTATGACCTGTCTGGCATGGGAGACCCTACAGGAGGCATATGTCACCCCCAGCATAGCTCCCAACCTCACAAGGGCACACAAGCTCCTCCCCCATGACAAGGGGGTGCCCGTGGAGGGGATAGAAAGAGTTGAGGAGGAAAGTAAGGTACCACCTCTCAGTGGTGGCAAAGTGAGAACTGGGCAGCAGCTTAAGTTATGGACCACCAGACTGAGAAGCACTCTCACAGCTTTCACAACAGAAAATGCCATTGCATCTGGGTCACATTGCTGCTGTGTGAACTGGTGTTTCAGTCACAAACCCAGGTGAAAAACCTTCCATACCAACTTCAAGAAAGAAGGTCATACTCTAGTTAAAACAAGAAACTGTGCTCAACATCAGGAAAGCAGGGTTCAACAAATGCCCTCACTGTGCGGTATTGGATAAATCCAATAGGAAATTACCTAAACTGGGATACAGAGGGGCAAGTACGAGAACTGCAGGGTGGGAGAGAGCATCTGTAAAGGGAGACTGTATTGCCATGCTGGGTGGAAATTACATACCTAGGGACAAGCTAGCTTTGTCAGTCCTTCCTTGTTTTTCCTGACTTTAATCTCACTGCTTTTCCCACGTTATCCCTCTTCCTTTTTGCCTGCCAATATAAGCAGAAAGCTTTAACCTGCTACCTGCAAACTACCAAACCTTTTCAAAGGATTGCTCAATATATTCAGCCAAAAATAATACTAGATTCCCATCAGCAAGCTTGAGCTATTCCAGTACCAACACAGAATTTCAGGGTAATCCAAGAAAAACTGATTAGTCTAGTCTAACTAGAGCTAGTTAAACATTTTCACTAAAATTGAATGGCACATAAAATAATTATATATACATATATATTTGATGTTCTCTTTTTATTTCTTTTATTTGAAAATCGGCAGAACTCGAAGGCTGTGCAAGACCTATGTGTGATCATCTCCCAAGTGTAGTAAAAATGTGTTTGACAACTAATTTTTTTTTGGGGTGGAGGGGGACTTGCACTGAAACTGCAAATGTATTTGAAAACATAAAGAAATATGATAATGTTTTTTAAACGGAGGCTTCAGATGGAAAACAAACAAACAAACAAAAACAGACTAAAAGCATGACAGTGTTCCTTTGCTCATCATGATTGCTATTTTACACAGCTCTGGAGGCTGAGAGCCCTGGTCAGAGCTACACAAGGATGGACTCCACAGGATGTAGCAGTTTATTACTATTCTGCAAAACCTGTGGAAAACTTAGCACCTTGCAAAGTGGGAATGTGCATCCATCAGAATGGCCCTGCAGACAGTGCTGACAGCTCACCCTGTGGCATGTCAGATTCCTCAGACAGAAATTCTCCTCCTCTCCCTCCTGTTGCTGGCTGAAAAGCAGGTTTCCATGATACTCCCACAGTTATGAATCAAAAACCCTGTCACTGCCACTGTGTTACTTGGGCACAAGAGTCTCTGTGGGATATTGATGTTGAAAAAGACAGACCAGCATGACCAACAAAGGGGGTGTTTACTGACCATATCTTGGTGTGAGGAAGAGTTGGTTGGAAGATGCTAACTGCTAATGTCTTCAGTCTTAAGCACTAAGCAAAACTTAATGGATTAAAATTACTAACTAAACTTACTGTGAACTCACTTTAATGTACTAAAATACCCTTCCCTCAGGCTGAAAGGAACCCCTGCTGGCAAAAGTCTCCTAACCTCTGACCCTTCCTATTGAAAAGCAGAACTGCTACCACTTCCAGTGGAACCAAAGAACTCGTTAACTACCAGTCATGTAGGCAAATTATATCAGTATATTTAGAGCTATGTTAATTTTAGGGTTTGTTTATAAAAGAAATCCTGTGTTACAGGAAAGGATTGCTAGCTTTGAGGCTTTACCACCTAGCACAGAACTGGAATAAAGAAATACCACGACTCTCTGTGCAGACTGGATTACTGCACAGTGGGTAAATGGACCCCATACTGGAACAACAATATGGAGAAAAACATATTTCATGGACAGATCTGCCATGCAGAGCTTTTTTCCCCTTGTCTTGCACACAGGCATTGTTTACTCTGTCCTCTGCCTTCAAAACAAATCCTGATTGCCCTGCACCACAAGAGATGACAGAGTCATATTGGTCTTAGTCTTGATGCATGGCAAGACCCCCAGAAGCCCTTCTGAGAGCCTGGGGTGTAAATCTCCACAGGCAGGGTCTGGCTGAGCATAGCACACCAGGGTGGGCTGTCTCTGGGACTACAGGGACAAGGCAAGGAAAAAGTTCCCCTATTCACCTGCAAGTCCCCTTGCATGGAGTGTCCATCAGAGCAAGCTGGCGAGGCTGCTCCTGCCTGCAGTAATACTAAAGTAAGCATTAAGCTTTACAAAACAATAAGATCTGTCTTGAGGTGTGCTAACAACTCCATCGATTTAATTTTAATCAGATTAAGTATTCATTTTTCTGTTAATTCCTTAATTTCCAAAGAAAGAGGACACCAGGAACTCTGCTTCTGAATGTACCTCAATGGTGGTGTTTGGCAATTCAAGAAATGTTTATTGTTTGAGTCCTTCTGGGTTTGTTTATTTATTTAGCACTGCCTTCCACTCTCGTTGCAATTTTTGCAGAAAGATTCCAATGAATTCTTCTAGAAGAAGATATTGGAGTATGTATTTTTATCTATCAAATTACTCATTTGTCAGACTGTTAAAGGTTATTTACACTCATAGCTTTCCTATCCACAGGCAAGATTGGCACACTGAAGAAAATTTGTATTGCTAAGGGTTAAGTGGGTCTGCCTGTGCATCTGGATTCTATGTTAAAATGCAAGTGAAATTTGGGTATCTGATCTTTATAGATTCTAAAAAAATTTATAAATGTGTCTATACATATAAACATATATGTGCACATTCATGAATACTTAGGGTTATATATATTTGAGACTGCAGTCTCAAATATACAGTTTAAAACATTATTTAATCTCCTACCTGCAATTACAGCACCTGTCCTCTGCCCACATCTGCCTCCAAAAAGCCTGTCTCTAGTAGCCAAATCTTGAAGAAGCTCATATCAGCTTCCAAGTTTTTAAAAAAAGACATCAGTCTCCCAACAGAACTCATCTTTCCAAATAATTTAAAAGTCACCTGTGCTTCAGCTTAGCTTTACTCCTCTTTTTTTTTTCCTGCATTTGTTTTCCTCCTTCCCTCCTTGCAGCTGCCTGGGTAGGAGGCAAAGAATGATCCTCACTTTTTGACTGGAAGTATTCCAGCTATCAAGAAAGAGCAATTCTATATTAAATATAGAATTTTCATACTTGTATTATACAGGTATGTATTACATACACAAAATTTACTTTGGAAAACTTGGAAATCTCTGACTTTCCATGATTTTTTTTGCACTGAACTAAAGGTAATTAAGTACAACCCTTTAAAAGTGGAAGTAAAAAATAGCCAAATGAAGTAACATTTTTAAAAGTCCACCTCTTTAGTGGCTTTAGTTATATATGTAGCAGGAACCCAGCGTCACCCATGTTCCTTTGTCAATTTTCCTGTCTAAAATAGGTACACTAACCCAAGAATACTCAAAAAATCTCAAGCTTTTGGGGTTGTATTTTTTTGTTTGTTTGTTTGTTTGTTGTTGGTTTTTTGCTGTTGTTTGGTTTGGTTTGGGTTTTTTTTGTTTTTTTGTTTGTTTTGTTTTTCCTGAAATAAGATTGGTGTTGGATGAGGGAAAGGCTGAATATTTTTAGTTTGATAAAGGTTTGTGATTACCAGGTTTAGTGTTAATAGCATTGTGTACTAGTAGCCATGAATATTTTATAAGATTTTTTTTTTTTGGTGATGGAAAAGATTCTACCCAATTTCTCCAGGACTCCAGTACAGTTGAAACTCTGAAAACTGAAGACAAATTACAGTATGTCAGAAACAAGAATTTGAAAGGCTGGTAAAGGCATCACTGCCTAACAAAGGAAAGGACCTCTGCAAATTATTTTCTTTAATATCTTCCCTGACAAAAATATATTTCATATTACCTCCTTCTCCTAATCTCCTGTCTTTTTTTTCCGAAGAAATATAGGACACTGAGTTGGTCTTTAAATGTTTCCATGTAATACACAGCTTCAGAATCCATCAAACTGTTGTGAACAGTCAATGAAAACATTGGTTTAAAAGAAACCACTTCTTTGTCCAGGAGAAAACATGTAACTGTGTATGGAGAGACCTCTGCTTTATTCCAGCCACAACAGTTCTGACAAAGGACTCCTAGGGTAGATTTATATAAACCCCAGTTCTATGTTTGTCATGAAATGAAATATTATTTTACAGAATTCCTCTTCACCTGAAGATTTTTGTGCACTTTGTATCAGTGAAGGAATACGGAAAAAGAAGAAGCAGATAAGTCTCTAGACTCAGTCTCACCAGCATTTTATGTTATTTAAATCCAACAAAGTGTAGGCAAAAAGAATGGCTTAGCCTGAAAGATGTTGTTGTCTTTTCATAAATGAAATATGACAATAGGTGACCTTATTATGCAAAAAAGCACAAGTGTGTCAGTAAAAAGTTCATGGCAGAAAAATAGAGGAGAGCAAATGTAAGATAGTGTCTTCTCATGTTTGAAGCTATTCTTCCTGAAGTACTACTCTCGGTTGGCATTAGAGGCAACATAGGAATTGCCTGAGTTAGTAATATCTTAGTTATTTCTGCATTTCCACATCATGCAGCCATTTAACATGGACAGATGTCCATTCCTTGAAATAACAGATGAAGAGGATGTGAGTACGCTGAAGGTAAAAAAACCCAAAACCATCCCCTAATGGACTGTGATTCTAAATCAAATGTATTGCAAGATGGAATTGCTGCTTTACTTAGTTTTGTTTAGTGCATCTTGTAATTATGTCTGAGACATTAAAAAAAAAAGAAGAAGAAAGGTGCTTGAAAAACATAATAATCCATGTAGCAAATAATCCTGGCATGAACTTGCTTCTGCAGACACAAAGCAAATGTCTTCTTTCATCCTGCAACCGCTGGCAACACACATTAAAATACTCTGAGACTAGATCCAGGTTTCAATGTCACCCTGATTATCAGCAAACCCCTTCCATTTCAACCTGACTTGTGAGCATATCATGCTCTCTGCCTCTCTCACTCTCTTTTCCTCAAAATGATATTGTTATCTCCCTGAAATGATCTCACACATATTTGTTGAATAAAGATTAAAGAACAAGGCTAGAGTGAGAAGAGAGAAAATGTGTTACAGAACAGCACTGGTGAGATGAGTAAACATCAAGGAAAAAAATATAAAACTACCAAGAAAATTTAGTTTTACCAAGATCAGTTCTACTGACAGAAGCCAAGACATGATCTACAGCTCTGTGGAGGCTAAAACTGACAGTCTTCTGCACAGTGTGGTCTCATCAGCGGGACATCAGCTGATCAGATCCTCCTACTGCCTGAAACTGTGCTGAAATACCTATGCCTGCTCCCAACCTTTGTTCAGAGAGCCAAAGGGACTTCCTCAGTGGCACTTCCATTTAAAGAACCTTTGAATTTTTGGTATTTACTGCCACAGTTTGTAAAAATTTGTCAGTAAATTTTTCAGTTCTACTGCTTTGGCTTTCAGTCTCCTGTTTTAAAAACCCCACACCTATGTCTTTATTTTCACTCAGGTAGTAATCAGCCAACATGTCTCAGTAACCATGTTTGTGTATACAATCGGTAAGTGCACACAACACTTCAATGTCATCATTTCCTTGTTTTTCTGAACAGACTTCACTCTTTGGTAATTTCAGGACCTGTCCTGAACTGAAAATATTTGAACACTTATCTTCAAAATTACAAACACATTTCACCTTTTTTAAAAGACTGAACTAGCTTAGATAGATACATCTTTGTTTCTCTGCAACAGCACACTGAATTCTTGTAGCTATAGTTTCAGTGTTGTTGAGGTTATGCAAATCACACATTTGTTGGCTGGCGAGTGAGATGTGAAAACCATTAAGAAAAAGATGTGCTACCCATCATGGTCTCTAGACTTTCTGGCTTCCATGGTGTCTTGACATGCTGCAGAAAGCCATCGCCCCTGCAGTTAGAGTTCACCTACTTATCCATGTTACAAGATTAATTGAAAACTGGGAAAATATATAAAGTATGTTTTAGCTGATATCAATTGTCCATGTCTGTTTGTGTGATCCTAGGCTTCAAGACCATAAATGAAAAAAAAGATAAACTACAACCACACGAAAACTTGGTCTGTGCTAGAAATAACAAACTTAATCCTTAGTCTCACTTTATGCTTTATACTGAATCCTAAATATCCATATATTTTACCAATAATCTTTGCTATTGTAGCCTATAAACACAGGAGCTTTTGGTTTTGAGCTACTTCCCCATGGCTGGCAAGACCCTTGATTTCTGATCAGTCCTTTGCTTTTGCTTTCTGATGCCACAGCTGTGACATGAAGTGACTTCAACATGAGATGTAGGCAGTGGGGAAAACCTGCCAGCCTGGGTATGCCATGCTGTAGTCTGCTCACATCACAGTGAGCTTGTGGATTAAACATTTTGTCTTTCTGGGGAGTTCAGTTAGCAAAGTTTGCAGCCAGCATTATGGTCTAGCAATTTCTGCATCATAACCTCCTAGGTGTGAATGTGGCTCCTGGATGGAGTTAGGTGGGGAAGGGACAGTAAAGAAAAGACCCTTGGCTTTCCCCAGAGAAGATGAATACATAGTTTTATTCTGATGTTTCTAGAACTGTTAGATTGCTTCTTATGCTGCCATCCAACTGGGCTTATTTTCTGGAGATTGTTCATGTTGTTTGATTCAGCTTTCATGTTTTAAGTAGGACAGCAGCTTGGCTGCTGAAAGCATGGGGCATCTTTTCTGTCTTTTATCACAGCAGATGAGCAATTATCTGCTGGGCCTAAATGTGGGGCATAGCTGACCTAAGCAGAAGTTTTACAACCCCATGCTGTGAGTAATCAGGGAAGCTGGTAACCAGTAGCTCAAAGAATAAAAAAATTATATAGAGTGATTTCCTGAGTACTCTCCTGGTCATTTCTTTTCAAGAAAGAAACTGAATTGAAGCAGAGACAGTGTTCACAGGGACACAGGACACAGAAAATCTGTACTGTGAGAAGGAGGTTGTGTTAGTCTAGCCAAACAAAGACTGAGATTCAATGTGATGGTTTCTGACAATCACCTGTGATGTCTGACAAACACAGCCCATGAAGGGGAACAGCTATTTAAGCAGAAGGCTGTCACTGGACACACAATGGCCAGCATGGCACACAATGGCCATGACAGCAATATAAGTTGTCATGAGTAAATTTAAACTTGAAACAAGAAGATTTTCATCCTGTAAAGAAGCTTAGGTCTGGGACTGCCTTCTCAGAAGGATAGTTCAGGGAGAAGGGGACAGAAGAGAACCATTTCTGAGGGGGCTGATCACTTTATGTAAAAGATTAAATGCAGTTGCCTCCAGTATCTCAATAAAAGTACTTGCTGACTCTGAACAGCCGTGATGTTTCTGTGTTTTGAACACTCACTAGAATATTTAGTAGTATGCCACTTGACTGCAGCAAATATTTGCATTTTGTAAAACACATAAGGGCAGAGCAAGGAAATCACTGATTTCACTAACACACATGGTCTTCAGATTCTGCTGACGTAACTATGTCTATGCTCAATAAAACGATTTTGTAAAAATATGGACAATTTCCCAGTGCCTTTCATATGAATTTTTGAAGTTGACGCTCACTTTTACACTACACAGTGACCTCTGACCCTACAGTAACTCACAACCTTTGAATTTTCTGCTAATTGTTACTTTAATTTTCTGATCAGATGTAAGGTGATCATTCACATGTCTTTCTGCAAATCAACAGCTACCACCTGCCCCAAGCATGTATAAACTGTGTCACCATTCTTTCCTCCACTGGCTTTGCATAACGCTGTAGTTAAATTACCAAAAAGCTCAAAGAAAGGGCCAATAGTCCCGAGTTAAAACAATGTCTAAGCAACGCCTAAATTATGCCTGTATATCAAGGAAGAGCCCATGCCAGAAGTAGTTTGTGTATGGCTCTTCTAAACCAAGATTTAAAACTCATTTCCCTGCAATATTTTTAGCTGTCTTTGGTAGTGTGAAGAACTGAATGCAGTGCTTTCCTTGTGAAAGAGGAAGATTCTTACCTTTGTGCTTGGGGCATTTGTGTGTGATATTTCTTATTTGGTACACCTGGTGTCAGATAGCTCAGTGTGGACCATGTGCCCAGTGCCATGATCTCAGCTTTTATCTGCACTGGGTTTTGCAGTCTTGCAAAAACTGGTGTCCTGGTTTGGGCCAGGATAAAGGTGATTTTGTGGTTTGTACTTTTGCTTTCGGCTAAGTTGCTTGTAAGTAGTTGCACTTGCTGAAATTAACAGCAAGTTTCTCAGACAGTGTCTGCTTCTAGGACTGATAACACTGGATGTTTATAGTTACTGCCAGGCACTGGTATGCAGACCCAAGGGCACTGCTCAGCTCTGAGGAACATTTTACCCTCCAGAAGGAGTAAAGAGGTCCCACCTGAACCCCTCCTTTGGGGAGGCCCGAGACAAGATAGATGCCAGAACTGACCAAACAGAGTATTCCATCCCATACACGTCATACTCAGTATAAATCTGAGGGATCACAAGGGTCAAACCCCTTCCTGCCCTTCCTGCTTCCTTTCTTCACCTGTTCGGCATCCTGGGAGGATTCCATCTGTTCCTCTGCCTGTGGTCCTGATCCATGCCAGCCTGAATCTGTGTGTTCCTGCCTCCACCTCCTGACTGATGCTGACTCCAGGAGTCCAGCCTGGACTTTCCCAGGGCTGCCCTGCCGCCTCAGTTGTGACATGAGAGT
The DNA here is from genome assembly GCA_038090715.1 of Florisuga fusca. Classification (NCBI taxonomy): domain Eukaryota; kingdom Metazoa; phylum Chordata; class Aves; order Apodiformes; family Trochilidae; genus Florisuga; species Florisuga fusca. Next base: position 23,193,745 of record JAAWXA010000006.1, read on the forward strand.
TACTGGGGGGAAGGGGGGGGAGAAACATGGTATCAATTTTTGCTGTATATTTGTATATATTTAGTAATTTTTCCTGTTTATCATTACTGCTTCATTAAAGTTGTGTATTTAGTTTCCAACCCATAAACCTCTCTCCCTTATTCTCCTTTCCTTATCAGGGAGGAGAGGGGGATTAATAGAGAGCATCTGTTATTCGGTTTAATTGCAGGGCCAGTGTTAAACCATGACAACTGGATATAACATATTGAATGACTGCATACATATGGTGCATGCTGCTGTGTTTTCACCTCACCTTTCAGCTGTGCAATCCCAGCTACTGATGTGCCCCTACGCAGAGCCAAGGGCTCAGCCTTGCTCCACACAACCCCTGGGATGGAACCAGTGGTTGCTCTTAAAACTTACTTTACACAGTGATGACACTTGAGTGTTGCTACCTCCATCCTCACAGAAACTGTTTCTCAAAAGCATTTAAAGAATGATTGTTGTGTCTCACCAAGCTGAGTGCCCCCCAAATTAATAAACACAGTGCCCATAGCCTGAAAATTAAGAGGATCACTCATACTCCTCAGCCCATACCTAGAGGTGAAAGACTATTTTCAGGGGATTGCATCCTTGTTCACTTTTAAGAACACAATAAATAAATAAACAAATGGGAAAAAAAAAAAAAGGATATGCAAAGGCTTTATTTTACCATGTTGCAGAGTGACTACATATAAGAAAATGCAGGCTTACATTCATCTGATTTACTAAGGAATTTTTTCACCTGTAAGACTCCAGATTGACTGTCCAGAAATTGCAAATGTCAAGAGACTGATAACAATTGGAGAAAACGGAGAAACAGAGGAAGAATGGTCTTTTTAAATTTATTTAAATCATCATAGTATTGATGATAAATAATCAGTGCAGTCATTGTAATGAATTTAGGGTTGATGTTAGCAGCACAACAGTAACAGTCCCTCTTCTATTCTACATGGGCTCACCCACAGAGGAATAATGGAGAACTGTACAAACTCATTTAAAAATGACAAAAAAAAAAAATCTAAACTTTTTATTAGAGGTTGAGTTGGTAATAAGCATTTCACATTTTTTTTCTGACTGTTCTCATGTATCAGGTTTTAATGCTTTATAGGTGGTAGTTTTCCAGATAGGCAAGCTCAAATTTGGTTGGTAATCTATTATTTGACCACTTTGGAAAACGAGAACAAAGAAAAATTCTTGTTTAACTCTTGCTAGAAATGACTAAACAAATAAGTATTAGTCAGATGTCTTTTTCATAAATTCATAAAGATTTCATAAAAATGTGAGAATCTTACTCCCCTGGGACATATGAAAAGCTTGAGAATCAGTTTGTTTCTCCTCTGTGAACAATTACAAGACCTTTGCACTGAAAACCTTTCCTGATTCTGTTCTTCTGCGTTTTCTGAGTCAGAAAGCTCCTCATGCGTGACCAAGCATTCTCCAGTCTGTCCAAATAAATTTTATTTCTATAGCTTTACACAGGTGGTGAAGACAAGTGGTAAAGCTGCATTGTGAAAGAGGTGTGTGGGGAGCATCAAGAGAAAATAACAAAAAGACAGTGCAGGAAAGTTGATAAAACTGAGAGAGGGAAGAGGATTGGCCTTCATGAGCCAAGGAGTCTGCTTGTGTAGGGGAGAGGTGGTAGGTTATTGGTAGAAAACAGCACTCAAGTTACCAAAAAGGGGACTTAAAGTTGGCCTAGTGAGGAGGAGAAAACAAACAGAAAAGGGCAGGGACATCCACATGCTCACTTTAAAAAGGTCTCTGCTCAAACCTGGAAGAGAATATGTGATCCAAGAAATTTCTCAAATATTACACTGCCATGAAGTACTGAAATAATTGATCTTTACCTGTGGTTGCTTTGTTCAGCTCAGTAGGAAATTTTTGGGTTTATGATTTGTTTTTTATTTTATATATATATGTGAACTCAATTACTAAAGCAACGAAATAAAGTCTACAGAAAGATAATATAATAAAACCAAGGATTGCATTTTAATAGTTTACTGCTGGTAGACTTCTGTTTCTTCATTTGGTCTTGCCTCTTTCATTGCAGTCAGTTCAGGAAAGTAAAGGGAATTCATGTAAGCCATTTGTTTTGTATTAGTATTTTGCATAACGTAAGAAATATAAATAAACGAATAATTCCTCTTACAATCTCATAATTATCATAATTCATAAAAAATCTCATATTCTCAACATATCATTTGATATGTGTATTTCAAGTCCAAGCCCCTAAATCCCAGAGCGTTTATACTCCAGGCTCAGGTCTTGAGGTTAGTGGTTTGGATTTTTTTTATTATGGACATAAGAAAGAATAAATAATTCATAGGCTACAATAATAGAGTTAAAACTTCAACAAGTTGCTATTATAAAACTGTCAAAACTCTACCAGCTTTTGCTTTCTTTAATTTTGGCTGCTTCTGATGAAGTGTAGGGAAATGCCTCACTGGTGTGAAATGTTACCAATTATCTGACAGAGCCAGAGAGTATTTCCAGCTCATCAGAAATAGGAGCACAGAATTGAATCTCCCATGTGAAACTCATCATTTACATATTTATGATTCAGAAATTATAATAAGGCTAATGAGAAACTCACATGGTGCTTTTAAAAGTCAAGGAAATCTTACTGTTAATTTTCAACAGATAAAGCTTCCCTGGTACACAGCGGTTGAGAGATAAAGTCTGTTGATTACAGTTTAGTTTAATTAAACATTACAAGTTGTTTCTGTGTATATATACACTCATTGCGTCAAGGGGTTCATTACATAATCTGAAGCTCTCTCAAGAGAAGAAGTGAATGGACAAGGGCAGGCTGCTGAAAAAAAAAAAAAAAAACCATGCAGGAAGGGTTATTTCTGCCTCCATGTGGATATAGGCAAGGTAAGGTTCAAAAGAAGAAAAACCCTGTAAAACACCTTTGGAGGGGTGAATGCAGCTTTAAAACCCTCATGCAGCAGCAGCTGAGTGCCACAGCACAAACTGCTGGGCAGAAGACACATCTTAAGATCCTGGCTGAAGCTGTTAGGCAGATCAGACACTTTATAACCTGCCATCATCCCTGACTTGTTTTCCAGGCATGCCTTGATTATCATACATATCCTCAACAACAAAAACACAAAGTGAAAACTTGGCTGTCTCCCACCTCTCCCAGAGAGGCCTACTTACATGTTGAGGATATAGGAACAGAAATTTTTTTTTTTTTTTTCCCTGGACTCCTTTCCACATATTGGAGAAGTGTTGCAAAACTGTGTGGTTAATATGAAAAAAGAAAAAAAAAAATAGAGGAAGGGGAAGGGGAAGAGAAAGGAAAAGGAAAAGGGAAAAAAGAATCTTCTTGCCAGTCACATAGCCCCTTGGTATTGCCTTGAGCAGTATGGCAGTAAGTGGCTTCCATTGCCTGTGTTCTGCTCACATACAGCATTTATACACACATCTGTCTTTCTTGACAACCCCTGCTGTCTACATGATAGGGAAGGAAAATCACTGCAGTGCCAGCAGGCTGAAGTAGAGTGTTAAAGGTATTGTTATCTGTGACCTTTAAGTACCTTTTCTTCCCAGTACTCTCTGTCCCTGATGTCTTCTTCAGTAGACAAAGAAGTGAGATTAAATCAAGTGGCTCATTGTAACTGTGATCCTCTTCAGTCAGAAAATGAAATCACTATCACAATTTATTCTTATTTAATTGTTCTCTTAGGCCAAAGTCACTGGTAGCAATTTTGTTACAAGATCAGTTTTTTTTTTTAAAAAAGGGACATGTTTCCAAGAGTAACCATTAACTCAATAAGGGCAGATAAAACAAATGAACTCACTGCTTTCTTTGTTACCACTGCTTCAGCTTGGTAGCTGGAAATCTGCAGAAGCTTACACTGATCAGTCTCAGAGCTGTCCATTTCCACTTGTAATGATGATAGGCTCTGGGCTCAATGAATAAAAGCGGGCACCTGCTCCATGAAGGAGCACCCCGTGGGCTCCACTGCCTGCAGGAAGGGAGTTTAAGACCAGAGAAGCATTACACCCATCTGAAAAAGGGAGAGGGATCTACTGCAAAGAAAGTGATGAACTTCCCCAGTAGTGCTGTTCCCCACCCCAGGCACTGCAGCCATGGTGGGAACCCCAGACATCCCTGGAATTCCTGGGAGGCAATGGGCTGCAACCCTCAGAGCATCAGCCAGACTTCATCTGAAACGTTGCCCTGCTACAGCTCCTGCTGCTCCTCTCCTGTTGCCTGCCAACACTGAAAGTCACTCTCCCAGGGCAGAGGCTCCTCCAGCATCCCTCCATCAAAGTCAGTCAAAGGCTGCATTTTGTTGTGCAGTCTTAGCTGCAACAGACAGTCTTCATTACTTCATTTCATTTTTCACATCCCCACAAAACTGTTGTGCTCCTTGAAAATCACACCCATGGCTTTCATCATTGTCTGCATTTAATTAGCCTTAAATTAGAAACCTGCAGCTCTGCTGTAAAGCAAATACTTAGTAGTGAAGATCCAGAACAAAAACGGATTCTTTCCCCCTGAAGTGAAGCAGTGAATCATTCATATATTCAGTAGCAGGGAGAGATACTTTAGAGGGATTATACTGTAGAAAGTAATGATCTTTATTAGTGCTGTCTGGAAAAGTTGCCATGCTCAGGTATTAAAAAATACCCCTCCAGGCTACACAACTGTGGAACTTTCCTCACTTTTCATATGTAAAATAAAAACATTTGGCACATGGAAACCAACCTGAGGAAGAGACTGACTGTTATATATACTTTTATTTCACGTTCTGTTGAACATGGAAAGTAACTTATTTTGGGTTTGGGGAAAAGAAAAAAGAAAGGAGAGAGGAAAAAAAAAAAGAATGCATACCTTTCAGGTTTTGAGAAATAGCCAAGCTTTCAGCAAAAATTAATGATTGTCTTTTGTAAGAAAATGTTTATGCTACTGAAAATTTTTCACTGGACCTCTCTATGTTCTCCAAATTCTGTATTTAAGTGCAAACAGGGACATTTTCATAGTTGAGGGTAGAACTACATACTTAGCTGGTTCTATAAATTCCCTTGTACCTTTGAACTGCAGCCTGAAACAAGTTCAAAGAAGGAGCAGGATGATTTTTTGAAGGTGAAATTATTGAAGTGTCTATAGAATACATAACTACAGTAACATTTGTGTGGCTATGAGGAGAAGCATAGTAGGGATGGGATTTGACTCAGTGAGACCCTCATGGCAGTAACAAGGAGAAGGTCATTCCTCAGCCTGGTCATGCCCTGGGCAGAGATTCTCATGCAAAATCTTTCAGAGATTTCCTCCATGGAAGAACAGCTTCAGCAGCCTTCATTCCTCCTTGTCCCCCTATCCCTGAAATGTGTCTGCTCCTGCTTTTGTGAGGCTGCATAGTGAACCAGATGGAGAAGCTGAGCTTCAAAAGGAGAGACTTTGTTTTCAGCCACATTTTTTCCTTGAAACATCACAATGAGAGCAAGGGCTGCACTAGAAAACTTCAAGTGACACGTGGTGAAGAAAGATCAAAGGAAGGATGTGAGAGCAGCACAGATGCTTTTGTGCCAATGGAGACAGCAAAGATCCAGAACATGGGACTTAGTAATGTAAACAGCCAAAAAAGACCATAAAAACATGACAGCATAAACCCATGATTTTCTAAGGTTCTCTGCACTGCTGACAGATAAACTGAGCAATAAACAGGCATTGAATCCACAAGTCAACCTGCAGATCCTAACTCACAAAAGTAAAAATACTAACAATTCTGTTTCAGAGTAGGAAACTCCAGCACTTGGACTTCATCCACTCTTAAACAAAGCACCATTCCCCCAAGCAACTTGTTTGTGACTAGAACTCTATAAGCAAACTGTAGAAATTACATATGTAACTTATGGTGATTCTGCTCAAACCAGTGAGATTCATCTGCTTTACTTCAGCTGAGGATCCAGACCAGCAGCATCACTCTGACCAGACAAAGCAGAAGGATTTATTTGTCAGTAGCCTTTTTTTTTCCTCTGCAGGAAGCTGGGTCTCACAGCATCTTTCATTCTGTCCACCTCCTCTTCTTTTCTACTCTTCTCTACACTATTGCCCACAGCCTCTAATACTGGGCAGAGGAATTACTCTGATTCATTTTTTCCTGGAAGTTTTCCCTCTGTGAAGATCAGGTATAATGCAGCAATACTCTCTTTCTTTGCCTCTATTCTATTTGTCATCTTTCTCAGAAAAGCTGAATATTATCTATGTGTCACAAAATAGATGTGTTACCCCTAAAGATATTTTTTGTCTCTTTCTTTTTACCTGTTTCTTTTCCCCCCACTGCACATAATAGCTGCTTTCCTCCTTTGATCCAGTGTCATGGTTTGGACAGTGCCTGAGCAGTGACTGATGCTCTTTGTTATTTCCATTTCCCTCACAGAGGAAAGAAAGGAATAAGGAAGAGACCTTAAATTTGAAAAACTTTAAGCAGGTAGAAAGTGATCTGTCTTGGTAAATTCTGTCCTTCTGTGGTGAGGAAATGAGAAAGAGCAGGAGTGGCAGGAACGAGGTAGCAGCTGGTCTTAACCCAAATAACCCACCAACCAGAAAAAAAAACCCAAGAGGGCTCTCTTAGGATGCATTTTATACTGAGCACCATGGGAAGGAATACTGTGATTGCTTCACTTAGGTCACATGACCCATCTTCTCCTCAAATAGGCTCAGTTGTTCTTCATTATAGCTGTAATAGCAGCAGGATGGAACTTGTTGATTGGTTGTCCCAGGCAGGGATTTTCTATCCTGGTCCTCTCAAACCAGGGCAGCCAGTTTTCTTCCTTGCTTGTTTTGGCTGACCCATACTGAGCACCACAGATTTTTTCAATTGTATTCCCTATTTCATAAGTGCCAAAATGTAAAGGTAGCTATATCTTCTTTTTCTGTGGCCTTCTAAGTCCAGGAAATAAAACAAGCTTTTCTTGGGGTTTCTTCTATGTATTTGTTCACTGAAAATCTTTTGAAAAATAGCAAAGTAAAAGACAGGAAAAGCACATAAATCTCTTAAAAGTATGCAGAAATAATAACAAATTTTCATAAACAACATACAAATGGGCCATTTTCTTTTAGTTCTTCCTTCCTCTTCTCAGAGCAAAATTTCCTTTGTTGTTAGTAATCAATTCAGACTTTCACTTAAGAATCACTTTATATTGTCTGCTTTTGACATTCAAATAATTTTACCTTAAAAATACACCTTTCCTGCCCACAAACTGAACCAACTAAAGTTGCACAAACTAAAAATGTTTCCATTCAAGAAAGGAACACGCACTTTGGAAACATTAACTCTGTACCAGCTGAGACTGGACACTTACTAAGTGGTGTCAGGCAAGGAATCCACATAGAGTAGCTTTTGCATTATGGCATTCATGCCCAAGAACAACTTCAACTTATCTTTAATGCAGACTTCCATTACTGCACATGTTGTGAAAATTAATACATTTGTTCTCCATGGAAAATCACTACCTTGAGATTGTCCATTTTGATTGTCCTAACTTGTGATTGTTCATTGCAGCATAAATCTGTATTCTGAGCTTTTAGGCTACATCTGTACAAGTCAGAACCCTTGCAAACCAATTAGAAAAAGCCTAGGTAATAAAAGAAGGGAGTCTCTAGGACAAGCTTGCTGCTCAGGAACTGTGTAGTGGGTACAAACTCTTTGCTGTCTTTTTTGTACCAAACCAAGCCCATGAGCTGTTTGACAAACATTCTGGCTGTAACAGACCAGCCTTTTGCCAGAGACCACTGGAACAACTTGTTAGCAATAGGCAATCTCAGCCTGGGGCCCAGTAACTCTGGAGGTTACTGATGTTTACATTAGTCAGTCACATCTACTAAAGTCATGGTTATAATAAAGCCAAATGGTACAGTTTACTTGGGCTACTGACATCTGGAAAGTGGTCTTTTAAAGATGAGCTCTCGAAAGCTTAAGTTTACACACAATTTCACTCTGCCCACATCTGTTTTTTTCTACAACCTTTTCGTTCTGCAGCTAGGCATGTCATGAGAAAGGCAGGAAAAATCCAGCCACTTTGTTGAGAAACAGGTATTTAACTGATTTATTTGTCTTTCAAAGTAAAGTGAGGAATAGTTTTTCAAGAAGTGAAACTGTTTTTTGAATGGTGAGTTTCTTGCACATATACTCACACTCTCATTACTTAAATAGGAAATTGTACAGAAATTTTAATTTTTTAAAAAACTGCTTTTTCCCAGTTTGACCAACCTCAGCTGACAGAAAATTAGGAAGATTAGCAGTTAGTGAAACTTCCTTTCATGGGCTGCTTTTGAATGACTCATTGTACTAATTCCAAAATTGTCATCACCTTGCTACTCACTATTTGCACTCCATTTTTAATTTCCAAATCACATGCCATTTTTTTGACAGCTCCTAAATACACAGAGCTGTCCAGATGGCCATGTCAATGCTTCCAATGTCAATACTCATGGAAACATGCATTCACATCCTTATTTCTGATACTTCACTTTGCATTGAACATTTTTTTGAACAAAAATTTTCTTTCACAAACATTTGGAGAATGTAAATGAAAGGAGCTCTGAACACCACAGAAGCTGATTCATGGTTTCCATTCAAATAAATGCTAGTGAAGCCTTCTGAAACAGCTATAATCATGAGCATATTCTTCTGCTCCCTACGACCCAGATTTCAAAAAAAAGGAAGTACACGGGTAACTTTAAACATGCAAATAGAGTCAGTTGCGCACAGATTTACATATGCAATTACATTTCTTGCTGACCCAGGAGCTGTATGATTCTTATTCATCTTCAACTTTTTCTGAAATTTTATTGGAAACTTAAGGAATAATGTAAAAGTAGAAGTTTGGCAGACACAAACACCAATGTTAATGTCATAATGGAAGGGTGGAAAATGACACTGAAACACAAAGAAGCAGAAGATCAAAAGGACAGACACAGAAGAAAAATAGTGGAAAAAGTACACAGTCAGCATGACTGCCATCATAAGAATATAAATGCTAAGTCAATGGCTACAAGATTTAAAGGGCCAATCAATAAAGTAAATTGCTTGAAGTAATTCCAGGGGTAGATTTGATCGATGATAATAAACAAGATGAGGATCTTTGAAAAAGCTGGATTATCGATAGGAAAATAAAGTCTGTATGCCATTTGAGGGAAATTAAAAGAAAAATACAAAAGTCACTAGACTAAGAATGAGTCACTGCAACATCATGCAGCAACTGAACATCAGAACAAATTATTTGTCTACTTTTCCAATAATCATATTACATTAATCTGAATGTTGGTTGTATTTTATTTTATTTTATTTTGTTTTATTTCATTTGTTTGGTATGCATCTATTCAGAGTTTATTACTTAAGGAGAAAAATAGTTTAACTTCTAATAGGAACCATGAAGAAGTTAAACACTGCATATTTTCATTATGTACGATTGTGGCAAGGTGCTCAGAAATACACTGGACTAATCTTTGAAAGAGTTGTTTATATTTGTCCCTGAAGGAGTTTCTATAGTATTATATTTTATATAAATTTGTGTACAGTCATTAAGCACCAACGGCCTAGGCAATTATTTGCAATACTCTTCTTCTCCAAGTCGTAGAGATATAACCCATTTGACCCTCTGCTCCTTGATTAGTACCACTGACACAGGAGATGTAGGTAGTTTACTCAGAAAGTGAACATCTATTTAAGACAGTAGTGATGGCTCTGGCTTGTTTTTCTGTTCATGCAACATTGCTCTAGGAGATTTGGGGATCTGTTAATTAAGAGGTGTGCAAACTAACAACCCTTAGTTGAGGAAGTAAAAGAAACAGGAGAAATGCATAGCAAGTGCCCAAGACTGGATCTACAGTTAAGAAAAACCACTGAGTGATAGAGGATATGAGAAAAATAAAGGAAGTGGTGATGGATTAGGGTCTTTGGGAATGAAGGAAAAAAAAGCTACTTTCTTAAAGGGTAAGTGAGATGCCAACCTCTCAGTCTTTCTTGGGTCTTCTCTTAAGGGAATGGCAAAGATCTCGGCTTCACTGGTAGTGTGTGGTTGGAAAAAGATAGGAGTAGAAAATACTTTTTTCCTTCTTTTCTATGAGAAACTTTCATATATCTCCTTATTTATCCCTTCATAGACAATCAGCCAGAGCACCCTTACTTTCCTCCTCCATAAATCAAGTGACAAGGTTCCATGGTGTGGGTTGAAGATGCAAGTAGCAACACTGAATGATATCAAGCAGAAGGTAAGGTACACGTAGGAACTGGGTGGTTTAGGTTCCCCTTCTTACTTTTCAGTGTCTTCACAAACGGTCAGTGCTAAGACATCATGGTCTCTAAACTGGAAAGATACGGATTTGGTTGATGGACTATGCAGAGGATAAAGAATTGTCTGTATGGTCATATTCAAAGAGTTGCAGTAAACATCTTGATGTCCAAATGGACAGTGATGAGTGGAGTTCCTCAAGGGTCAGTGCTGGGACAAGTTCTGTTTAACATCTCTGTTGGAAACGTGGGCAGTGGAACTAAGTGCATCCTCAGCAAGTTTGCTGATGACATCAAGCTGTGTGGTGTGTTTGACATGCTGGAGGGAATGGAGGCCATCCAGAGGGATCTTGACAGGCTTGAAATGTGGGCCTTTACCAACCTCATGAAGTTGAAGAAGGCTAAGTGCTAAGTCCTGCACCTAGTTGGGAGCAATCCCAAGCCCAAATATGGGCTGAGTAGAGAATGCATTGAAAACAGCCCTGAGGAAAAGTACCTTGGGTTTTGGGTTGATGAGAAGCTCAACATGAGCTGACAAGGTGCACTTGCAGCCTGGAAAGCCAACTGTATCCTGGGATGCATCAAAAGAAGTGTGGCCAGCAGATTGAGGGAGGTGATTCTCCCCCTGTACTCCACTCTCATGGGTTCCCACCTGCAGCACTGGATCCAGTTCTGGAGACCCCAACATAGGAAGGACATGGAGCTGTTGGAGCAAGTCCAGAGGAGGACCATGAAGATGATTAGAGGGCTGCAGCACCTCTCCTATGAAGACATGCTGAGACAGTTGGGGTTTTTCAACCTGGAGAAGAGAACGCTCAGGTAAAGCCTTACAGTGGCCTTCCAGTACCTGAAGAGGTACTTGAAGCAAGAATACCTGATCTGGAGGTTATGAAAAAATAATCTGAATACAGGACCCCTTATGAAAGAGTTTGAGGATGCTCAGCCAAAGTTTCACTCCGATTAATGTTCCCAACCAAAGGTGCTTAGAGAAACTCAGATAACAGAAGTAGAAACCACCCAGAGGTTAAAAAAACTTGGAAAATGAAAAACAAACAAGCAGAGTACAGTATCTTTCATGTTAGTCACTGAAAATAGGGCTGTATTAAAGTATAGTGCTACTGGTGAACTTAGTCTGTTACCTTATAGGTTTTCATTAAGATCTGATATAATTTAGATTCCATACTAGCCCTCCCCTGTCCTTGGGGGGTGGTTCTGCAGACTCAGAATAATTCACTGTTTAATTTATAATGACACTTTCATCTTTCAGTTGAATGCCAAACAGTACCCATCTATTGGCTGTGGAATAATTGCTCAGCAAGAATCTCTTTAAAACACACATTAAGATCATTAGTGCGTCTTCTCATTAATGGACTCTTAGGAATTTTAAGAAAAAAACAAGTGACCAGGATAAACAGAAGTTAAAACAGCTTTCCTGTCTTTTAGCTATCTTTCATTTGCCAGTATTGTGATTTTAGTGATTTTTCACTGATGGGAACACCCAAAATAATAATGTTAACAGATATGCATTTCTTCTTACAGGACTTTATAATCCTGGAAATTTGCCTCAAAGCCAGAGGTACTGAGTCAGATCAGTGAGTGTAGAATAATCAGCCCACAGTAACATGTTCTGCTACACACTTTTGTCCTGAAAACAAAACCCAGGCAGGTGTGCATGATGTGAAGTAGAAGAAGAGGTGGCACAGACCAATGGTAGGACACAAAACAAAAGTTCCCAGCCTGTGATCTGTCCCCATGTATGTTACTTATGGGTGAAGTAGCCTTCTGCATGCCCCTGGACATTTGGTTTTCATTTTAGGCTTTTTATCTGCTGTATGAACTTAAACAAGACCTACACAAAGAGGGAACCCTGAATAAAGCACTTGTGTAGACCTTGTGTGGACTTTGCCAGGGCCCTGGATACATGAGTTCTCAAACCTTTGTAGGGGATGTTTCACATTTCTTTCTATCTGTCAAGAACTGGCTACCAGAATGCCTGGAAACAGTTCATTACTTCCTCCAAAACAAACCCAAAAGCCATTTTGCAGCTCAGGAATTTCAGTGCTCCATACTTCAAATTCTTACTGGTTGTAATTGTAATTTAGTGTAACTATGCAATCCATTGGGCAAGTGAACCCCAGGCTCTACCAAACTGCAGGACATTGTTCTTCCAAACAATGACACCATGTGCCCTACTGTCATCTTTCTAATGTAATCCAGGTCACCCTGTCAGTACCTGTCAGTGCCCCAAATTAAACCACCTTTCAGAGCCCTGCCTATCCTAAGGCTCCTGTATTTTAGTCACTACTGGTCTCAAAGGGTTAAACTGGCATAAAAACAGGAGCTGGGAAAGTTCAGGCTCTGTAAGACAGATAACTTAGCAATCCTCATTTTAAAGAGCTTCTATTTTTGCTTTTCTAATTATCAGAAAAGAGGTACTAATGGCCCACCATTAACAGTCCTGGGGAAAAAAAAAAAAAAAAAAAAAAGGATAATCAGAATTTGTTTGAGTGAATAGGTGTGTTAAGCATTCACAGGAAGCTCTTTTGTGCAGTTAAAAATAACTACAGACAAAAGAGATGGTTGATGCTTGGAGTCATCTAGAAAGAACATAAAAATCTGGGGAGGGTGGTTAATGGGTTTTATTAAGTTTCAAAATCAGGGGTTGAGTCAAAACACTTGTGTGGACAACTAGAAGAGGGTGAGCTTTGTGTATGTTCCTTTAAGGCTGTATGAGGCAGGAAAAGAAAACAAAGAAGGGAGAAGGAGAAACCAGAGAGCACGAGGAAATAAGTCAGAGGAAGAAAAGTGAGACTGGGAATGGAAGCCTTCCCTGCCCTGCTGGGAGAAGCTGGGGGTACAGTTTCCAAGTGAGAAGAAATGGTAATGCAATGGTCTTGCACTATAGATATTCATCCAAAAAGAATGCACTTCACATTTCCCCAGAGCTGCCCAGTCAAAGAGAATCAGCCACCTTTTCCAGTACAATAGGTATGTCAGTTTTGATGGAAACATGCTTGACTGATGACATATGAGCAGAGAGAGTCTATCTTCTACAGCTTGAACAGAGTTGGAAGATTTGGACTTTCTTATAGAATCATAGGACCATCAAGGTTGGAAAAGACCTCTAAGATCATCAAGTTCAACCATCCACCCTACAACCCATGACCACTAAACCATATTCATAAATAACAAATCTATGAAACAGACCTGATAAGCCAGAGGCTAATGGTAAACAACATAATTTCCAAGGACTCCAAGAGGCACTGGGAGTTTGTTACAAGAGGATTTAGAAAGGAAGAGGAGGTACGCTAACAGAAGTCTGTTGAACTACAGGGAGTCTGGGAAGAAGAATATTAAGAAAAAAGCAAAAGCAAGACCAAGCACATCTCTCCTTGAATTTCAGTATATGTTGGTTACCCTGGGGGAGTTAAGGGCCAGGTTTCATTAGGAAATAAAAACAACAATCGCTGGAAAAAAGTAGTTTTAAGAACTAAAAATATCAATTTCACAATGTAAAAAGCAGTATTAATAGTAGCAGTTAGACATGAGATGAAAAATAAAAGAGGCAAAGCAAACTGGAAGCCTTAATGCTATAATTTGAAATAATATATTTATAATATATTGAAAATGACTGTGAAGTGATTGAAAGAAGTGAACCGATAATTTAATTTTGTAGAGGTTTTGCAATTGTGAAATTAAATATAATTTTGCAGTTATGAATTTTCACCTAAACAAAAAAATTTCGTGGAAATGTCAAACTGTGATTTTTAAAGGTTTCTAGCATAACTTGGTGGTGTGGGGGAAAACAGTGTTCGTTAAGAGCTGGAATCTGGAGTCTCTGAGCCTGTAGATTACAGATCTTGTGTCCTAGTTCCCTCTTATGGCTGGCAGCTTCAGACTTCAAATCCCAGAAAACCTAGAATTCTCAGGAACTGAAGAGTCTGGGAGCTACTTAAGCTGCAGCTGGCAGGTAGACTACAGAGAGGTTAGAAAGAGTTGTTGGTATATTTCAGAACCCTGCTTAGCCTATCACACCCTCACAGAAATCAAAATGTCTCTGCATATATTTGAAATTTGACAAAATTTCATTCTCCGTTGGAAAAATTGCTCCCTTTGAGAATTTATGAGCAGCTTGTTTAACAGAGCTGAAACAGATCATGTTCCAGACATAAGACCTGAGAAATGAACAAAAAGATTTTCTGCAGTACTTTCAGTGGTTTCTAAGCAAGCCCCTTGTAATCCTGTTCTGCTCCTTTACCTGCACCTGAGATCAGCCATGCTTACTTAACAGCTTTATCCCAACTGCCCAGCTTCATCAGTTTGGTAACAGCCAAGAAATTGTTTTGACACTGAATGCTTTCTGTCAAAAACAAAACTTGTAACTGCAGAATTGGCTTGTTGCCACTGTGGTATGCTGCTAAAAGACCTATTTTCACAATTAGACAAGCTGTCACAGTTTGTACAACTGCAAGACTGAATCACTTTAGTCTGTGATTACTGGAAGATTATCTTCACCATATAAAAACATCTCTGACAATTAAAGTGACAGTGCTAAATACACACACAATTTACGGTTCAACAATTTGCTTAGGATGTTTGACACTGCACTACCCACTGAAACAAATTTGGCCTTCAAAGCACACAATTTTTATGTTTTTTGGTAGACATTTCCTGACCAGCTGTGCTCTTAAGGTCTTTTTAAGTCCAGATTATGTAAGAAGCTCCTAATATAGCTAATGGGAGTCTTAAAAGCCTGGAGAATTTACTCCCCTAGGATCTGTTTTCAGTTCCTTTCAAGCAGAGCATTAGATGAAATTTGAAAGTATTTGAGTGTTGTCATGAGAAGATCAGAAGATGCCCAGGCAGCTCCTTTCACTGAAATTTTTATTACCATCATGGGGCATTTAGCAAAAACAATGTCTACTGGGAGCTATCAAAGTTCACCCTGGGTAGCCAGCTACAGGGTTAATTTTTGTATTTTTTGATACAAAATACCATCTTGGATCACCAGCTGGTTAAATCACAGTAATTTATTTGATTTCAAGTCATTTCTGGATTTGTCAGGTTAAGATCAGAAGAGCAATTACAGTTCCTATTTCAGGAAGGTTTTTTTCTGTGTTTATCAGTGTAATAATCTGAGCACTGGTGTAGACCTTAAAGGCCTCTAAGTGTTCCTATAAGGGGGAAAAGGATTAATATTGTAATTTGAAAGACGGTGACATGAAGATATTTAGAGTATTTTGCTTACATGAAGTAATACTATTTTTCATAAACACTCAAGGTCCTTCATTTGCTCCAGTAAATTTTTAGTGCCACTTCTAAGTAGGGACTTAACACATAAACTCTTGACTCAGACTATTCTCTGACCTGGCCAGGGGGAGCAGCAACCATCTTGGGACCCAAGGAACCACTGAGAAGGGCACTTAGGGGCAGAGAAGATCAGAAGAACAGGAATTTATTTTTCAGAGCAGAGTCATTATTAGACAGCACACCTAAGATATACAAAACAGGACAAGTATCTTTAGCTGTTTCAATGTAAGTACCTTGAATGTGATACTTTGAATGTGAGAAAGAGCATATGAATATTGACTGTCTTCTCCACAGTTTTTTGTCTAGGAGCTTGACATCCACTGAAATCCCACTTTGGGCTGCTTTTGTGTAAAAGGAATCTAGCAAAATGCTAGCATGACAGACAATGAGCTAGCAAGCTCATGAAATCTGGATTAGAAGGATCTGCAGTGAGATGGATTAAGAACTGGCTAAGCAATAGAGCCCAAAGAGTGGTGATCAATAGTGCAGGGTCCAGCTGGAGACCTGTGACCTGTGATCCCCCAGGGATCAGTGCTGGGTCCAGTCCTGTTCAATACCTTTATCAATAACCTTGATGATGGCACAGAGTGTCTTCTCAGCAAGTTTGCTGATGAGTCAAAGCTGGGAGGAGTGGCTGACAACCCAGAAGGCTGTGCTGCCATTCAGAGGGACCTGGACAGGCTGGAGAGCTGGGCAAGGAAAAATGTAATTAATTTCAACCAGGACAAGTGTAGAGTCCTACACCTGGGTTGGAATAACCCCAAGAAGCAGTACAGGTACTCCAAGACTGAGTTCTTGGAGAGCAGCATAGGGGAAAGGGACCGGGGGGTGCTGGTGGATGGAAGGATGACCATGAGCCAACAATGTGTCCTTGTGGCCAAGAAGGCCAATGGCATCCTGGGGTGCATCAGAAGGGGGGTGGTTGGTAGACTGAGAGAGGTTTTCCTCCCTCTCTACTCTGCCCTGGTGAGGCCACTTCTGGAATATTGTGTCCAGTTCTGGGCCCCTCAGTTCAAGCACAGGGAACTGCTTGAAAGAGTCCAGTGCAGAGTGACCAAGATGATGAAGGGAGTGGAACATCTCCCTTATGATGAAAGGCTGAGGGAGCTGGGGCTCTTCAGCTTGGGGAAGAGGAGAATAAGGGGTGACCTCATCAATGTTTATAAATATGTAAAGGGAGAGAACCAGGATGGTGGTGCCAGGCTCTTCTCAGTTATGCCCAATGACAGGAAAAGAGGCAACAGCTATAAACTTGAGAATAGGAGGTTCCATATAAACACGAGGAAACATTTTTTCACTGTGAGGGTAACAGAGCACTGGCACAGGCTGCCCAGGGAGGTTGTGGAATCTCCTTCTCTGGAGACATTCAAAACCCACATGGATGCATTTCTATGTGACCTCCTGTAGGTGACCCTGCCCTGGCAGGGGGGTTGGACTTGATGACCTATCAAGGTCCCTTCCAGTCCCTAACTTTCTGTGTGACAGTGTCCAGTGTAAGTCTCTCAAAATACCACATCTGAAGGGTTTAATATTGTAGCCTGAAGGAAGAAGGGAATGATCTGCCTGTGTTCAGTTCTATGATATAGAAATGCCTATTCTGGAAAGGGATGACCCGCTCTAGGTTAGGACAGGAGATGGCAGAAAGAATCCTGCTGGGGTGCTGTCCAGAGGCCACTGCTTTGCTCAGTGTGCTGCTGCTCAGGGCAAGCAGAGGGCAAGTAGGTTTTTCAGGATCCAGGAGATCAAGAAGCAAAGAGATTCAAGAAGAAAATCAAGGGATTTGGAACAGCAGAGATCCTGTACCTGCTCACAAAAATCCTCAGTGTAACTTTTCAAAGTGAGAGAAAAAGACAATCCTGGACTGCAAAAAACATCTGCCAATATTAGTTTTGGCAGAAAGCCAGAGGGCAAAGAAGTGGTCTGTGCTACTAGAAATACAGTACTATACCTCTTGGATTTTTCTTTGGTTCCGAAGGACTTCTGCTTTATTTATCATCTGTGTAGTTGGTTGTTGCAAAACAACATGATTAAATGACTGAGCAGTGTAACAACACCAACAAATCCTTACCTTCCATGCAAGGTATCTGAGTGACATGAATTATCCAGGGTGCACATTTTCTGACACAGAGGGATGAACTTCCAGGGTGATAGAGGTGTTAAACAAAATGGAAAAAACTTGCCCAAAACAATAATTTTAAAAGAGTTTGTGTAACAGCACATAAAATGTGAATTGGTTTGATCACCAGATCAATATACATTCACAGCATATTTCACACTTCTTTTAATGAAATGTAAATCCTTTTTCTCTTATAATTGCTGAAATTAGTTAGGTCTTTGTGCTATGGGAATCTTTTAGAATCGACCTCACCACATTGAGTAATACATCCCATTTCCCTGCTCCTTATTTTGTTATTGTGCTTCAGAAAAACCAAAACCAGACTCCAGAAGGTCTTGTAACAGCATAAAAGACTGAGAAATTTACTTAGGCCTCCAAACTTTGACAAATAAGGTAGATATTCTTGTATTTTTTTTAAGGTTGAAGATCCCTGTGGTTAAAAGATCACAGAAAATTTCAAATGAGATTTAAGAAAAACTGTATAATCAATACACCTTGTAATAACAGAGAAAAAGATTAGCCTGTCTTCAGACAAAAATGTTCCTATTTGAGAAAAAAGTTTTACAAATAGTTGGTAACCTGTGTGTTGGCTGCTTAAATTTACCTACAGTTTCTTTTGCACCAGAAATAGAGCAAGGGCTGGACTGTAAGCAGTCCCATCCACTATTCAGGTGCATCCATCTGTAGCCTAGCACAGATTTATAAATGATAAGGAAAGTATTTCTCATGAGGAGAAAAAGTCATTGAACAATTTAGAATAGGAACATTTGATGTCATTATACTCTCTTTGCAGACTCAGGAAATGATGTAGTTATTCTAACTAGTCAATTGACATGAATTATTCACCATCAGATCATTGCTATTGACACATCTGCTTGGAGACTGTGCTGAGGTAATATCTGCCCCACCCTGACTAACAAGCAGGGCACAGTGGTGTGGGTGCTGAGCCATATGAACCTGCAGCTGCACTGGTGCTGATGAGCTTGCACCCAGGCTGCTGTAGCTTTCCCCACCCTCTGCACTCCTAGCTCCAGTATCTGCAGCAAACACCTGCTGAAAACCAGAAGGTGCTATTCCCCTTTTGATTCTGCTTCCTGTCTGAGATGCAGTGGGCTGCTGAAGTCCTCTCTTCCATCCTGGCTGGGACTGGTCTTGTCCCTCTGGTCATCTAAAAGCCAGTCCTTGTTTTCTATAACTGCAAAATGTGACAGACAGTCAGATTTCCTTGAGCTCTGACTCATGATCTCATGTAAACAGCCTTTTGTTAAAATAACCCCATGAAGTGAGACTTGCGTATTTTTCTTTTCTTAGGCTTGTAACAGGTAAAGCAGACTAAAGCAGTGGAACAGCATGCATAAACTGTCACCTCTCCCACAACTTGGACTTTTACCCTCAAATATTTAACTCTTCTGTTTCTATTTATGAGTTCATTAAGCAATTCTTTGTCATTTCATCTGTTTTCTGTATGGACTCCATGAGCAATGGGTGTAATTTTTCACTATAGTAATTAAGATTTGCACTTCCTCCCCCCCAAAGGCATAGTTTTAAGCACAAATGGGATTTTACTCCCACTGAATATATTCCGTGTGTGAATATCATACGGTTTGATCACCAACTGCTAAGTCTTCAGTTACACTTGCAAAAGGACTAATTCCCTTGCCCTGCACTGAGGTGCTCTATCCATCTGCATAAGGGATTGCTTGTAGAAAGACATTATGGAGCAGGCAACTGGGGAGGTCTTCAGGTGAGGTCTGATTGTATCATTTTTTGAGGGTCTCCCCCTGGAACCAAAGCAAGTGTTTCCCAGAAGCAGGGAACAAGTCTTCAATCAAATAGGAATCCTTCTGTGTATTGAGCACTAGGACATGTTTGGCACCATTATTTCATTATGAAGATGACCTCAAGTTCTCATATGGGCTCCTCAATGATTAGTAACCCAGCTCCTGTGGAGTCACTAGCCTAGCTTCGTTGCAGTGAGATCTGGTGAGGTGGGGTCCATAAGGTCTCCTGGTCTTGACATAAGAAAGACAGACACATGAAGTGAGCAATGAAACACTTGTGGCCCATTGATCTGATGTAGCCAATGAGAGCTGAGTAAGAGTCCGGTCATATAAACAAGTTTGTCATTATGTCCACATATAATTTTCCTTGGTAACTTACTGAACTTATTCCTGCTTCCAGTAGTAGAAATATGTGATGCTTACTGAAGTTAACTAGATGCAAAGCTTTGCTCATATGAATACGATCTCCCAATTACATTGCATCCCCACAGTATCAATACCTTTCCCACCATGACTTCCCTCTGCTCAGCAGAGAAGGTAACATCAGCTAGAGAAGCTGTTAACCTCTGTGCCCTGCCCATTTGTCATTCCAACAATGAAACCCAGTTAGCACCCTTAATTTAAAACAACTGACCCATCAAAATTCTGAGAGCGATTCTCAAGAATATGTCCCCTGAAGGGATGAGGAACTGTAATTACACATTTCAAGACTTCTTGCTTTCAATACTTAATTGTACTTCAGTGGACTGTGTGTACAGAACTACTACAAAATTCTTCCTATGTACCAAAAGTAGCAAGAAAAGCAGCTACTACCTCTATAGCCTCTAGTATCTGACATAAAAATTAATAGCTGTGGATAAGACTAGAAAAGGAAATAGAAGAATAGTATATTTCATATAGCCTAAATATATATACATGAAGTCTAAATATATGTATATATATGTAGAGAAATTACATACCTAAAATTTTGTCAATAATTATTATTATATATTTGAGTGAATTTAATTGAAAT
Source organism: Florisuga fusca (assembly GCA_038090715.1). Taxonomy (NCBI): domain Eukaryota; kingdom Metazoa; phylum Chordata; class Aves; order Apodiformes; family Trochilidae; genus Florisuga; species Florisuga fusca. Next base: position 23,214,235 of record JAAWXA010000006.1, read on the forward strand.
ATAGGAGAAAGATTAAAAGTAAGCAAACAAACAAACAAACAAAACCAATGGTAACGGAAAAGTTTTAGTGTAATTTTTCTCATTCCATTGGAAATGGTTTGATTTAAGATGACATTTAAATGGTCCTCTCCACCCACACTGTTGTAAACTGAAATCCAAACACAACAGCATTATGTTAATACAAGCAAAAAAAAAAGGTGTGTTCTAAATTTGATAGGAGAAATGAAGCACAAAAATGGTAAACAGAACATAAAGTGCTTTAAATTTGAGGAACATTTAATGTCTAAATTACTCACTGTGATAATACAAGAGCCATTAATTAACAAGGGTGAAAGTTTGTGCAGGAATATGTTACCAAAGAAAGTAATACTAGGCACTATAAATCAGGTATGAATTGAAATTACATAATTTTTTAATGATCTTTGAGAGAGGTTTTTGTGATCTTTCCTCATTTAAATTGTGAGAAAGACATAGGTTTCCAATTTAAATGATGAAAAGCAGCAACACAAAATATTTTTCTACTCTGCATTGTCCATGCAAAGTTCAGTTGTCACCCACTCTTCTGCTAGCAGCCTCTTGTTACAGATAGCATCCCTGTGACAGATGACAGCAGGTATCTAGGCCACGTAGGTTGACTTCAGAAGGGTAATTAAATGAACGCCAGCGTAAAATGATTCACTTGTTTTGATACAGTGCTTCTAAAATGGCATGGGTTGAGAGCATTTGAGAAAATTACTTCTGAGAACCTCAGAGAGGTTTCAGTGACTTTTTTTGGAGACTTTATTTAGCTTCCAGAATTGTTTCTCATCAGACTCTGATGAGAAACAGACTCTGACAAAACGCATTCCTGTTTTGTACAAATCTCTGAAAGCATGGGGATGCCCCTATTATGCATGAAAAATAGTAACATGGGATATTCTCCCCAGCTTTAGGCTTTGCTTACTTTCCCATCTAAGCTTCAGTGGATAACTGCATTTTGTTAACTGCAGAAAACAAAAAAGATTTCAGAGGCAAGACTGAAGAGAGCGTCAAGATCCCCTTCCCTAATATTCTGTGTGAATGATTCAGTAAACCCCAAAGAAAATCTTTACTTCCCTCCTCCACTTCTCAGCTGCTGCAGACTCTGCTCTGAAATCACTTGAAACTGCAGCTGAGGGGAAGTCATGCTGTTAATTCTGATGTCTCTTTCCCTGAACTCTACTTATGCTTGGTGGAAAGGACAGGGTGACATGGCCCCCTGCACCACTCACAGATGAGACCTAACATCAGACAGGTCAGCCTGTGTCTTGCTTAAGAGTTACTTGACTTTGATGGAACAACTCATATGATGCTGTGCTTTTTAATACAAAAAGCATTTCTATCCAAAGTCCTAGATGGCCTGATTCATGCTGGTTTTTTAAAATTACCTGAAATAAGTCATCATAAAAATATTTTTTTTACAGATGAAACTTCTTCCTAGGAGACTACCCAGCTTTCTTTGGTACCTGGCCAACTTCCATCACTATGAGTTCTGAAGGATAACTAACTTGACCATAAGTATTTTCACACCCCTGAGGTGAGGAAACAGCGTTATCTGCATTTCCTAGGCAGAGAGTCAGTTTCACATGGGAGCTGATGGAAAGGTCCCTTTTGTGAGACTGGATTCTATGTTTCATATTTTATATTCTGAAAACTGGGTGAAATGTGTATTTATGCACATTTGTCCCTGCTCTCAAATCTGCTGCAATTCTTGATTTATTTACATTTTTTTTCTTTCTCATTCCTGTTTCTTGTTCAAAAAGATTCAGCTTATGTAATGTGTAAGTCATGGCCCATATTTCAATTTCAGACACCAGACAGGGAGACATATTGGATTTTGTAATTTATATGAGTAACTTTGTATTGTTTTTTTTCTCTGGCTCAAAAGCCACTATCTGTCAAATCAGTGTTATTCTGTGCATATATGTAGGAGAACAGCAGAGGAGCAGGTCTGCGTGGGATAGAGGAGTGTTGTGAATTCCCTGGCACTCACTGACCCTGAAGAAGAACAAAGAGCTGTAAATAATTTAAGGAATTTGCCATCTGGATGAAATGTCCTGGTACCAGATGCCTCCAGTGAGAATGGGTAGAGAAGGTTTTATATTAGTAGAAAGAGCACTTTGAGGTGCAAATTGTAGATCAATCAATGGCTATTGGGATACTATCTAAATGTAGCAAACCACACAATAAACGATTCTGATTGTGCACAGCAACTGGGGTCTGTGCCTTCGTGTCTTCTGTCACATATGAGTTAAAATTTTTCTTAAAGGCATATAATGGAACATAGAATATATATTTCTCTTGACAGATATATCACAAATTAGGAAGAGAAATGTCTACCTGTGAAAGAGGTAGGAACTGGAACACAGTGAAACAGTGTTCACAGTGTCCTACATATGTGGATCTTTCAAGAACTCCTGTACTATGTGCTTGGGAGTTTTTTTCAGGCCTGGGGCTTTAATGATTTTTTTAAGCTAATATTTATAAACATTTCTATGTGCCTGCATAACTTCTCTCAGCCTTTCTGGTCATTGACTTATACGCAGGTGAACCACCATACTTGGTTTTTTTTAATAAAAAAATAAGTTTATGTATGTTTTTCCAGAGCAACTACGAATTACAGTATCTGTAGGAAGCCTATGTGAAGAGGGGTCTCAGAGAACTTTCTCCAAAAGATTAATTTCGTGTCCATCCAAGAGACTCCTATTTATTAGCTCCCACTTTTGAACTGAATTCTTGTTGTATTTTTTACCCCCACAGATTATGTGAAGTGCCACTAGTCTTGTGTGGTAGCAAAATAAGCCTCTCAGGCCAGAATGAACCCTTGACATTTCTGTTATTTAAGGAAATCTTTTAGAACTTAAAAGATAGTTATATTATTGTGCTGGTGTACTGTTGCATTATTTGGCTCAGCTGGGCATTTATTACTAATTTTCTTCAAATGTATGTTAGAATGTCTATTGCCCAGATAATTACTGAGTAATTACCCAAGGCAGATAAACCCCTAGCCAAGGGGGATGAGGAGAGTAGTCTTCATCAAAGTCCAAGAAGTGAACTTTATCATGTAGGTGTTAAGATAGAAATTAACCACTTTGAATTTGTAAATATAGACATTTCTGTAGGTTTTCCTCTGAAGATCTTGGTCGTAGCAGAACCTTGTTTGTGCTTGAAGCCAATTTCTTCTAGGTGTACATGAAAAAGTTATGCAAAAAGGAAACGAGTTTTAGGAGAGGAAGCACATATCCTGTTTTGCCAATGATTTTAACTGAAATCAACTTTCCTCTCTCTTTTTAAGTTCACTTTTTACAAAGAATCCTCTCACAGGTCCTTAGATGTAATCAACTAATTTCTTCTCAGATATTTAGTGAGTCTGCTAGAAAATTAACAACGCATATTAAGAGGAAAAAAGTGTGCTTTAGGCCTGCACTGCACAATACATGGCATCTTGATTAGCACAAAGATGAGTTTAGCTTTGTACTAAAAGGCTCCTGGTGTTCTTTCATGCTGTGGGTAGTCCCTGTGCCTTATTGCAGTGTATTTGAGCATTTGGGTCAATGCTCATCTGCAGCTACAGAGTTCTGAGAAAAAAAATTCCATACCTTTCAGCAAGACACCTAACAGAACTGACCAAGAACAGCATCAAAATTCTAAAATTTGTTTAATTCTATAATAAGGCTACAAGTTAATTAATGGATTGACTTCTACTGATAGCTCTGGAAACTGAACACCATTTTGACAGTAAAGTCACAGCATCAAGGAAGTAATTCCTCTTCTCTTGCATCAGGGTCTGGTAAATGGTGGAAGTAAGAAAGCAGGACCACCTAGCCAGTAGGTCTCACTGAATGAATTAGAAAGAATCCAGCACCAGCTTCAGCAAGAAACCAGAACACAAAATGCAATGCAATAAGAATTTGTTTTCCTATATCTTGGACTCCTGATACATATCTGCTGTCACTTCAGCGTGTCCTGTTTCTCTGAGGATCGTACACTTTGCTCAGGCTCCTTCAGCTGGTGTTGGACTAATCAAGAACCACAAGCCTAATAGCTTCAGATTTTGTAATTCTCACATCATTGACCACTGACAAGAAGACAGGAAAAGACAGGAGCCCTGCTTCCATAAATGTGGGGAGACTTGGATGTTCTATTCCTACATGTCACACCCAAAATACAGATTCATTTTCTCATTCAAGGAATAGTAAATATCCACAGTAATTGCAATTCTTAAAAATCAATCTTACTTATCATCTCATGACTTAATGGAATAAACCAAAACATATTAAAAGAGAGGGCTGTCCCACTTACAGCCTGGTGAACAGATTTGCCGCATTAGTTGGGGAAATAAAACTTGCATCCTCCTCCATTTGGCTTATAATGATACATAAGGCAGTTATGTTCTACCTACAAAAATCTCTGGCAGCAAGGAAAGAGTCCACAAGCCATTTTTTGGCTGTCTATTAAAGTACCAGAAAAAAAATCTCATTGCTGTATCACACAGAACTCAAGCTTGTCTCAGAGCAAAGCTTTATGAAAACTGACCTTTGATGCTTCGAACAAAACAAATAATTTTTTTTTTTTTTTTTTTTTTTTTTTTTTTTTTTTTTTTTTTTTTTTTTTTCTTAGTATCATCTGGAACAGAGGGACGAAATTGTACAAAACTCAGTCTGAGTCAGAGGAAGTGTATCAGGTTGTACAATTCCTCTCAAGAAAACGAGTTGACTTGAGCTGACACTGCTCCTCTCACTGACCCACTGTGCCTATCAAGAGAAGACCAGGCTCTTGGGTAGTGCCATAAGCAGAGATGGTGCAGGTCCACACAAATGCTAGTGCAAGACTTTGTGGGTGTCATTAGCATTTAGGTGTGGAGATGTTTCTGCCATATTAACACATTAGTAGCTTCCTCACTGAGATGGGCAGCCCCTTTTCTCCACACCTTTACAGGACTGTCTAATCTCCACATGGCTCTTGACTAGGTGAGATGATAGAGCCACAAATACAAAATCACTGAGACATGATCATGCAAATTTCATAGAATCATAAAATGGTTGGGATTGGAAGGAACCTTAAAGATCATCTAGTTCCAGTCCCCTGATATGGGAGAGACAGGTTGCTCAAAGCCTCATACAACCTGTCCTTCTATACTTCTATGGAGCAGGCATCTATGACACCTGTGTCAATGTCTCATCATCCTCACAGAAAAGAATTTCTTCCTAATCTCTAACCAAAATCTACCTTCTTCCATCTTAAAACCATTACCTGTTGTTCCACCACTGCATGCCCTTGTAAAAATGTTCATGCCCTTGTGGCCTTCCTCTGGACTTGCTCCAACAGTTCCATGTACTCCTTGTGTTGGGAACTCCAAAACTGGACACAGTACTTCAGGTTGAGTCTCATGAGCATTGAGTAGAGGGGAAAAATCACTTCCCTTGACCTGCTGGCCACCCTTCTTTTGCTGCAGACCAGGATGCACTTGGCCTTCTGGGCTGCAAACACACATTTTTGGCTTCTCATCAACTAAAACCCCCAAGTACTTTGGGGCTGTACTCAACTGACTCCACCCAGCCTGTATTTGGGCTTGGGATTGACCTGACCCAGGTGCAGGGCTTTGTGTTTGGCTTCGCTGAATTTTGTAAGGTTGGCATAAGGCCAGCCCTCAAGTTTGACAGGGCCCAAGGATGAACTATCTTCCCTCTAGCATGTCAAGCACACCACACAGCTTGTTGTCATCAGCAAACTTGCTGAGGATGCACTCAGTTTCATTGTCCATCCTGCCAACAAAATTGTTAAGCAAGACTGAGCCCTGAGGAACTTCACTCATCACTAGTGTCCATCTGGACACTGAGGTGCTGATTGTAACTCTTTGACTACAAGCATCCAGACAATTCTTTATCCAAAGAGTCATTTATCTGGACCAATCAGCCCATGTCTCTCCAATTTAGAGATAAAGAGGTAGTGCATGATAATGTCAAATGATTTGTACAAGGTCAGAAAAACTACATCTGTTGCCCACCAGTAATGGGCTCAATACTCCAGGTACGCTGCTCAGTGTGTCACTCACTCATCTCCTTTTTGTTCCATTCAGAGGGGAGGCTGCTGAGGCCAAGTTTGTCATTGCTGCAGATACATCAGCAAAGGAGGGAAGAGCACAACTTTTCTTGTTCTGAAATCCTGGTCTTGCAGTACTGAGACAGAGCACAACACCCAAACCAGGAAACTGTTTTGCTTGGACCAGTGATGTATTCTCCTTTTGGACTATTAAAGCCTACAATCCTGTCAGTGTAGAGCAACGTAATTTTGAACAGTTGTCAGGACTTTGCTTATCAGGCTATTTTGGCTGTTGGCTCCTAGGGATTCAGTTGCATGGCCCCTGTCAGTGATACCAAAGCTGATGTTTAGCATAGTGCTTCACCTCAGCAACATGCACTGTTTTTCATTCAGGTTCTCCAAAGCCAAATGATTTCATGCATGTATGTGTCTATGTACTTATATATGCATGCATTTGATTGGACATCTGTAACAACTGGTTTTGAAATGTTCTGTACTTGTTGATATTCAGAAATCATCAGAACCATATTTAAAAAAAATTAAAAAGAAAAGCCTGCATATGCAATTTTCTCAGTATCTTGGTTTGACTATGACTTGCCTCTCATAACATCAATTCTAAAATAAAAAGAGAGACAATGGCAGACTTATAAAGAAAAGAAGAGTGAAAGGTTTTTCTGTCTTGCAGAACATGGAGTGAAAAAGAGACACAGGTGAAGGGAAAGGAGTGACAAGTATGTACTATTAGTGTGAATAGTAATCTATTAGTTAAGTTGGTCATTACAAGGTTTGTTGAAGAGTAGAGGAAAATTTGGCATTGGTACTGCACAACAGTACCATAGCCCCAGTTTTAAATGAGCAGAAAGAGTAAACTAGCTGGTGAGGAGCCCTGAAAAGCCTTTTTATGATGACTGATTATCCAAGAAACAAAACCATACATTGTGAGATGCTATATATTAGTGTAGCTTCTTCTTTGTCACCAGCATTTTTTTTTTCTTAAGAGACAGTGTTGAAAGATGCAATCTGTTTGCTCATGTTACAAATGCACAAAAAAACTGTTTCTGAGAAAGCTCTCTTGTTCCCAAACGCTCACGCCGGGGAAGAAAACCTAGCATCTGTTTGTATACATACTGAAACTATATGCATTTAAAAGGATGTAAATAGGAATCTATGGAGCAGCTATGGAGAATTTGAAGAAATGTGTTCCTTCATGCCTGAGGCACTAATTTTTAGTTGTGTTTCTAAATAATAAAAGCATCCTTGAGGGTGAATTTGCTTATCTCATTTCCTAATTGGTATAAATGAGACGCAGTAGATTCACATAGTTTGGTTGAGACTTTCTGTAAGGGTATGTGCTGAGACAATTTCTTTGAGCAGTGTGCTATTGGCCAACTCACACAGTCACTGAAACATGGGGCATGCTGAGGATCTACAGTAGGGATCACATTGCTCAGCTAGAGGTCTGAATATTCACCTAAGACCTACTTGAGGGGTCCTGTGGAGAAGCTGATGTGCTCAGAAAATTATGTGTTTCCTATCCTGGCAGCTGCTTCTCCAGATGGTGATGTTCCTTGTCCCTGCCAGCAGTATGCATGGGCAGGTGAGACAAGTGAGTTGTCACACTAAGTTTCTGCTTGCCCAAGAAAGTGCCAGGAGGCATCAGTGCACAGCATGTCCTGCCACTACTGTCTTGGCCATGGCCACTGAGCTGGGCTGGGAGGGGGTCATACACCACCCAGAGATTTGAAGGCAGCAGTGTGGAGATCTTCAATGGTGCTGAGGTCTTATATTGCCTTGCTGTGCTAAGGGTAAATTACAAGTGCCTTTGCAACCAAATGGATTTCATTTCCACAGTCACAAATCCGGTGCCTTTCACCAGCTCTGCATTCACTTTCAACTTAAATAAATTGAAGCAGGCAGCAGGGCAGAGGAAATTAAACTAGCAAAGGAGAAAAAAAATTACTTGAACAGACCAGAACAGTTATTGCTGCCTGCTAGGAAATGTTTTTTTTCTAGTCTTTTATTACCACATACAATCCCTAGTCCCATGTGATTAAGAAATTCATCTTGAAACACTGGTGTTTCTTGACTTCAGTTGAAAAATTAAGTGGTATCTTTAAATTCTTGCTCCTCATCTCATTTAAAAGAGATATTTTGCAGCACTTGGATTCTAGCACATATAATCAGGCTGCACATTTCCTATCGCATCCAACACCTGGCAATCTCCGGTATGCCAACTGCGCACAGTGCAATGATATGTCTAGAGGTAATTATTTCTATCACCTACATAAGGGCAAAAGATATGAGAGTCATCACAGGCTTACCTTTTGTACAATTTTCATTTTAACTTGAAACGCCTGGCTGGGTTGGTCTATACAGGGCAACATATTATACTCCAGAAATTTGTTCCTGAAAATGAATGCTAGGGGAGACAAATTCAAAAAGAAAGGGGCCAAATCTGCTGTCTTTATTCAGAAGTCTCTGAAGCTTAAATCTATGAAGGTCGTTATTATCTGCATTGAAGAAACTCATTGGGATCACTGCAATGGACAGACAAAGAAAGGATGAAGCAAATAGATTTTTTCCATCACAGAAGGCAGGAGCCCCACCAGAAAAAGAGCCCTAGAAATATTACTGACTGCAAACTGGAAGCCAAGTCCTTCCTCCCTTCTGCAGCTTCACAGAGGAGAAGCCTCAGCTGTGGTTATGTAAAGAGTCCCATAGGCCAAGAACTGCAAAGGGAGCCATCAAAGAGCCTCCCAACAGCCCCTGCTGTGAGTTATCCTGCAGCTGGGAAGACCAGGTCTACACAGTAAGTCCTCTGTCCCACAGAGGTGGTGCAGAAGACCCATGAGAAAATGCAGCATCTGCAGAGGATGTTGTGAGATAGCTATGGTCACTCTTGAGTATGTGAGGAGCTGTGGCCAGGTGGAAGGAACCATTTCTGCTTCTTAATGAACAAGAATGTGGCAAGCAAGGTGGAGGCTGCATCATGTACAAGAGACATGTTAGTAGCTGAGTTAGGAAATGGCACTGGTGGTTCAGTGTAAAAGGCTCATAGAGGAATATAGTGAAAGCTGTGCCAAAATGACCAACATCGATCCAGCCAGTCTTAGCTTAACACACAGAGGAACCACCACTGGCAACACTTTATCATCCTTTGTTTTGCCCTGTAGAATCTGCAAGCTGGCTGCTTTGCTTTCCAATACTTCACTGACATTTTTTTAATAAATGCTCAAAACTGCGAGAAAACCTGGAAAATCTCTTCTTCTGCTTCAGCCACATGAAGTGTCTTAAAAACATTTCTACTGCTAGGATCTGTTACCAGGTCATGAACATGCACATAGAGGTGTGCATGGAAGCAACAGGCAGTGATGCAGGGGGGCAACAAGGAGACCTCTCTGGTGTCCATTCTACAGACTGAAAACTACTGGCTAGGGCTTTCCTCTCTGCTTAGGGGAAGCAGCTGGCCTCAGGGACCTGAAATGTGCACGGTGCTGGATGGTGCTCTGTTTTGTGTTGTCAAAAAACTAGAGGCCCACCTGCCCCAGGTGACTTCCATCTGTTCCTGAAAACATCTCAAGCTCTTTCTGTGTTCAGAAGTTCAGCTTAAACAGGACAAGCTGCCACAAGGGCTGGTGAAGCTGTACATCTGCCAAGATGGTCTGGCAGGCTCTAGAAGCAGAAAATAATATCAAACATACGATTTATTGTGCTTTGCAAGGGAGCCAAAAGGCTTTAATGTCACCATTTGAGGTGAGGCTCACCTTGTCAGTCATCAGAAATGGAGAAAACAAGATGACATGGGCCAATGAGGTTCTTAAAGGTAGGACATATGATGGGATGTTAGTCACCAATTTTTTTTTTTCTCAGTCACTTTCAGGTCTCCTTACTCCCTTCCAGCCCAGTGTTATTTATGATCAGTAATACCTCTACAGCTGAGAGAAATATAAAACCATACATGAGGCACAAACATGTATTTCAAAAATTATTTCAGGTGTGCCCATGGCTGGTCCTTTGTACTGAGTGCAAAATTCTGTGATGTGAGCATCAATATTGCAACCATGAACCTGTAAAAACTAATCTCAGGAAAAAACTCACTTGCTTTTAGTATTAAATAATTTCCCATATCAGGGAACAAGCTGAGATCAGAAGTTTGACTTTGCTAGCAATACCTCTTCAGCTATTAATTAACAATAAAGGTTAGCCAATTTGCATTGAGACCACTGCTGGAGATACACAGAAGCACACTAAAAGATATACTACAAGTGATCCTTCATCAGAATAGTAAGTAAGAGTTTGTTTAAAAAATAAAAAAGTAAATAGTATTTGGATTCTTCCTGTGACAAAGTCTAAAAACTTTATCTGCAAAGATGGCAGGATGCTGCCAGCACAGGATTCTTCATATAAAAACAGGCCTAAATAGACCACTAATGGGCTCTCCATTGGCTTAAATAAAATGTGATGAGTTTTCTCAGCTGTCTTCAGAATGGACAGTTATCCACATTAAAAAAATAAAAATGCTACTTAGATTTGAAGTTGATAGGTAGCAAAGAGTATTTTGAGTTAATCAGTGGCACCAAGGACTGGTGAAGAAACACTAAACACCATATTTATTTGTTCCTCCAGAGCACATGAGACCTGCAGCAGGGAGGGGAAGAATTTTGTTGGTTTGTTGTCCTTGTAGGAGGCTCTCCAGGCAGAGGATGCATGTGTTTGATGAGCACCTTTACCTGGTCAGTTTATTCATCTAATTTTATGGGATGAATGAGAGCAGGACTGCTTGGTTGGGAAAAAAAAGGGAGGACAAAGCTGGAGCAGATCACAATCATAAGGATGAGGATGTTGAGAAAAAAGCAACGATAAGTATCTACTTCTGAACTTCTGTATTTGAATCATATCTACAAATCTGGCATAGTAATATTTGAAAAGAATAATACATTTTCTGTAGATTTGCTTAGGAAAATATTCCTTGTCTTGTAGAGAAAATATTTAAAAATTTTCTTACAAATGCTCTTTGGCCTCTGAAGAGTAGGTTTAAAATATTTTTATTTGCTATTTAGAGGATAACTGGTCATAATTTTATAGGAAGTACAGGGGGGAATATTTATTTATTTACTACTCCTTTAAGATGTTGTAATTTGAGACTTGTTTTCTAGACACTTGAATTTTTTGACAATAAAGTTACAAAGCATTTTCATGTTTAAATAGAAAATGTTGTGAGATGTGGAAGGAAAAGGAAGTTCAGAGAGATGTGATCAGACTGTTTTATGCACAGGGAATGCTGTCTTTACAGATCTTAGAAAACTTCTAGCCTGCTTCTGCAAGAAAACCAAGTGCAAGTGCCAGAAATCTGTTCAAAACTGATTCCCACTTGGGAAACATTCAGTCCTGAAGGATGGATTGTAGGGTACCAGGTAAACTGCATCAAAAGACATGATCATTGAGTGCCTCCTGCACTTATCTTAAGGAGTAAGGAAGAGATTTCTGTTTGTCAGAAAGATGCCTAGAGAATTGTTTTTTTATTGTTACTATCTTTGCCTTTTTGTGTGGAGTTGTTTTGTTTGTTTGTTTTGTTTGTTTGTTGTTCTTTTGTCAGGCTTTTTTTGGATGGACTGCTGTGGATGAAACCATTGTGAACTGACACAGTCGTATCACTTACTGTCATAGCCTGCATGAAGCACAGTTTTCAGTCCTGTACCCTCCATGGTTTCTGTGGAAGAACTTGCAATATCTTCACAGCTATGGTGACAATGATTTCCTTGTCAAAGAGCAGTGGAAGAGGTGGTAGTGTACAACCTGTGTGTGTATGAGTTTTGTTTCTGAGCCTGATCCTCTTTTTGTGAGGTGAGCAGACAGATCCCTGATTTCCTCTGCAGGTTTGAGTCAGGCTAAGGAGGTATCCCTCAAGTTCTGGTACAACTGGAAATAAAAGGAGCTCCATGTGAAACCTGTGCAAGTACTGGGAACTGAAGAAGGGCAAATACTCCCTACCTCTGTGGCAGGAGCCCTGACATTCAGCCAGAGGACCTGTCCTCTCCCATAGGAATGCAAAGTTGGCAGGAGGGCAGGATGGAAACCTTTGTGTTGCTATATCTTGCACATCCTCTAAGGTAATTTGGTAGGTTGGATTTGTTAGACATATTAGGGGATTCCATTTAGAAACACTCACTATGTTCTCATCCTGGTTGTCTCCAGTTCTGTACATCAGACCAGTCACTCAGGATTTCTGCTGCTGCCACACCAGAATTATTCCTCTGTACCAAGAATCATTCATCTCTGCTCTCTGACACTATGATTTCTGGCCTTCCAGACAAGGGTTAGATTTGTTCATGAGGGAGGATTTTATTATGGGAGAGTGATAAAACACAACATTCCTGTGTGGTACATGGCATTTCTACCATCTATGTATTGTCATCTATTATACAGCCAGTTTTGCTCTAAGAGGAAAGAGCCTTTTTAAAAAATTAGCCATGCGGCTACTATCAATGGTTTTTTAGATAAAATCCCACAGGGTATTAATTTTATCTATAATTTATACAATAGGTTTAAGTTTTATAGTATAGTAGATTGCAAAATTAAATGCATACAGACATGAGACCTTTAGGTATTGTAAACTGTCATTTTTCATGTTAACAGACTACTTTGTCAGTGTTCTGAAGAAGAGACAGTGATATGTATAGAAAAAATCCTAACACGTCAGTCAGCCACCTTCTGTCCTTTTCTTTCTCTTCTTTTCTATTTCATTTACATCCAGTGTTTTTCTAAAGCACCTGTCTCCCTTTTTAGCCCTCAAAAAAATCCCTGAGCTTCTCTTTTCATCTGGAGTCTCCTTGCATACTACAGATCTGTCATCTTACCAGATCTTTAAAGACTTAAAAAATTTCCAAGTAACTTGAGGAATGCTCTATGGAAAAAAAATTATGAGCGCACAAGGGTTACTTTGCTCTCAGGAGGTGCCACTGAACTAAAATCAATCACATGAATTAAAGGCTTTTGATGAATAAATAATTCATACACACTAAATTAATTAATGAATTTCCAGGACAGGCTCAGCATATTTTCCAGGGTTAGCCATAAGCACATCAGCAGAGCCTAACAGCTCTGCCATCTTTGCTCCCTGTAGTCATGATTCAGATTCAGAAGCAGGATATGATTAGCGTAGCAATGGAGCATCAGTGAAATTGTTTTGTTGGTTTTTTTTTAGTATTCAATATAAGGCTGTATACATTTTTCCCTTCACCATTCACCCACACGTTGCAAGACACTGGGAGCAAAGCAACTGTTTCTTCATAAACATTCCAACTACAATGTTGAATAGAGCTGACATTTACATAAATGGATTGCAGTGTGGTTGTTGAACATATACAAGGATGAGACTTTAATCCCATTTTAATTAGATGGATGTTGCAGGCATACAAAAATCACAAGCCTCACTCCCTGTGGTGATGCCGTGCTGGCAAGAAATCAATCACCACGGCCCTGGTTGCCATGGAAACTGATAGCTCCTGCACAACCATCTAAGTGGTAAATGATTGGTGGTGTACTCGGAAGGCAGGGAGAGCAATGAGTTTTTATATCCTGTCCAGCAGCTGTGCCAGAGAGTTAATTAAAAGCAGAGAACATGAAATAAATCTAAATCTGTGAAGAAATTAAATGTACAGTACAAATTGAATCTCCGTGTTGGACAGAAATTAATATGCAGTGCAAACCACAGAGCTACCTGAATAAGCAGCAACTATGAACCCTGGGAACCAGCACCTCTGTGGCTGCTAAAACCCAAAAGTGGAGACAGGACCTCCTTATCTTATTACCTAAACAAGGACTTCCTTCAGTGATGGTGTGGACTGATGCATGCAAATTACACCCTCAAATGTTAAAGATTTGCACAAAAAACAGGAAAGACAAATCTTAACTAAGATCTAATTAACAAACTGTTAGCAACTGCAGTTTATCTGTTGTGAACATGATGTAAGTAAATGTTTGTACTGCTGTGCTTGAGTTTGCCAGACAATCTCAGTGAAAGCCAATGTGTTTCTATTGATAAGCTGTCAATTTCAAATTCATATTTCAAATATCACAGGTATGGTAAAAGCCCCTGAAATGCCTTTCTCAGAATAAAATTAGTTCTGCATAAAATATTTATGAGTAGAGCGGGATGCAGCTGACCACGTATGAAAATCCCTACATTGAAAAAAGACATTTCACTAGAAATTTTTCTTTTCCCTTCCCTTCCCTTCTTTTCCTTTTTTTCCCCAATTAAGTTACACGACAGAAAGCTGGAATTTAAGAGGAAATTTCAGGTGTCATAGTACCACATGCTTTAAAGAGGCAAAATTTGGAAGGTTAATTTAACCATGATTAGAGCAAGGATCCATGGAATGATCCTCTGGGGTTTAATCTTACAGTCTCTATGCATGGCTTGAAGTCAACAGTTTGGGGCAGGAATTGCAAGGTGTGTTAAAATGAGTGATAGCTGTAGTCACTGATGTTATGCCATTGAGACCTATAAACTTACACAGCAATAACTACTAGAGCATGTGAAAAATTATTTCATGCCACTGAAAAGCACATTGACTTTTTTAACCTGGGAAGAAGTTGTTGACTGACATTGCAATGTTTGCTCTTTTGCACAAGTCCACATGGGTCCTGGTGTCATCAGGGTACTCAGGGTCCAGCTTGCTTACCTCTGTTTTATTCCTGCTGAAGAGCTGAGGTATTGCTGGGCCTCTTTTTTTGTGTGTGTGGGGTGGGTTTTGTTTTGTTTGGTTTTGTTTCATTTGTTTTGGGTTTGTTTTGTGGTGTTTTTTGGTGGTTTGTTTATTGTTATTATTTGGTGGTGATATAGGTATGTTGTCCTTTTGCATGCATCTCTCTGAAGTGAGCTATTGCTGAAGAAACTTTCTTCCCACATAAAAACTATCCCAAATATCAAAACCTCCATGTCTTGACTGAAATAGCTATCTATTAAGATATGTCACATAAGTTTCCCTTTAATATTACACTACCTACATGTCACTATTTTGCATGTATGCTATGCATTCTAGTCTTGGATTAAGCTCAAAGCCCAATTCTGACTGGTTTGGGGGACTGTTTTATTGATGTCTTCTCAGCACTGCTCCACTGCTGAGGTTGAGGCTTCAAAAGGCTTTGAAGTGATGTGGTCTTCAAGTTGTCTGTCAGCTGGAAGTTGGCAACTAATTCACACAAACATTTTTAAAATACCACTTTGTTCTCCAAGCTGAAATCAGTGGTGGATGGAAAGAAAAGCTGCATTTTTTAACATCTGTTGGGACTACCTTTGTTTGTTCTTTCAGGTGGAAGTATTTTGCCCTCAGTGTTCCTTACGACAAGGGATCTGCAGGAAAAACCAGTCACAGAGGAGTACGTTTCTGGTTTATATCCTCTTCTTCCTCAACACTGACAAAATATTGTTACTTTCCAGATTCATTGTCATACAAACTAAATATTAGGGGGAAAGTTAGTTTTATTTGCCTTAGCCATTTTGACTCTGTAAATCTGCAAATTCAGAGATCCTGACCTGCATCAATTCAGCTGTAACAGAGTGCTCTAAGCATGTTTCATTAGCCTTTAAGTAGTTAAAGCAGTAGATTGTTTCATGGCACAGGTGAAGAAGTTCACACCAATTATTTTCTTGTGTGGTAACTGTTTACTAGTACTGACCTCTACAGTGAAAACAAATATAAATGTTCTTGCTATCACACTGGGCAATAAATAAAAGCTTACATTATCACATTACAGCTAGCAAAATGCAGAATTACTTACTTTAAAAGAAAAAAATTAATGGCAAGACAACTATTGCACCTGTCAAATACTGGTATGTCACAACCACAACAGTTTTATCTCTTAAGCTGTTCCTTGTCAATAACATCTCTGAATATGATGAAGAAGATAGATGGTGGGTTCAGAATAAAGACAATTAAATGCTTTCTTGAAGAATACACAGTACAGCTGTGAAGTTCTTTACCCTAGTATGCTGTGGATGCATTAGATTTGCATTCAAAACTAATTGTGCTAGTTTATTGGGAAAAAAAACAACTATTAAATAGATATACACCATTTCAAGAAGTCACTAAGACTCAGCTCAGTGGAGACAGAAACCACACAGAAGAAGTGCATCCTGCTTGGATTTCACTCACAATCTTCCTTAGACATGCAGAGCTGGCTTCTGCAAGTGACAGCATTGGTCTAACTCAGGATAGCTGTTCTTGTATTCTTGGTTAAGTGTAAGAAATCTGGTTGGGTTTTTTTCATTTTAGTTTGGTTTTACCCATCTTTACTTGTCCTTGAGACCACAGAGAAAAAAATAAGGTTTTGAAAGCTTTGGGATCTTTTCTAACAAGAAATTAAATCAAGCCCTGCAATTTTTCTGTACCGTAAAAATATTCCTCCTGCAAAATCCAGTTCCTCCTTCCCAGCTCCAATGCACGCACACCTTCCATACTTGCAGCCAATGGATATTTTCAGGTTGTTTCAGGTTCTAGCTTCTGCTAAAAGAAAGCAAAACAAAACAAAGAAAACAACCCAAAACCAAACTAAATCAGAGGCAGTTTGACACCAGCAGTAGGAACTAAAGCCTGAAAAAAGCCTCAGCCACCTGTGAAATGCCTCTGAATGCAGCAGCTGTGTACTCAGAGGGTGAACCAGCACTCTCACTGCCTTCCTCATGTTGCGAGTGCACATATGGGCTATGAGCCCCATGGGTATGAAGATCATTTCCATATTTCCTCTTCATCTGAACAGTTCAGTCAGGTACATTAAAAATCCTTCCATTTTCCTCTCCTTTTCAGAAATGTCAATCACTCAAGTGGCTTTCACAGAACTCAGTGAATTAGCCATTGAAAAAAAAGGCTCAGATGCTTCTCACTGCTGGAGAAGTGGCAAGCATCTCTGGATACAACAATACACTTGACTGTGACAAGGGGAAAATAAGAAGGATGCAATAACATAGCAACACACAATGAAGAGAATAAGAGACAGCAGGAACATAGCCATGCTGTGGAATCTTTTCTCATCTCATTTTTCTACTACAACAATGTGCTTTCTTCTGTGGGTATGATCATCAGGATCTAAAGTATCTTAGCATCAGAGAGACCTTCAGCTTGAAACCACTCACAGTAAAGCTCACAGCAAAATATACATTCAATGACATGGAGCGAGGATACCGCATGGCACTGGCCAAGGTGATGATACCACAGCTGTGCCTCCCACAATGGTTCTGTTCAGCACAAACACTAAGATTAGGGCAAGCTATGTGTGTCTTTCATAATTCATTAAGCAGAATTTTTATCACCTTAAAATTCCCTATGTCCCTGTTATATTTCTTACACTAACCACCCTATGCACTCAGCCTCTTGAATGCACAATGCAGCACCAGCACAGCTACCCATGTGGACATGGTGAGCCCTGGCAAGCTCTACCAAGTGCTTTTCTTCAGGATGCTTTGACAAGGCTATCAAAAGAAGGACTTTGAATTATTCCCAAAGATTATTAATTAAACGGGGCAAGTAAATAGTGTGCAAAACTATCAGAAACCAATTTCTAGGCTTTTGCATGGTCACATTCTCTGTGCTTCCCAAATATAAATCCCAGAAAAGTTAAAAGACAGTATTTATTCCATATTTTTTTACAATTGGCATACCTAAAAAACCATAAAGACTGCTGTGCTGACAAAAGGATGTGCTAAAGTCATATAGAAGAGATTTGCAGACCATTTAGTTTTAAGAGTTAAAAAAATAATTTCTACGTAACCATTCTGGTCATTTCCCCATTAAATCATGTAGAATTTTCCATAAGTGCCTCTTATGTAAGTGATATTTCAATAATAAGAGTGAGTGATAAACAGCACAACTTTCAAGTTAGCCATTCTTCTTAGTCAGTTTTCAGACAGCTGTCTCTTTGACCTATGTAAAAAAAGTGTTCTAGAAAGAGTGGAATTTTCTTTCACTCCTGTTCAAAATTGGTTTAATTCCCCTGAGTTGAGAAGATTTGTTCAGTTTATAAGTTGTAGGAATGAGATCATAAGCAGAATCACTTGTTTTTTATTTATTTAACTGTGTGAAGAAGAGACTCACATTTCCCACATCAATATGTAGAAGTAGCTTTTTAGTAATGAAAAGAGGTAGAGGAAAGGCATTTACCTTTTCTGTTAAAAAATGGTAAAGATGTGTTCACATGCCCTTCCCTTAATAAAAAGTGAAAAATTTTAATGGCAAGCATTCAAAGAGTACCTAGCAGGACAATCTCATGGAATATGTACATGGAAAAAAATAAAAAAACAAAAATTACTCTTTTCTGGGATATGAAGCCAAACAGCAGTTCTCATGGGAGAAAGAGAGACCATCATTTAAAAAAAACTTTTAATCTGGTTCCTGGTTCCTGCTACTCCATTTCAGAGGATAGCCCAGAGCCCTTAAACTGATAGGCTAAGCTGCAAAGTAGCAGTGATTAATTTAGTAAACTTCTTTAACAGCCCAACGTGATGAGATAGTGCCAAAGTCTACTTCCAGTTAGACTTGTGGAGCCACAACAGAATTACAGAAAAATTACAATTCATATAAACTACTGTCAATGTTACTTCACAGTTGGTAGTTAATAAAAGTAAAACAGTATGTTATCTTTAGAAATCAGGCAGGCTTCTTTTATAGATTTTCTGTTGGCATGTGGTGGTCATGGACTACAATTTAAGTATTTCCAAGTCAAATAAAAGTTTAACTAGAAATTTACATCAGACAGAAAACTCCATTCTTACAGCCAAAGTCTTTCAAAGCCTTCTCTAACTTTTGGCAGTGATAAACTGTATGATGCATGCTCACTATGTCTCCTCAGCAGGTCATGGACATTCCTTAATGCTCAGCTGAGTGAAGCGAAAATCAATTTTTAAAACACATTGAAATATTATTCATCTTTCCTGTTGCCGATAAGGTGAATAATTTTTATCTTTTATTCTATTTAAAGTCTCAAAATGACAACTGTTTGCTACCTACAGGGTATTTGTGTATCACTTCCAGACAGAGAAAAGTACAACACCCAACTTACTCACCAATACTCTAACCCAAATAATAATTTCAATTAGTTCCACCTGAACATAAAGAGAAACATCTGTACTCTGTGATGGAGCACTGTAACAGGCTGCCCAGAGAGGCTGTGGAGTCTCCTTCTCTAGAGACTTTCAAGACGTATCTGGGCGTGTTTCTGTGATCCTGCTTCGGCAGGGTGGTGGACCCTATGATCTCAAGAGGTCCCTTCCAATCTCTCCCATTCTATGATTCTGCAAGTTGTTGCTTTCAAAAGTGAGAGACAATTTGGACACTCCTACAAACAACAACTATACAAGGAAAAAAAACGAGGAAAGGTAGATTTATGATTCTGTTAACTAAAAAAATATTAAAATACAATCAAGCTCTTTTGCATGAATATAAAATACATTAATAGTTCAGGTAAAATAATGAAGTTCCCATGCTCCACTACATAAAAAAGGTAAACTACAAAGCTGACTTATTTCACAGGGAAAGGTCTGCAATAACATGCTTTGAGTATACCAAAACAGATTTGTTCCTGTGAAATTCTTTGAAATGACTGAATTTTTTATCAAGACATCATTTGCCCAGCAAGATGACTGCTCTTTCTGTGTGTGAATATGGGACAGAATGCACTCTCACAGGCACCACTGTTTCTACAAGGCAATTCTTGCTTTTTCTCCACAGCATAATATTGTCAGCTTCTGGAGAGCTTTCTCCCTTGGAGATAATTCTCTGGTATGATGGTCCTAGGAAGAAACATTGCCATTTACTGCTGGCCAGCAGTTAGGAAATATGCTGTCTTAGATCCTCTGCCAAATAGGAAACAGACACAGTCCAACCAGTCCTTGCTCTCCTCATCCCTTTCCCTGTTGACTTGTCCTGGAAGCCATCAAGCAAAATCAGCTCCAATTCACTCTCCCACCTATCTTCAGAATCTGAAGAGAAAGTGTAGTCCTACAAATGCCTTGTGATGGCCTACAAAGGCATTCAGTACAAACTCAAACCTGGCACTCTGGGTATATTGCACATTGTTCAATATCATTGTCTCGTTTGTTTTGTTTTTATTTTACACTTCTTTAATTTCTCCTGATAATTAATCATATGCAAGCTAGTTTTACAAACGGTCTGATAAATTTGGGCACTTCTCATAAAATGAACCAATCAGTTATTCTGTACTTGATTATCTATTTAAGGTGTCATAGTTAAATATGTTTCAGCTCAAAAACTTTATTTACACGTGCTGACTGGATTTACACATGCTGACTGGGAATTGTTTGATTAAATTTTCAGATCGAACATATAACTGGTGTATTGTTTCAGAGGCATCAAGGATTATGGACCCAGTATGCAACATATAAGGAAAGAGAAAATGACAAGAACTGATGGAATTAAAAGAAAACCACTTAAAGAAAACCTCTTAACACATAATGGCTTAGCAAGGCACTCCGGCTTTGGAGCCTGCTACCATGGATCTAGGCCTTGGAGCAATACTGATGTTATCCAGTAATAAACAAAGAAACAAACTTGGGGGGAAAAAATGAAACAACAAAATAAGAGATGCAGTTACAGTGTTCTACTCAAATTAAAGAGAGATATACAGATATTAAAATCAATGCCAAAATCTGAATTCCCTGAAAGGACATGCAGGGAAATTCTCATGTCATGCAGGGAAAATGGCTGATCTAACCTGGAGAAAGTTTTCTTCCTGACTGAAATATCTGGATTTTTACTAAACATGGAAAACAAAGAAAAATGTGCCTGTATTTTTTTTTCCCATCAAGGAATAAATATGTCCTTGTATTGCAAAGAAAAAAATATCTTTCAAGGCTCTTGCAGATGAGCAAAGGAAGCAAAAAATCATGACTTCCATATAAGGTAAATATGGAAAAAAAATAGTGATTTCGTGTCCTTTCCAGCTCTTCTGCAGATTTTGTCACACTGCAAGATTAAGGACCAATATCACTGACACAGTTGTCCACTATGGGAATTTCCTTGTCAGTGGAAAAAATGTACCAAAGATATATTTTGCATAAGGCACAGAAAAGTAATGGAACACCACCAAATGTTTAAGTTTCTAGTGATGTCAGCAGAGGAAGAAAGCATACAAAATAATTATCTTGTTGCTAAATGGAATAGCCAACTCTGTAGTGAACTAGAATTTCATCATGCTACCGCAGCCTTTTTTGGCCTTTTCTAACAGACAGAAACAGTGCAATTCACAATGTGTTGCAAAAGCAGGTAACATTATGCTGTGAATTTTGTTCTGATTGTTTAAAGTATGCAATTCTCCTTATCATTTCCTTTACTAGTAATGGGTGGTGTGCATCTTCACCTCCTACCTCCTGTTCAGTATACTCAGTTTTGACCGTGTGTGAAAGTGTAAAAGAGTTCTGAGTGAAAAGCTCCAGGTATTAGGATATAATTCAGGCTGTGTCAAGTTTATTTTAATCCCTCTCTAAAGAATCCCAATAAATCTGACCACTTCTCAAGTTTAAGTACCAAGCAGAGCAGCCAGGGATGATGAAAATGAAGAAACCTAAAGCAGCTATAGTAACTCATTGACATTATGCCAAATATTCTGAGCCAAATTCTTCCCTTGTGTAAGTACTTTGACTACAGTGCAGTTACAGTAGAGAAGAACTTGTTCAGCATCTTCTGATTACAAGAAATTTCAGTTCTAAAACAGGCTATAAAATCACTGACCCTAGTATAATGAAGAGACATGGAATGGCAGGGATCAAATAAATGAAGATGGAAACTCATTGACTTGCTTTATCGTGAAAGTCAATCTGCCCTTGCAAAACTTTATTCAAACATTGCAGCAGCAGAAAATACACATTTTGAGCTCTACAAAATCATCTGTACAAGAAGAAGATAAAGTGTACATTTACTGCAAACAGTATTATTGAGAATAAATTGCAGAAGAGGAAGAAAATGTGTTTTTCAGGCCCAGCACTGCAGAACCTACAAAACAGCTATTACAGACTAAGAGAAAGGAGATGATACAATGGTACAAAGGAAAAACACTGCACCACCCTTTCTCCATGGGCAAAGTATTGAATTGTTAGGAGAGGCAGTCAGATCAGAATGTTTCCCAGAAACAATTGTATTCAGGAAGGTTCACAGAGAGAAAATTCTCATCAATTTGTTTGTTCCCTTCCCTTACCTGTCCTGCCCTGCTCTGCCCTGAGATTCCTGTCCCAACAACAACATAAAAGGAAATCTTTACTGTCTGACTATGAACTGAAGCTTTGTCCCATTTTCACCTGGTGAGACTACAACTCAGCTTCCCATCAGCCATTATCATGCACATTCTTTTTTATGCTATCTCCATCAGTCATCATACAGCATGGTCTTTATACCCCGTAGTTCAGCTTTTTAGATGAAAGGAGCATGAAAACGAATTCTAACACAGAAGTTCTTTCTGGGGAAAAATATTTTAGAACGCAATTGATGTTGAGAGGAAATATGATCAAGTTTAAAGAATAAAGCGACTCATAAATATGTTGAAAATATTCCTAGGAGGGTTACAATACATTTCAGTAGCTGGTGGCAATGGTTGTTGACAGTGTGTTGTCTCAGAAACAGCAATGTTCCAGCTAGGAGACTCAAAATTTGTTCTGTCTGTGCTACCACAGGATGGATGGGGACCAGCTTGTACAGGACCTGTAGTCCTGGTTGGAAAAAACCAGACATTTTGTGAGCTCACTGAAATAGCATCACTCTTGTGTGGCAGTGAGCTCTGCCAACACCTAGCCAGGCAAAGCCCCATTATCTTCTTCCCCATCAACTCATCTTTCAGCACAGGGGGACTCCCTGCTTCTGTGCCTTTAAAATTTCCTTCTGAAGTCTTCCTGGACTCCTTTACCCTTTAGGACTGCCTCCCAAAGGATTTTGTCAACTGCTTTCTAAAACAGTTGCTTTCTAATGGCTTCTAGGCTCCCTTTCCCACAACAGCTTAGACCAGATCATCTTTGGACGTCTCTTCAATCTGGGCTGGATGGTTCCATGATTCAGTGAGTCCATCTTGTCTTGCAGGGATGCTGTGGACATCACATGGTAGAAATCAGGTGAGCCCTGTGGGCCAGCCAGCAATGAAAGGTTGAAGAGACAGCCTGTGGGATTTTGACTTGCAGCCTCCAAGGGAGGTGTCACGTTATCCCTCTTGCTGGAGGGGCCTGGAGATGTCTGCCATGACCAGATCAACCAGAGGGGCCTCTGGCAGGACACGCCCAAGGTCTCAGTGCTGACATTGCTGCTGGGCAGACAAGANCCATCAGCACCCCGGCAGGCCCTGACATAGAGGAACATCCCAGCACATCAGAGCCCCCCCTCTGTGGGGGTCCCAGCCACCCCCCATCTGCACCCATCCCTGTGGATCAGGAGGAGCCCCAGGAGGAGCTGGGGGTGGTGGTGGTCCCTCTACCCAAGGCTGCAGTCACAGCCCCTCCACTCCTGGCCAGGGCAGGGACCGCTCACCCAGAGCCCTGGCGCCCCCCAAAAAGGAGGGCCCCCAGTCCCCAGGACTCTCCCTAGGCCCGGCGCCGGTGTTAGCAGGGACACAGTCAACTTTTTATTGACGAAAAAACAAATCACAGAATCACAGAATCATCCGGGTTGGACCTCTGAGATCATCCAGTCCAACCCTTAATCCACTGCCACTGTGGTTACCAGACCATGGCACCGAGTGACACATCAGTCTCTTCTTAAAAACCTCCAGGGATGGAGAATCCACCACCTCCCTGGGCAGCCCATTGCAATGCCTGATCACCCTCTCTGTAAAGAATTTCTTCCTAATATCCAACCTAAACCTCCCCTGGCAGAGCTTAAGTCCATGCCCTCTTGTCTTACTGGTAGCTGCCTGGGAGAGGAGACCGACCCCCCCTGGCTCCAACCTCCTTTCAGGGAGTTGTAGAGAGTGATGAGGTCTCCCCTGAGCCTTCTCTTCTCCAGACTGAACACCCCCAGCTCCCTCAGCCCTTCCTCACAGGACTTGTGCTAGAGTCCCTTTACCAGCCTTACTATTTCCATGACACTGGCTCTCAGTGCTGCTTTCTCCCCCTTCCCCTTGGGACCTCTCCCTGCCCCACCATGGGTGGCACTATCCTGCTGGGGGGCACGGCCATGGCCCCCTGGAGCCCCAGGCCCATGTCGGCGGCGCCTCCTCCCACAGGAAATCCTGCGGCAGCCGCACACCTGCAGCACAGGAGCTGCTGAGGGCAGAGGGGGCAAAGGAGCAGAAGCAGCTTTGCTCACTGGGCCAATGCCCTCAGCCTGCACCGTCCCTCTCTCTGCCCAGTTCCCTGTGCTTCTGCTCTACCCTGGTTTCTCTTCACCATCTCGCGTCAGCCAGAGCAACCCCACTGTGAGGAGAGCTGTCAAGGACACAGGGGCACAGGCACAGGCATCTGAGCCAGAGGCAAGCCTGTGCTGGGTGAACAGTGTTTGGCAGGTACAGAGTGATTTCTACCAGCCCCAGCCTTTACCACGACAAACAAGGCCTTCAGCTTTCAGCTCACGCAGGCTGGCACCTCACTTCTCATTTGGCCAACAGACAAAGCAATGAAGGACGGTGGGGGTCACACCAGATGACAAAACAACTTGTTACTAGACCCAACACACGGCTTCTGGAAGCTTCTGATTCCTAGTCCTGGGTCAAGTCATTCACACGGCTAGTAAGTTCTCCTGAATAAGGAAAGAACAAGTTTTTTCTTGCATAGAAACGATGGATATCACTAGGGATATTTCCAGTTTTTTGTACAACATCTGAGGGCTCCACGCCCACGTCAACATTGCCTTATCCTGAGAAAATCCTTCTGCAGCCATGCACCCACAGCACAGGAGATGCTGAGGGCACAGTGTGCAGAAGGGGGAGCTGGTTTTGCTGCACGTCTGATGGGGATCCACCTGGACATTGCCCCCAGTCTCTGTTGGCAGCTAAGAAGAGGAGTTGGGATCAGCTACAATCTTTCTACCTCCAGCACTTGTCTCTGCACCCCACACAGTGAGACAAAGCAGGAACCTCTCCAAGATTCTGCTCTACCAGTGGTTCTGCTGCTGGATCTGTCTGTACCTTTGCTGAGTGTTCATGTATGTGTAGTTCACATCCTATTCCCCTTCCCCCTTCCCAAGTAACACATTTTGGAAAGAAACATGCAGAACTTGGTATGAGAAATAAGAACAATGTAAGAGAATACTCATTTTTCCCATGTCCTTACACATTAAGTTTCAGAATCTAAAGCTACTTTTAGCTAATGACACTTTAACAATCTTTCATCTCTGTGTTCACCAGCATCCTCTTTTCTATCTCAGTTATGCAATAGGCAATAGCAAAATTGTTGCATATGAAACTGGCCCAAGGGAAATAACCCAAGGGAATCTCATGGCCCAAAGGAAATAACTTCTCTTTTTTTCTCTGCTGGATATCCTCCACTTGCATGAAATATGTTGCTCTCTATTGTTAATCACAGATTAGCATTCCCCTTTTTGCTATTAAATCCAGATGTAGTATCAGTTTTATTTGTGTCTTTTCTTCTCAAGACTTGTCCTATGCATCAGTATGCCTTACTATTGGATAAATACTTTTTTTTAATATAAAGTTCCCTAGGGCAATAAAACTGCAAGGAGATATAGCATTTTTAAGATGAAAAGATTACTGACAAAATGAAAATCTGATCATCTTAAATCCTTTGTTACTCGACATTGGACCTAACATGCAAGACCTAACTTCAGGTAACATGACAGAACATGGATCTGAGGGGACATTTTGCATTCCATTAAACAGAATTCCTTGAAATCTTGGTATAATTTATTTTAGTTAAATAGAGGTAATTTATTTTTTTACTAATTGTTCCACTTTTTAACAATTTTATGTATGAACAGTTCAGCTTGCTACCTAGATATGTTTCATTTGAGTACAGGTTGAACATATGTAACGGTTTGATGAAATGTCAGCCACTTTTTCCATCTCAACTCATTATTTTATTGTCAGTAAGATATCAGTAGAGACAAAAAGATAAAAGTGATCTTGTTTGGGAATTAATTAATTTCTCCCAAAGACAAAATGGAAGGAAAAATGTTCTAAGATCTTCAGAACTATTTTGGTGAATTTAAGCATCACTAAAGCTGCTGCATTGGGTGAAAACGTTTACATAGTGCTTGTAAGGATTAATAATTACACTTGTCAGAAACAGTATATAACTAAAATGAACTTAAGCACAGATACTTTAACTAAATATACAACATATCCTCCCAGATATGTGGCCTCCTTTTTTTCACATTCTCATAGAAAACAAGGAAGTTTGTCAAGCAGGGGCTGTCTTTCATGAACTCATGCTGCTTAGGCCCAATCCTCTGCTTGCCCTGCACACGCTGCATCATGGCACTCAAGATTACCTGCTCCATAACCTGCTCTGGCACTAACGGAATACATTGGGAGAAGCATTTCTTGTAATCTGTGATAGCTTCATACAGATTAATTTCAAGTTTCTGGACTCTTTTGCCCTTTAGGACTTCTTCCTAAGGGACTTCAGCAACCACTTTCTGAAACAGATCAAAGTCTGCCTGCTGACAGATAATGCCTTGCAGGCTCCCTTTCCCACAACAGCTTAGACCAGATCATCTTTGGACGTCTCTTCAATCTGGGCTGGATGGTTCCATGATTCAGTGAGTCCATCTTGTCTTGCAGGGATGCTGTGGACATCACATGGTAGAAATCAGGTGAGCCCTGTGGGCCAGCCAGCAATGAAAGGTTGAAGAGACAGCCTGTGGGATTTTGACTTGCAGCCTCCAAGGGAGGTGAAAGCTCACGTTATCCCTCTTGCTGGAGGGGCCTGGAGATGTCTGCCATGACCAGATCAACCAGAGGGGCCTCTGGCAGGACACGCCCAAGGTCTCAGTGCTGACATTGCTGCTGGGCAGACAAGAGGTGTGGAGAAAAAAGAGGGGAAAGTGACACTGCAGCAGCTTTAGATGTGTGTGCAAGGGTACACTGGGTGCATCGCTGCCCAGGAGAGCACTTCCAGGGCTCAAGGGACACTGTGACATCACCACGTGGTGGGTGGTAACGTCACCGAGGGACAGACTGTGACCTCACGTCCCTGGCTGCTTATCTGGGGGCAGCAGCAGAGCCCGACTCAGTCTGGCTCCTGACTGCTCTCTGACCGAGCGTTCGTGCGAGGTCTGGAGTCTTGAGCGAGGCTTCTTGTGGTGCTGGTGCTTCTGGTGCTTTGGGAGCTGCTGTTGGCAGCTCTGGGTGCCCGAGCCAGAGCCATCCTTTGCGTGTGTTTCCCCGGCCCAAGAGACAGGTTCAGGCAGCCGGGCACTGCGGTGTGTGCTTGCAGCAGCAGAGGTGAGCTGTGTGGGGAAACGTCCTCCTGGGGCAGCCGTGGGGCGGGCGATGGGGCTCAGGGAGCTGCCGGCCCCACAGCCCCAGCCTGGCCCTGGCTGGCAGGGAGCGCTGGGGAAACCACGGGGTCCGGGAGGCTGTCCTTCCCCAGGGACCTGGGCACCTCTGCCTCCCCTCCCCGGGACAGCAAGTGACCCTGGTCTCTCTCCCTCTTGCAGCACACAACACCCGCCGCTGCGGCACCTGCCAGAGGGAGCAGCTGCTCGTCCTCAGCGCTCGCCAGCCCACCACAGCCTGCAGGGAGCATGGCCGATGAGAGCCAGTGGTGCTGCCCCATCTGCTACGGCCATGAAGAGAGCATCGCCTCCCTGTCACCCTGCAGGCACCAGTTTTGCCTGGGCTGTGTGCTGCGCTGGGCACAGCAAAATCGAAGATGCCCCCTCTGCAGGACAGAATCAACAAATATCATATTCTCCCAGCGGTCGGACAATGATTATTTGACGATCAACCTCCTAGATGCTGCAGAGCATGGGGATGAAGAACACCAGGAAGAGCAAGGGTTGGCAGGGCCAATGCCCAGGCCTCTGGTGGGTGGCTTTCCTCCTGAGGCCTGGGCAGACTTTTTCAGAAGTGACCCCAGTAACATCAGGCCCCTGCTGCCCTGGCTGCAGGAGAAGTTCGAGGTGTTCTTTGGGGACCGCTTTTGGATCGTAAATTTGATGGTGAGCACTGTCGTGCTCTTACTGTGCTCCTACGGGCTGGATGAAGAGCAGTTGTTCCGGGACCTGCAGGAATGGATGCCAGCAGTCTCAGAGACATTTGTACACGAGATCATTGACATCATACCACAGATGTGTGTCACTGATCTCCTCCGGCACCTGGCACAGCCAAATCCTGCAGCCAGCCCCAGCCCCACCACCAGCCCTGCAGCCAGCCCCAGCCCCATCATTTACCTCTCCAGCAGTTCCAGCCCCACTGCCAGCCCCAGCCCCCCTTCCAGCTCCATCCCGACCACCATCCCTGCAGCCTGCCCCAGCCCCACTCCCAGCTCCACCCCTACCACCAGCCCTACAACCTGCCCCAGCCCCACCACCAGCCCCACTGCCAGCCCTGCAGCCTGCTCCAGTCCCACAGACACCCAGAGGGGGACTCTCCATTCCATCCTGGCCTCCTCCAGCAGCCCAGAAGGCTCTGACGTGAAGGAAGAGCCCAACACGTCAGAACCCACACTCTGCTGTGGTCCCAGCTGCCCCCCATCTGTGCCCATGCCCACAGAGCAGGAGCAGCTCCAGGAGGAGCCAGAGGTGGCAGTGGCAGGTCCCTCTGGACAGGGTTGCAGCTGCAGCCCCTCTCCTTGCAGCCAGAGCAAGGAAAGCTCACCCAGGGGGTCCCAGCGCCCCCCCAAGAGGAGATCCCCCTGCCCCCAGGACTCTGCCCAGCCCTGCAAGAGGCTGCGCTGCCAGCGGCCCTAGGGGGGCACCTCAGGATCTTATGAAGCAGGGGCTGGAGAGGGCCAGGAGGCTTTCCTTTTGTTGTTTCCACCTTCCTGTTAAAGAAAATAAAAGTGTAAAGACAACAGAAAAAGTCTGGGTGTCATGGACACGGAATTTGATTTTGCTACCTAAAAGTCTGACTGTCATTAATTTATTGAGCGGGCTGCTGTGCCCCAGATATAAGCTTCTTTAACTCTGCCTTTTTCATGAGTCAAAGGAAGAGAAAGGGACATGAATGAAATTGAAGATATTTCATTTCTTATGCAAAGTGTCAGTATAGTATGCGAAGTGTGACTTTGCACAGATTTCCTAATCTGTGACACGTATTTCTATGTCAGGTTTTTTTTTTACTTAAATTTCAGCTTTCCATGAGATATCCATACTATGCAGTTTGCACTGATTCCTCTGGTGAGAACAAGGCAGGTTTTTCATTCTCTGCTCACCCACCCTAATGCTCTGTATTGCTATGACAAAGGCCACTGTTATGTGGATAATTACAGCTAGATGTTTCCTCCCAGGCCACATGTCCTGAAAGAAGTCTCACAGCTTTCAGCTGCAGGGATTAAGGGACAACAGGCGAGGGAAAGCATCGACATGCCTGGAAACATCAATGCATATCACCGGTGAAATGGGTACCAAGGGGCCAAGGTCTTCCTACTTCTTGGCATCTTGCCTTCAAGAAAAGAAACCATAGGAAGAGACAGTAAGAAGAGAAAGGTGACCTCATGACTTTAGGCCCCACATCAAACAAGCCCAGAGAGGATTTCTACAGCAGTTTTTTTCTCCGACTGTTTTCTCCTCTCTGCGCCGACTTCTCCACCCTTGTTTCTCTGTGCAGCCAGACTCCTCCCAGCTCAGTCCTGGTGAGAGGACATGCATGCAAGGACAGACTGCAAAGTCTTACAGCTACCTGGATGCTTGGGGCATCTCTCAACATCTGCCAAGGCAGGTGCCAAGAAAAGCAGGCTGGTGAGCCGTGAGCCCACCAAACCAACCCCGCTGGCAGCTCACAGAAGGTCTGGTACTGCTGGGACTATCAGTCAGCACCACCACTTCCACAGACTGGCCAGTCTCTTCTTCCCATCTAATGATTAAGCAACTGACTGAGAGACATCTGCAGTCTCTGAGACATCTGTGGCAAAATTTAAATGTTTTAACAGTTTCTCTCATAAGAAAGTCCATGGCAATAGCAACAGCAAACATGAAAAAATGTTTTATACCTTTATTTCCTATCATTTGTCTTCATGTTCATCTGTCAATTCAAGTCAAATGTCCCTTAACTGTTTGTGTTGCACTTTAACGTAAGCCTCGATGGCATAAATTATTTATACAGTCCGTTGTATATCTGAAGGTTTTTCAGAGATGTCATGGATGAAGACTTCTTTTCCTTCATTCAAAGAAACTCTGCTAAGAAAGTGCTATTTTCATATTTTTCTGGAAAATCTACCTTTGAGCAAAGCTCGTTTGTTTCTTACTTTTATTCATCAAGAACATTAATAAACCTTCAATTAACTAATTTAATTAGGCATATGATACTTAATTGTGAAATTCATTCCCCACCACATAAAGTCAAATAACTTGGTAACATGAATAAGGTTAATTAGATACATTGTATAGAGCTCTGTAAAACAATACACAGTACAACTCAGCTAAATAAGGAAATATTACTATAAACATACTAGTGTAGTGCTGTGACAGAGATTTTTAAATCTGCAAGGGTTGGGAAATTCTAAGTAATACCTCCCACAGCAACTGTATTTCAGATATAATACATACATAAAAATTTCAAGTCTAATGCTACATGTTCAACAGTATCAAAAATGTCCTTAGAATTGAGAGCATTTATTCAGGGCTATTCTGGGATTCAGAAGCTCAGCAAAGTGTCTCAGGGACATTCATTCCCCAACTCCAACACAAAGTGTTTAAGCAAACAGTTAATGTTGGACATGCATCCAGTCTTTTTCATGGCACCTTCAATCACATAATCACAGCCAGAAATTGTTTTGAGGAAACTGAGCTACATAAAACTTGTCAGACCTTTTCTATGTAGCCAAAGTCTGACTCTGGCTTGCAGGTAGAAGCAGCTGTATAGTGCTATGCATATGTCAATGTTACATCTTTTCAATGATGTTTATAAAAGCCCTGCTGTATTTGTCTGTATTTGTTGCTGGCCCGCGGAGAAAACCTACATTCAAACTGCAGCTATTACAAGGCCAGATCCTGCACTTTATTCATCCTCTGCTGCCTCCAGTAGCAATTACAAGCTCATAATGAACCAAGTAGTGTTAACCTGCACTATAGGAGGCATAAGGCCCAGTTGTCAAACTATAGATTTCTGAGAAATGTATGACTAGTGCAGGAAAAAAAGACACTGAAGATAGACACAGACATTTTAGTAGGTGCTGTGACAGCCATCAATATCTCTTGCTTACAATCTCTAAGGTGACCCCAACTAGCCACACTTCAGAACATAAGAAATTCCAAGTAAAGGGGAGGCAGAGGAAAACAGAGATAGAGAAATTCTATCCTCATTTCAGTGCTACTCATATATATTACATTTTTTTAATCTGTGGTTTTAGGAGCTGTAAAATGTTTCATGAATGCTATCCCACAAGAAACATTTTTCTTTTTTTCTCTACCTAAGTAGGGAGTAAAGGCAGTAACTAGAATAATTTGCCAGTGTGAAGTAGTAGAAAAATTCCTGGGCATTTTTTTTTATCCTGTGGAATCATGTAAAGATCTAAAACCCACATATGCCTGTGCAGGGATTACTTGCTGCATGGCAAGGATGGTTACAGTAAGATCAACTGAAGCAAATTTCAACTGATTACAAAAAAATATTGAAAGTGAATCAAATGTTCAGTTAAGCTGCCTCTGCCAGGACTCGCTGGCTCTGAGGTTGGAATGGAATTAAAGACAAGTCTATCTAAACAGATCTTGCCATTAATTTCCAAAGTATTATACAGATGGAGACATACATAGGAGTGAGCAGAAGCAGAAATAATTGGAAACTTCTGCTGGGGATAGGATATAGCCCAAGGTAGGCCATAGATAATATTTTCTGATCAAAAGTCTGGCAAATGTATCTGGCAATACTGGTTATTTCAGTTCTATTTTGATGCTTAATCTCTCCCTGTTTTTTCAGTTAAGCAAGGAACAACATCTGTGCCCCCTGCTCCACACAATGCCAGAGTTTTAAAGGAGCACCCCGTGCATCATTTTAATTTCTGATACTGGATTTAGCATCACAGTTGTTCTTTATGGGAGCCTGAAGGAAAAAAAAAACATACCAACAAGTTCAGTGATGCTAAGGAACCACATTATGTAGTGAAAGTTGCCAAAATATTTACATTAACAAAGCTTAACAGAATCCTCTGGGGCTTTTTGGTTTGGTTTGGTTTTGGTTTTGGTTTTGGTTTAAGAATGAGTAGAAGAATAGGCAGTATTTCTTCTTACTGATTCCAATATCTCATCTTATTTTGTACATCTAGATCATCAGTAAGTTGAAAGCAGGGCAGACGAAAAAGGGAAGGAGAATGGAAGAGCTGTGAGTCAGAAAATGAAGGCTTAAGTCCAGACTGAGCTATTTGTGAATTACTTTAACTGACATTTCGATATAAAACACTGACTTAATGACAAGTATCAGCATTTCTTTAGCTGGCACAGTACTTCAGTTTTATATCTTTTCAACTACCTCACCACTATGATACGTCTGTAATAAAAGTAAAATCTTTAAGATCCTTATCTGGCTGCAACAGCAGTATAATTTCCTAGTGCCGTCACAGTGCTCAAAAATAAAGCAGTGCATTTTTCCTGCTTGTTAAAGCAGTAATAATAAAGAATGGGTACTGTTTAGCAATGTCTCCTGCTGGTTCCCACGCACAAGTGATATTATTTCTCTGCAAGATGTCTGCCATGCTCACAAGAACGTGACTTATGTGTAAAATGGCTGACAAAGGCAATAGGCTCAGAAGTGGCATTTACTGCCTTGGAGCACATTTTGCAGAGTATGCATGCAGAGAAATGCTTCCTACATTTCCAGCTTCCATAATTCTGGGCTGAGCAGGAGGTTTATCTCTCCTTAAAATGAAAAATGTGTCACTGACTGAGACATTGCTTTTGTTCCTTTAAACTTTGAATTAAGGTCATGATCTTAAAAAAGGTATTAATAAAGTAACTACATAATAGAGATGAGAGCTTAAATAATGCAGGGACTTTATAGATATATAGAAATCAGTTTTGCACTCAGCACTAGCAGCCACAGGCTCAATGGGGGAAAAAAGGGTATGGAAGTTAAAGGAAATCTTCAGAGCATGTAACTTCAATAGTAATATTAAAGAGAGACAGAGCAGGCAACACTACAGAGAGTGAGAGCTTGGCTCTTCCTCCTTTTTCTCAATCCTCTGCTTGCTTCTGGTATTAAATAATCCTCAGTCTAGTGGATGTAATATATCTGAGTGAAAAAGGTCAGTTTATCTTTAAACCCTACAGCAGATATCATATGAAATGATCTGGTGGGAGTGTGCCACTGTGCACACAGATGTGAAAAGGGATCTGGACCATTATCTAGCTCACGGTAAAAAGTAGCTACTTATATAAGAAGCAACTCAGAACCACAGAAAAAGATCCTGAAATAAGCACACTGGGGTTCAAACATCTGAGGGAATGGCATATAAAGTGAAACATGTACAGGAATTTTAAAAGAACAGCATTAATTAATTGGGTAAGAGACATTTTATAGTCTCAGACCATCAAACGGACTTCATTTGGTGCCTGTGCTTCAAATTACCTGAGAGACTTATCTCCTGAAGACAGACCTAATCAGAACAAATGGCAAAAGCTCTTGGGGTTTCAAAAGCTGATATGCAAAGATGGCTAGTATTCAAATGTTACCCACTACTGAGTGTACTGCACAAGGCTTTCAAATACAAATTAACCTATTTACTATATTTTAGACAATCAAAGTAGCATGCTTTGCCTCTTATACAATTTCCCATACTTACCTAAGTCTTGCCTTAAAAACAACTGTATTAAAATCTAACAGATTAGAAATTAGTTACTTGGGTAGCCATTAATGTTCCTGAGAACTGCACTTTCCTCTTGCCTTTTCTCTCTATTTCCCTATGTAATTCAGTTATTACTTTTTAAATATTTTCCAAATTGGAAAAAACTCTGCAATAATACATAATTCCCATAAATAGGAGATTTGCAGTAGTAACTGCTCTGGACAGATTTCTTAAATGAGGCATATCAAGTCTGCTGTGTATCTCCGTCAGGCTCTGAAGTCTACTGTTCTGCTTTCAGTACAGAAGGCACAAAAACTTGTTTTCAGTGTAGTGCTGTTTTCCAGCTTGGATCATAAAAATGAGGAGACAAATCTGTTACATGTCCTACAACATTTAAAAAGGCTATGAAAACAAATGAACAAATAAAAGAGAGAGTGCAACCAAAAAGCTACGTAAGGGCCAACTTTGGTCACTAGTTTGAACTGCTTAGTTCTTTTATTTTTGCTAAGCCAGAAGTTATAGATTCAAGTCCCAGATTCTGAGCAATTGTTCCTGTCCAAACCAGCTGATGTATCAGTGCATCTGAACTCAGTAAGAGAGTAGTGGGAATGCATGGAGCTCTTTCTAGGGAGGCATCATAAGCCATTCAGATGTAATGGGTTGGGGTGAGAGAGGAGACCAGAATGTGCAACCTTGTGGTGGGACCACACTACTACTACTAAAAAACTAGATGATCAGGAAGAAGCAGGTAATACCTCCTTCAGAAAACTGGAAGAAACCTCTTTTTGGAATATGTTCATCTTCATGAGTGATCTGAACCACTCCAATTTTTCTGGCAAGAGGAAAAGAGCATGGAATAACCAGTCCAGGAGGTGGCTGAGTTCAAGATCCTGAGAGGAAGGAAGAGGGCAGAAATTAGGAGTCCTCACTGGATGAGGATCAGATTAGGCAATATTTAATCAAGCAGGAAGACAAAAGTTAATGAGGTGTGACAGGATGCACCCACAAGTGCATTTCAAGACAACTCTTTGTCATCTTTGAAATCTTGTAGTGATCAGTGGGGCTCCTAAGGACCAAGAGAAAGCAAATATATCTCCTGTCTCCAGGAAGGAAAAGCAGAAAGAGATGAGGGATTGAACAGATGAACTCAGAGGGTTGTGACCAGTGACATACACTCTCCAGCCTTAATACCATCACCAGTAGTGTATTTCAGTGGTAAATACTAGGACCAAAACTGTTAAACCTTTTTCTTAAAGATGATGATGAGAGGACAGACAGCACCACCAAAAAGTTTGCAGATGATGCAGACTGGGGGAAGTGTCTGGATGGGTGAGCTGACTTCCAGAGGCACCTGGACAGGCTGGAGAAATGGGCCAACAGGAACCTCTTCACATTCAATAAGAGGAAATGCCAAGTCATGACCTTGGAAAGGAATGACCCCGGGTATAAAAACACACTGGGAGGCAACTGGCTGGAAAACATCTTGACAGAAAAGAGTCTGAGAATCCTTTTCTGCATAACACAGAAGGGTGCCCTTGCCTCAAAGACCAGCTGTCCTGGTTTGGGGCAGGAGAGAGATAATTTTCTGGTAATTAATGCAGCTTCCTGGGCTAAATTAGGAGACCCATTGCCAACAGACTAAGGTAAATGATCCTTCTCCTCTGCTCAGCTCTGATGAGTCACATCTAGAGTGCTGAGTCCAGATTTGGGCTGCTCAGTATGAGACAGACATGAACATACTAGATTGACACTAATGAAGGGCAGCAAAGAAGATAGGGGACTGAAGCATGTCTTACAAAAGGACAAAAAAGAGAGCTGGGGCTCTTCAGGTTGGAGAAAAGAAGAGCATCTTATTGATGGACATAAAAACCTGATGGCAAAGAGTGGTTCTGAATGATCCTGCTTGGAGTATGGAGTTGGACTGGACTGTCTCCAGATGTACCTACCAGCCTCAGCAAATTGTTGATTGTGTGGCTCTGTATATATGGACTACTGGTTGTCATATTTATGTAAGTTTTTTTAAAAAATTGCTCATAACTTTGAAAAATGTGTAAGTAACAGCTTAACAGCTCTGGCAGATTTGGCCATTCTTAGTTGTAGAGTGATTCAGAATGTATTTATGTATAAGGTAGCACTTTCAGTTGTTTAAAAGGTGTTGGAACCAAACCCTTCAAGAATTTGTAATAAAAATTTCTAAACTTTAACTGTTTACTTTATTTGCTATCTGGCATGATGTCCTGGTCTCTAAATTGGAAAGATATGGATTCAGTGGATAAGTAATTGTCTGTCTGGTCACACTCAGAGAGTTGCAGTCAACAGCCTGACATCCAAGTGGAGAACAGCAATGAGTGGAGTTCCTCAAGGGTCAGTACTGGGACAAGCACTGTTTAATAGCTTTGTTGGTGACAGGGACAGTGCACTCTCAGCAAACTTGCTGATGACAAATGTGTGGTGTGGTTGTCATGTTGGGGGGAAAGGGAGTCATCATTGAGCCTTAACAGGCTTGAAGACTGGGCCCATGCCAACCTCATGATGTTCAGTAAGGCCAAGTGCAAGGTCTTGCACATGGGCTGGAGCAATCCCAAGAACAAACACAGGCTGGGCAGGCACACCTCCCACTACTGTCCCATCCAAACTGTCCCTAGGGGCATCAACAGTCTCCCTAGGCAACCTATTCTGGTATCTTACTACCCTCATGGTGAAGAATTTCTTCCTAATATCTAACCTAAATCTACCTTCTTTCAGTTTAAAAAATATCTTTCAATTTAAAAATGAATCTACCCTCTGTTAGTTTAAGAAGGACTTGGAGCTGTTGAAGCAAGTCCAGAGGAGGGCCAAGAAGATGATCAGAGGGCTGAAGCACCTCTGCTCTGGGGACAGGCATAGAAAATTGGGGGTGTTCAGCCTGGAGAAGACAAGCCTCCAGGGAGATCTCATAGTGCCTGTACCTGATGGGGGTCTATAAGAAAGTTGTGGAAGGACTTCTTACAAGGGCATGTAGCAATGGGACAAGGGGAAATGGCTTTCAACTGGGAGGGGGTTGATTTAGGTTAGACATGAGGAAGAAATTCTTTATGGTAAGAATGGTGAGAAGCCCTCTTCTTGGAAGTGTTTAAGACCAGGGTGTCTGGGGCCTTGAGAAATCTGATCTAGCTGGGAGGTGTCCCTGTCTCTGCAAGGGACAGAACTGGATGAGTTTTTAAAGTCCTTCCCAACCCAAAACAATCTACCATTCTGTGATTTTTCAGAAAATGGTTGCTTATTATGTGCAGTAACTTCAGGTATTTGAACACATTTATACACATTATATTTACACACATTTATACAATGATTCTCTGGTAACTTTTAAAGGCAGCTGATACTAATGATAACAAGTAATCAGTGAAAAAGGATTTATGTGTGAGAATCCTGATTTTTGGAAAACATGAAACCACTAAAATGTGATTACTCTGAATCATTTTTGTGCATCTGAAAGGAAGGCTAGGCTTGCAGTGTGTGATACCAAAATTTCCAGGCGCTTACCTTGCTCTAGAACCCTGTGTCATTTCTTCCACACAGTAAACAAGGCACTTGTCCCTGTGCTTTGAAGAGGAAAGAGAGGAGCACTCTTCCCAAAAAACTACTGCTATCCCAAACCCTCCCCATCCAGACCATGATAAGGAAGAATTAAGAACGAGAACCAGGTATCTTTCTAGTATCTTCCTGAAATATGGCTGAGAAAGGGGGAAAGCTTTAGAAATGAAACCATCATAAGACAGGTTATCCTGAAGATAACCTGTTATCCACCATAGCCTGTTAACCACCATAAGACAGGTTGTCCTCAGGACAGCTGGCTTCTGAAACGTATAGAAGGTGACAAGAATCTAAACAGCCCCCCTGTAATCCAGAAGGACACAGTCAGTGACCTACTGAGCTGCTTGGATCCCCACAAGTCTGTGGGACCAGATGGGACCCACCCCAGGGTGATGAGAGAGCTGGCAGAAGAGCTCGCCAAGCCTCTCTCTATCATCTACCAACAGTCCTGGCTCACTGGGGACATCCCAGATGATTGGAAGTTGGCAAATGTCACGCCAATCCACAAAAAGGGCTGGAAGGCGGACCCAGGAAACTCCAGGCCTGTCAGCCTGACCTCAGTGCCTGGCAGGGTTATGGAACAGATCATCCTCAGTGCAATCACACAGCACCTGCAGGATGGACAGGGGATCAGACCCAGCCAGCACGGGTTTAGGAAGGGCAGGTCCTGTCTGACCAACCTGATCTCCTTTTATGGTCAGGTGACCTGTCTGGTCGATGAGGGGAAGGCGGTGGATGTGGTCTACATGGACTTCAGCAAGGCCTTTGACACCGTTCCCCACAGCATTCTCCTGAAAAAGCTGTCAGCCCACAGCTTGGACAGGGACACCCTGTGCTGGGTTAGGAACTGGCTGGAGGGCCGGGCCCAGAGAGTGGTGCTGAACGGTGCTGATCCAGTTGGCAGCCGGTCACTAGTGGTGTCCCCCAGGGATCAGTGTTGGGCCCAGCTCTGTTTAATATCTTTATTGATGATTTAGATGAGGGGATTGAGTCCATCATCAGCAAATGTACAGATGACACTAAGCTAGGGGGGAGTGTGGATCAGCTGGAAGGCAGGAGGGCTCTGCAGAGGGACCTGGACAGACTGGAGAGTTGGGCTGATTCCAACGGGATGAGGTTCAACACGGCCAAGTGCCGGGTCCTGCACTTTGGCCACAACAACCCCATGGGGAGCTCCAGGCTGGGCACAGAGTGGCTGGAGAGCAGCCAGACAGAGAGGGACCTGGGGGTTTGGATCGACAGGAAGCTGAACATGAGCCAGCAGTGTGCCCAGGTGGCCAAGAAGGCCAATGGCATCCTGGCCTGGATCAGGAACAGCGTGGCCAGC
>JAAWXA010000006.1:23253099-23289088 GCA_038090715.1 Florisuga fusca
GACAGCTTGCATAGGATTGCTTTTGTTGGCAATCAGAAAGGATCAGCAACTGTAACAACTCTCTCCTAAGTCAAAACCTCTAAAAAGCAAAAATACAAATCTCCATTGCCAGAGACAATCCGATGAGCTACTCCAAATTGCAGGCACCAACACTGGCATGCAGTCCTTGCCTGACCTTGCGGGACATTCAAGGACATTTTTTTCCCAGGCTTGCCCACTCAGCAACATCCTGCCCAGAGCCATGAGGCACTGCAGACTCCAATGCAGTGCTCAAAACTCCAAGATGTTTCTGTCCTCAAATCAGCTTAGAGGGCTGACATGGAAAGCCAAGGACTACTGGGGTTTAAAGACACTGGTTTGTCTGGTTTAGTTCCTTCTCAGACCAGGGCTACAAGAAGATACCAGCAGAATTTCTTTCTTCCACAAGACTTTATTCAGAAGCTCCTTGTTGATCCATGCGGGTCTCTTACCACCTATACCAAATTTTTTACTCAAGGGAATGCACCTACCTTGAGCTTGAAGAAAGTGATATTTAAAACCTGACCAGCATTTTGGACTGAATATGCCAGGCTGTGTGGGCTTCCCAACAAATACCAGGGTGATTGAAGTCACACATAAGTACTAAAGAGTCTGATCTTCTGGCTACTTCCAGCTGACTATAGAAGGCTTCATCAACATCTTCTTCTTGTGTTGGTGGTCTATAGTAGACACCCACACCAGTTTCACCTCCATTTGCATGACCCTTAATTCTTACCCACAAGCTTTCAGCCCTTTCTACCTCTCCCCCTGGGTGGAACTCAGTACATTCCATCTGCTCTTGAACACAAAGAGCAACACCACCACCTCACTTTGTTAGTCTGTCTTTTCTAAATAGTACAGAGCCATCCATGGCAATATTCCAGTCATGGGAGCTGTCCCACCACATTTCAGTGATCAGAATTACATCATATCCATGCAACTTAATGCAGATATCCAATTCCTCCTGATTATTCCCCATGCTCCATGCACTGGTGTATAAGCATTTCAGAGAGGCAGTCACTCAATTAGTTTTCACTTTTGACATTTGACCATTCCCAGACATTTTCATGGTTACTAACCTGTTAGTGAGCCCTGTGTTTTTGTTGTCCTATTGTATATCACCATTTCTCATCTTGAATGGGATGGCAGACTGAAGGCCGTCCTCAGGCTCATCTCTAGTAAGCCTGGTTTTATCCCCTCCCCCTTTGAGCCTACTTTAAAACCCTCTCAATGAGAGCTGCTCCTACGAGAAGATATCCTTTTCCCACAACTGTGAAGATGATCATCAAGTCCAACCAGAGCAGGACCAAAACCAGGGCAGGTCACTTAGAAATGCATCCAGATGGGTCTTGAAAGTCTCCAGAGAAGGAGACTCCACAACCTCTCTGGGGACCCTGTTCCAAGGCTCTGTGATCCTTACAGTAAAGAAATTCTTTACTGTGCTCTATCTTGAGCAGATACATCCTTTATGTCCCTGCCTTTGAGATTTGCTTTAGACTCCTTTCAGACATGAGAAAGGTGACAGCTCTAGGTTGTGGTCTCACTGCTAAATGTTAGCATGTCATCTAGTGACATAGGTGGCCCTGACACAGGTATGGCTAACACTGAGCACTTCACCACTGGTTGCATGAATCCAAATACTTAAACTAAAATTACATCAGATTGAGATAACTGGCTTTTATCCAGCCTGTTGTGGGAGAATAAAAAAGCCTGGCCTGTGGCAGAAGCGTGCATTCTACCTAACAGCAGAAAGTGTAAATGACAGAAGCTACAGGGGCCTATGGTGGAACACTAAGTCATAAACACATATCAGAGACTGAGAGAAAACAAACAAACAAACAATACCACAAAACCACATGGGTAACAAGTTGAAAAAAAAATCAGATAGATTGAGTATAGGCCAGAAGTTACAATGAAGAGGCAGCTGTCTTATTCAGCAACAAAAACATTAGAGTTTTTCATCCAATCTCAAATATTGTTGGAGGTCAAATAAAGCTCCAGAGGAAACTGCTTACCAACAGTCCAGTAATTGCCTTTACTACCTTAATTTTAGCTTTTTCTGTGATTATGTGAGATGGCTGATTTTCAGGTCTGCCCTGGTTTTTACTTTCTAGTAACCCTCACCCACCTTGCAGATTATCTGTTTGTCAGAGGAAACGGAGTTAATGACAAGGGTGATCAACAAACTCAACCAGGACTGACAAAAGCTGTGTTCCTGTTAGACGTGGCAATAATCCCATGATAATGTGTGACTTGTAGGCAATGTGGTCATCATTTCCAGGTACTTCTGGGCAAATCAGAAGGAACTATGAAAGTGATCCCTAAGACACATGCTGACATGCTGTGTGTCATACCCTTTGGAAGGGAGGAAATGGGAGGAAGGGAGGAAAGGAAGGAAGGGAGGAGGGAAATGAAGGAAAGAAGGAAAGCAAGAAAGGGTAGGAGGGAAGGAAGGGAAGGTAGGAGAAGAAAGAGAAAAAGGAAGAGTAAGAGAAAAAGATGTATCCAGCAGGACAACCACAGGTAGAGCAGAATCTTGGAGAGGTTCCTGCTTTGTCTCATTCTGTGGGACGCAGAGGCAAGTGCTGGCAGTGGAAAGGTTGTACTGATCCCAACTCCTCTTCCTTGCTGCCAGCAGAGACTGGTGGTGATGTCCAGGTGGATCCCCATCAGACCTGCAGCAAAACCAGCTCCCCCTCCTGCACACTGTGCCCTCAGCATCTCCTGCGCTGTGGGTGCATGGCTGCAGAAGGATTTTCTGCAGGATGAGGCAATGTTGATGTGGGCCTGGAGCTCTCAGATGTTGTACAAAATGCTGGAAATACCCCTGATCCCATCACCCCTATGAAAGGAAAACTTGTGCTTCCTTATTCAGGAGAACTTACTAGCCATGTGAATGACTTTACCCAGGACTAGGAACCAGAAGCTTCCAGAGTGTTGGGTCTGCCTGCTGGTAGAGGCCCCAGGGGAAGGGCAAGAAAGAAGCACAGAGAGACAGTGTCATGGAACTAGTAATTTATTTGTTTTTTCATCAATAAAAGGTTGACAGTGTCCCAGTTAACACCGGCGCCGGGCCTGGGGAGAGTCCTGGGGGCTGGGGGCCCTCCTCTTTGGGGGGCGCCGGGGCCCCCTGGGTGAGCGGTCCCTGCCCTGGCCAGGAGTGGAGGGGCTGTGGCTGCAGCCCTGGGCAGAGGGACCTGGAACCACCACCCCCAGCTCCTCCTGGAGCTCCTCCTGATCCACAGGGGTGGATGCAGATGGAGGGTGGCTGGGATCCGCACAGAGGGGGGGCTCTGATGTGCTGAGATGTTCCTCTATNCTTTCCCCTCCTTTTTCTCCACACTTCTTGTCCGCCCAGCAGCAATGTCAGCACTGAGACCTTGGGCGTGTCCTGCCAGAGGCCCCTCTGGTTGATCTGGTCATGGCAGACATCTCCAGGCCCCTCCAGCAAGAGGGATAATGTGATGAGGCTTTGCACCTCCCTTGGAGGCTGCAAGTCAAAATCCCACAGGCTGACTCTTCAACCTTTCATTGCTGGCTGGCCCACAGGGCTCACCTGATTTCTACCATGTGATGTCCACAGCATCCCTGCAAGACATTTAAAAAGAGACTGGATGTGGCACTTAGTGCCATGGGCTGGTAACCGCAGCGGTAGTGGATCAAGGGCTGGACTTGATGGTCTCTGAGGTTCCTTCCAACCCAGACAATTCTATGATTCTATGATCCTCTTGCTGGTCCTGCAAGGTCTGTGCTCCAACCCTGACTTGTAATAGGATACAAAATGTATGAAAGAAATGAGAGTCCCATAACTGAAGCCCTAGTGACTACCCCAGAAAAGCCATCAAGACATTAACCTTCAAACTCATGAGAACGTGACTGGGGGGATGGAAAAACTCCCTGTCACATCTTAACTTGAACAAGATTTGTTGTTCCAACTGGATGCGGGTAAACTTATGCGTCCCAATGGGACTCATCCCAAGGTATTGAAAGACCTGGCTGATGTCACTGTGGCACCTCTCTTTGTTGTTTTACAATAGCCTTGGGAGTCTGGAGAGGTCCAAGTTGACTGGGAACAGGCCTGGAGTTCCAACAGTGGTTGCATGTGTCATTTATTACATAATAGAACTCCTGCTACTGGATGATATTCCGGTTACAGTCTGATATAATCTATTAATAACTACTGTTTGCAGAAATATTCTGGTCTGACAGTGTCATCTTCATTGAGTATCCCTAAGGTATACCAAAAATGTTACTGCTCACCATCCATTTCTGGTGCGAGAAAGAGGGCTTAACTGCAAAAGTTTCTGTTTCAGTGCTTCCTTTGCTTTAAAGAGAACTATCTTTCTTCTTGTTCTGCAGTTGGTCTTTACCTTGCATCAGTTTTTACTGATAGATATTTTTCTCTTGCCTACAGGCTGCAAAATAATTTTCTTACTCATTCTGTGTGGCCTCAGTGCAGAGCTTCATTACCAAGTTACTAATTTTACAAAATTAATAATAATTAATTACTGATTTGATTACTAAATACTCTTGGCTACCTCCATACGAATGTGGATGAAAATCATCAAATGAACTTGTTACTTATAGACATGAATTTTACAAACACAGTTTAGTAGAAAGGAACTCACAGAAGGAATGTATTTTTGAATGCCAGCCATCTTCCTAAACCACTTTCCTGATTTGCACACAGAAATACTCGAAAGTATTAACTCAAAAAATTCACTGATTATGTCACAGACCTGTTACACCAGTTGTCAAAGGACTTTCCTTCACTGAGGACAGAGATTTTCAGGAGGGACCTGGTGAACTTCAGGCCCCTGCTGCTATGGATGCAAGTGGAGCTTGGGTTGATCTTTGGGGCTGGTGGGTGGCGGGCAAAAGCAGTGTAGGACATCATTGTGTCCTGTCTGTGCTACTTAGGGCTTGATGAGGAGCATCTGGTGCAGTAGCTGCAGGTATGCATGCCAGGAAACTCACAGCCATTCATCCACCATTCATCTCATTGAAATAACAGTGGAACTGTGAGCTCCACTGGCACCTGGCACAGCAAAACCCTGCAGCCAGCCCCAGCCCCACCACCAGCCCTGATACCAGCTCCATGGCCTTCCAAAGTGGGACTCCTAATTCTATCCTGTCCTCCTGTAGGAGCCCCACAGGCTCTGACATCAAGAAACAAGCTGTCATGCCAGAGCCCAGCTTCCACAGGGGTCTCATCAGTTCCCCAAGTGTGCCTGTCCCCACAGAGCAGCAGCAGCCCCAGGAGTGCCCAGCACCACCCCAGGCAGTGGCAGGTCCCTCCTCTGCCCAGGACTGCAGCCAAAGCACCTCTGCTCCTGGCCTGGGCCAGGACTACTTTCCTACTCCATTTTTTATGGCTGTTGCCTGTGTGGACTCTCTGATTTCTAATAAAGAACAATTTCTTAAACTTTTAACTCTGAGGATGTGCTCTTTCGTTTCTGTCTACTCATCTCTTTCCCAGAAATGTTCATGACTCAGATGTCTGTGCTAACTTCTCTCTTAAAATCATCCAGTAGGG
Source organism: Florisuga fusca (assembly GCA_038090715.1). NCBI lineage: Eukaryota > Metazoa > Chordata > Aves > Apodiformes > Trochilidae > Florisuga > Florisuga fusca. The sequence goes on from JAAWXA010000006.1 coordinate 23,258,654, forward strand.
CCAAAGAGACTTCAAATCCCCACAGACATTAAAAAAAGTCTAAAAATTACAGGCACCAGGGAAAAAAATTTATTCAACCTGCACAGAAGAGCAGTGAAAGAGGAAGTAATATGATACAGACATTTGCCTTTTGTCCAACCGAGATTTTGAGGGTAAAAATTCCACCCCACCTCTGGCCCATCCCCTTGCTGAGGGGGAGTCACCTGGTCTGGTGGACAGCAGAACACCACAGTCTGTAGGAATCCATCTGTAGGAGTACTAGATGAGTACTCTATTTTAAGCCTCATTCATAGTGAGGGTATCTGATTTACCTTTTTGCCATATATTTGCCAACTGTTCTTGGGTTGTATTCCCCAGACTCAGTGGAAAATCTTCTTTGGAGATCAGATGTCTCCAAGATCACAAACCTTTTGCAGTTGTCTGATGTTGGGCATTCAGTGTCTGTTAGATTTTTGTCATGGGAGCAACTGCTTTCACTTTATTTTCTTCTCATTTATGCATCTGAATTATGACTTTGAGAATGACTGAGGAATTTTTTGCTCTTCATGCATTCAGACCTTTTCGATATGGGTCTGGGATCATGTTGAGGACTGATCTTTTAAGGACAGACAATAATACAAGCTGCACTTGCAAAGGCTCTCCTTCCTTTGCACCCACTTGCTGTGCTTCAAATGAGTACTTAAAGATGGAGATGCCATGGGTCTGTTATTCATCTCATTGTAGAGAAACTATCTGGGAAAAAAGTGTGTTGCAGTGCACATTCCTCAGGAGGGTAAAGTAAAGCTTGCATTTGGCTTAATCCATATACCTTTCCATCTCCAGTAAAGCAGGAGCACTGTAATGGTCCAAGACATTTCAGGCTCCTATCAGCTTCTGACAGACCTCTTTCACACAACAGAAAAGATGAGGAGAAAGGCCAGCATTAACACACTTAGTAATGAGCACAGGAGGGGGGAAGGAAAGAGAGAGGCAGCAATTACAACAGCAGTAAAATGTCAAAGGGAGAAGGTTTTGAAACAAAAAAAAAATAGGGCAGTCTTTATTTTTATGTGAATCTGCAGCAGTGTAAGTGACATTTTAAAGAAGTTTTATGCGAATTGCTCCAGACCTATGTTATTTGGCAGTGTATTGTTTCTCAGATTTTAATGCTGACCTGTTTTGCAAACCTTCAAAATACATTCTTTTAAGACCATTTTCAGACATGCAATATGTGATGCTGGTACAAGGGCACTGTTGCTTTACAGTGCCAAGTTCCTTGATCCATGGGATGAAATCTTTGTAAAATCAAGTTTTTACTGTGTATTTTCAAGGACCACTTCTGCCTCCAACTGTGTTCTATAGCCACTGGCTTATTGACTGTCTCACAGTGAATATTCTTTGAATATGCATACATGCCTGCAAAGTCATTGTCTTCATAATAATTATAGTTCTAACTGTTTTCTTTTTATGGCAAGCATTCATTTTTGTCTGGAGTGAAAAAAAAGGGGTTGTGGTTTGGATTACATTTTACCACTAAGGAATTACAATTTGTCTGTCATTTTTATACTGGACAAAGTCCTAGAAGCATGAAAATTGAGGAAAGTCACCATGGCTTAGGGAGGACCAGAATTTCACTCCTTTTTTTCTAGTATGCCCATTTTCTCCAAGTTAATGTATCTTTGTTTCACTGGCATAGATTGCTTTTGCTTTTTTTCCCAAGTGTTTCACTGGAATATGTACCATTCTCTTGAACTAGAGCTGCTAAAGAAAGTAAATATGATATCTCTTCCTTTATAAACTCCCAGCTCAATATATTTTTCACCTGATTATCAAACTCTGAGTCACTAGTGTGCTTTCTTTGGGAAAGGCTCGATGGAGAAGAGGCTGCTGTTTTATGACTGCCATCAGTTTAAAAAAAAAAACAAAACAAAAATGCTTTGTTTTTTTTGTCCTCTAACCAGCAGCTTATAAACAAGTCATTAACTTACAATAAGAAGCCAATTAGAGGGATGCTTTTTCACCTCTGTAATGCAGTCACAAACCCACTTCCACTAAGACAGATAGAACCAGATGATGGATAATAGCATTGAATGAGAACAAAAATTTGAGTGAGGAAGTGTACTACCTGCTGTTTGTTTATGCTGGTGACTGCAGTGCATTACTTGCTTTTGACTCGTCACATCTTTCTCTGCTTTAAATAATTTCTAGTACCTGATAGCAAGCACTGATATTTCAGATTTTACAGGACCCTTTTCAGGAGATAAAGCCCAGAAAAGTAAAAGCCAGCAGAAAAGCCAAACAGTCTTCCTCTTCCTCATAGACAAAGAAAATCTCAGCAGTGCAAACTGATCCAGTTGAATGAATATATCTAGTGTAACCCTGTCTGCAGAAGTGTTGCAGTAGCCTAGCCCTTTACAGAAAATAAATTATGTTTTCTGAGATGAACTATAAGATTTCTACTACATTCATTCTATGTGTTAAGTAACAACGGTTAAAAAAGATAATTTCCACTTTAATTTGCAAAGTCAGCCATCATGCCACTATAAACTTAGTAGTGGTCTATGATATAAGTTAGCAGTCTGTCACATACACACAATTGCCATTCTTCTACACAAAAGAAACCAAACTGAGGAACAGAAAGGACTTTTAATATTTTAAGAGCCTACTGAAGTAAGAGATCTGTCAAACCATCACAGATCATGATTATAATCCTCCAAAATTCAGGCTAATTAATCTTCCGTCTTTCTGTATAGCCTGCCATTTTTTCTTTTGGTCAGAATTTTGCCAGGCTGCTCTTAAGTTTCTATAGATTTCTGAGGAATACAAAAGACTGGATGAAAAAATGTATGACCTAATTTAATGACTTGGATACCAGAAGTGTTAGCTCTTTTTTTTCTCTGTCTTTTTGTTAGTGCACTCCTGTCTGGGTAACTGTGCCTTTGTCAGGTGAAATTCAATGTTCTTTGTGGTGGTAATGCACTTCTCCCTGATCATGACAAACATTGACATCCTAGGCTAAAATCTTATCTCAAACCATATGGGTCTTTAAGCTCCTAAAAACTAAGTTTGATAGTTTCATTAGATGGAACTTTTAGCCCCCAAACTTGTGAAATTTATTTATTTATTTAGTAATTGGAAAATGTATTGGAGCCTCTTAGAAACTGGAGAACTTGACCTGATTGTTACCAAGACTTTGCTAGACCCCCGTTTTTGGCTAAGTGCTTCCTTTTGATAAATCTTAGAGAAAGATGTATAACTACACTTAAATTTTGTCCTGGGTACAACTAAATTTCAATGCGTATAACTTTTGTTGGACAGCCCTTCATGGTGAACTGGTAACTCTCACTAACGAAACTCATTTCAAGGGCTCTTTTCACTGTCTACCTTTCTAAGCTACCACTTCAGTATTACTTCTTTTTCAGAAAATCAAGCGCTTTAGTCTTTGATTTCTTCCACCCTTCCTTCATTCCAAAGCAACCTTAAAGATAGGCACTTATGAAAAAATAAAAACAAAAAACCCAAAACCTGCAGACCTGGTATGAAATGTTATAGTTTATGTTACAGTTTGTTGCTTTGGTAAGCTTAAGTATGTGCATGACACATGCGTTCCCCTAACAACTGCCGTCGTACCTGCTCGCTTAGATAGTCAAAATAATGTCTTTATTACTTTGTGCTTTGCAGATTAATCTGAATTTAGGAGAATCAGACTGACTTTATTTGCTTTATTAAAAAAAAACTGCTGTACTGTAAGACACAATCAGTTCCAGGAGTTATTATGGTTGCTGAAGATGTGAGAGCCTGATAGAAGGAATCTTGACTTTGAGTAATCTAAATTGCCCCTGTAGGGCTTATGTTAGCTGATAAAACAACAGTGATTTCAGGGAGACTCTGCACAGAGTATATACACAACATACTGTTTGACTATTTTCTTCTCAACAGCTTAAAGAGAAATACGAAATGCTTGCTGCAAAATACTTCAAGACTCAAGATTTTTCATATGGTATGCAAAATTCAGAGTTAACTCATTTAGGCAGCAAATACTACTAGTGTTTATGGGAACCTTCCTCAAAAAAAGGAGTTTGGTTGTACAGGAAAGCTAGTTCTTTTTCCATAACATCTCCAGTGTTATGGTGCACATGCAAAATGGGCACTTTTTTTTTTGTTTGTTTTGGGCTTGTCTTTTGTTTTGTTTGTTAGTTGTCTTGGTTTGGTTTGTTTTTTTTACGTAAACTGCTCACTTCCTGTGATGAACTGCAGCTTGGAATATTTTATTCTGTCACTCTGGGTTAGCTTGTGCAGACGTTGATCTAAATACAAAGCTTCCATGTTACTGAACTATTGGAAGCAAGACAGTGAATCACTTGTGTGACAGCAAGGGTTTTGATCACTTGAATATGTTATTGTAACACATGATATAGGTACCTTCCTTGCTGCCTCCAAGCCCCATTAAAAAAGTCATCCTATTAAGAGACTACTTTTCAGTGTAGTTTTAGTAAACTACATTTAAAACCTTTGATAGTAAATGAAGGGGATACCAACTCCCAGTATAAAGAATAAAAGAAGCATCTGTGAGTGATCCTATATGAAATGTCAAAGGGAACTATTCCCAGTGAGCAGAGGATCATAGGAAAAAGATGAAATAGGGAAATGGAAGCATCTATTTCTTAAACTACAACAAAGAGCTACTTTCAAATTACACCTAGGACTACTTAATGCAAGCCAGTCTTTCACTGAAATACATTAGAGTGAAGCAGGGCATAAAATGCATGGGGACTTGTTTGTTTACCTTCCAACTTCATTTTACCTGCCTGGAGGAATCAAGAGCTGGAATCTGGAAAGGCAGATACCTTGAAATATAAAATCAGTAGCTTCCTGAGAATATAGTTAGTAAGCTAGCTCACTGATATCTAACTGTTAGGAAAAATGTCACCATGAGATTGTTTTGAAAAACATTTTCCTTGCCTTCGTATTAGAGGTATTGATGCATTTGTTTCTTTTCTGTACTATTTTCCAGCTGAAAACCCCTCTGTTCCTAGCTGTCGACAGTGTCATTTCCCCTTTTCCTTGTGATGAGTTTTTATTCCTTGTTATTTTGAAACAGAGGTGCTAATTAATCTTCCCACATTCAAGCACTGCAAACATATTTCAATTTCAAATGAGATAAGATCCACGCTTCAGACGCCCACACTTACAATTTTATATAGCTTTGTACCGCATATTGTAACTGGCCTGAATTTTCTTCATGACATTGACATTATCAACAATGAGCTTGTAAAGCTTTATATGTAATAGGCAGCCTCTACATAATAGCTCACCTACTCATATGGGAGTTGGAGAGTTGGGAATGTACAAGAAAGAGAAAATTAAGAAATTCAGCTACTGTTAACCTGCACATTGGGCTCCCACATTTCATATAAACTAACCTGTTCAGGCACATACCAATCCATTATCCAAAATATGCAGGACTGTCATGCCTCATTAAATTATTTACCTAGTATTTACTTAACTTATATTTAACACCAAAAGACAAACTCAAGTTAAGGAACAGAAGAAAACATTGTACTCTGTGAAGTTGATTAAGCACTGGAGCATGTTGCCCAGAGAGTTTGTGTGTAGTCTCTACCCTTGGAGAAATCCAAAACCCAACTGAACATTGCTTTGAGAAGGGAGTAGAACAAGATGATCTGTAGAGCTGTGTATTATATTCTATGCTGAGTGAATTGCAGGTTGACTTCAGGATCTTGCAAACCTCTTCAGTTCAAGGAAGAATTAAGTGTTGTCCTATTGCTTTCATTACATCACACAACATTCCTCATCACTTGGTTGGCATAAATATTCATAGAAGGTAACAACTCAGTGCAGTGTCCTAACTCTGAACAGCTGAGGACTACAGTTCTACAGCAGAGTCTACACTTTCATTTTGGTGCTGCAGAATCATAGAATGGTATGGGTTGAAAGGGACCTTAAAGATCACATAGTTCCAACATCAACAGGGACACCTCCCACTAGACCAGGCTGCTCAGAGCCCTATCCAACCTGGCCTTGAACACTTCCAGGGATGAAGCATCCACAGCTTCTCTGGACACAGACAGTGTCTCATAGGAAAGAATTTCTTCCTAATCTCTAATCTAAATCTGTCCTCTTCCATCTTAAAACCATTACTTTTGTTCTATCATTCCATTCCCCTGTAAAAATTCCTTCCCCATCCTTCCTGTAGCCTCTTCAGGTACTGGAAGGCAGCTGTAAGTCTTCCCCAGAGCCTTCTCTTTTCCAGTCTGGAAAACCCCAACTCAGCATGTCTTCACAGGCGACGTGCTCCAACCCTCTTTATTCTCTTCGTGGCTCTCCTCTGGAGTCACTCCATGTGATGATTTGTACTCTCCTATTCACTGAGACACTTTGCAACATCAACACCAGCCAACATTGTTCTTGCTTTAGTTTCAAGTGCAGTGGGCCTAACATTGTTCTCATTTCAACAAGTCCAGCAGGCTGTTACCTTCTGGCACTTTCTGATCTTGCCTACGGGAGCAGTGACCTCTAGAGCCTGGTTATTTGGGGTGATCAGGCACTCCTTAACCATACCTGACACTCTTTGTAGCCATACCTGAGACCTGTCCTGCTCAGAACACAGTCCCACTCTCAAAACTGTCAAATATTGCCTAACCTGAATTGTGGTTATCATGGAAAAGTACTGACTTTTCCAATCATCTTTGGATCATCAAAATACTGGCCTGAAGAGGGAGGCTCTTTGTCCTTCTCTGGGACTGCACTGAGCTGTGGCCTGGATCACGTGTTTCATGAAGGCACCTGGTTCATTCAATTGAAAGAGTAAGTTGCTGGACACTTCTCTTAAGTACAGAGGAAAATGAAATTATACCTGGCAGGTACAATGTGACTCTGTTGGGTAATTGAGGGGAGAAGAATGCAACTTCTTTTGTGATATTAAGTACCAAAATTTAACATCTTAACAGGTTAATCTCTATATCTGTGTCTGCTTGTCCAGGCAATTCAGTATAGAAGTTTTGTTAGATTTTTACTTGAACTTACATGTTGATTATAACTGATTCTTAATTATTGTTTGAGCTATTAGAAACCACATAATTTAATTTGTGATTTGTTATAAAATGTTGTACAAATTTAATTTGATGTTATTCCGAATCACACATGACCCATAGTAATGTGTTAAGCACTACCCCAAAATCCCTGTAAACTGTTGACCAATTCCAGGACTAGGATTGGATCCAGCTGTACCTGGACTCCTCTCTGAGGAGTTTAGAAAGCAGCTGGCTCCACTCTGAACCTTGTGTCTTAAGGGGAGAACCTTCCTCATTCTTTCCCCTGATTCATTCCTGTGCAATTCGCTCCAGTCCGTCCCCAACTCAGCCTCTCTTCATCCCAGTATAAATCACTCCCATTTCCAACCCCTACATGTCTCTTCCACGCTCTAAGTAATAGAGTGAGCCTTGCCATGAAGATCTGTTAAGTCACACTTCCTTAAATCTGTAGTAAGAATCACCTTTTCCTTATATCTTTGTCAGTGATTCTTTAAGTGAACTGAAGACCTTCCACTATCGTCTGTGATACTCCAAAAGCTCCAAGTTCTTGTGCTGGGGGGCTCCAGAAATGGGCACAGTACTCCAGATGGGGTCTCACAGCAGCAGAGAAAAGGGGCAGAATCACCTTCCTTGACCTGCCGGCCATTCTTCTTTTGATGCAGCTCAAGTTCTGATTTACTTATATTCAATTCTGCTAAGAATATCTCTGTTTCTGTATTATCCTTTCAGCTCCTCCTCTGACAATTTATTATTCGTGTTCATGTGGCATTGAGAGTCTCAAGGAGTTCAAGTTTCCTTTGTCCTGGAACCTGTGATAATCCCTGTGTTCTATAGAGTTAACTGATCACACCCCTTCTCTCATCATACTATCCAGTTACAGCACAAGCTTTGTCTGCCTTGTGGATCTACCTCCAAATACAAACAGAATAGAAGAAGGAAACTGCTAGTGCTACAACACATATGGAGAAATTAGGAAAGACAGAGAAAGTATTTCTGAAGTAAGCACAAGGCAAAATCCATGTTCAGAATCCCACTCCAGAGCTGCCACTGCAGGACAGGTTTTCATTGCTTATTTCCTTCACCAGGACTCATCTCATTGCCTGCAGTGTTTTGACAGTGTGGGATATTCCCACTCAACACCTGTACCAGTGTACTGTGTTCCAGTATGAGCTTTATTGTGTTGTGGACTAAGCTGCACTCTCAATTACAGTGGTGTAAATATAGATTAACTCATTAAATCAGTGTTACTGAAGTTAATTGCATTGCACCAAACTCATATCACAGAGGGAAAATTAACACCATGAGTTTTTTAGTTTTAGCACAGATTTGTTAGACTTCAGCATCACCTTTGCAGTTGTGAAAAAGCACTTTACTAAAGAAATAGTAAGATTCATTACAGACAGCATTTTCAAATGTAATTGTGGTTCTGGGCATCATAATAGTGCCTGGAAATATGCATATAAAAAGTTTTCACACCACGATCTTCAAATTTAGTACACCTGGGTCAGGACAATTCCAAGCATGGTCACAGGTAGGGTAAAGAATGGATTGAGAATATGCCTGATGAAAAGGAGTTGAGGGCGTTGGTGAGAAACTTAATACCTACCAGCAATGTGTGCTTGCAGCCCAGAAAGCCAACTGCATTCTGGGTGGCATCAAAAGAAGTTTGGACAGCAGGTCAAAGGAGAGGATTCTCCCCTTCTGTCTGCTCTGGTGAGACCTGAAGTACTGTGTCCAGTTCTGAAGCCCCCACTAGAAGAAGGACATGGACCTGTTGAAACAAAATCAGAGAAGGGCCGTAAAGATGACAAGAGGACTGGAGCACATCTTCTGTGAAGACATGCTGAGAGAACTGGGCTGTTCATCTTGGAGAAGACTCCAGAGAGACATTTTAGCAGCCTTCCAGTTTCTGAAAGGGGCTACAAGAAAGCTGGGGAGGGACTTTTTACAAGGGCTTGTAGAGACATGACAAGTGGTTATTACTCTTAAACTGGAAGAAGGTAGATTTAAGTTAGACATTAGGAAGAAATTATTTTTTATGAAGGTGGTGAGACACTGGCACAGGTTGCCCAGAGAAGCTGTGTATACCCCATCCCTGGAAGTGTTCCAGGCCAGGTTGGATGGGGCTTTGGGCAACCTGCTCCCTGTCCATGTTGGAACTAGGTGATCTTTAAGGTCTCTTCCAACACAAATCAATTTATGATCCTATGAAGATGCTGCTCTCCTTCATGAGAGAAAAACCAGTTCAGTCAGTGAATAATAACAGTGATTATTTTCAGGTCTACCAGGATAAAGCTATGGTCATTGAAGTTAATCAGTGTTTGTTATAAAAAAAACTATGACATTTGATCCAAACAATTTAGGATGTGTTTTTAAATAATGTGTTTTATAATCAGCTAAACTGAGGCATCAAACAGTGATGACTGAGAAGGCCATAGAAAACGGTGAATAAAATGCAGAGATTTGTAAATGTCTAGAAAGGCTTAGCACTAATCACTGGAGCAGCAGGAGCAGTATTGCCTCATCTGCCTTCATCTCTGTAAGTTGCCACGGCAGGTTTACTGCCTCTGGAAATTGTCATGTCTCTGTCTAAATGTCTTCCTGAGTGATCATCCAAATGAATACCTGTCCCAAGAGCTCTTTCTCCAAGTCATTAGGATTTCCACAATGATGAACTTGGAAACTGAAAAAAACTTAAGGAAAACACTGAGGATCTATAGATACACCAGTCTTCGAGAGTCTTTTGTTTTGGTGTAGAATTAGAGATGAGCTTTCCTAAAGACTGGTTATGATTCTTAAATTAAAATATTTGTTTATGGAGAGATAGGAACAAAATGAATGCTTCACGCACCATATGCTTACATTTTTCCCAAGGGTATTTGCATATTTTCAGGAAGAAATTACTCTAAATATCCTGCAGTGTTCTTGAAAATGTTTCATAATTTCACAGTGTCTCTGTTAATGACATACAGTATGTGCCCTTGTAATATGCCAGAAAAATTCTAGATTTCTGACAGAATCACAACACAATGTTGTAAAACAGAGTAAAAGATTCTGAAAAGGTGAGGCTCTTTCTGCCTTAGGTCAAGAGGCCCAAAGACTGAAACGAGTTTTCCTAACTGTATTATTATAGAAAGTAAGACGTGAGAAAGTCACATGGAAATAGTGATTCGGAGTCTACTATGAGTAGGAAATGGAGAGGAAATGACCAACTGATATTTCACTTTTAACACTTTGCAGTGTCAAGTAATTGCCAGATTCTGAGTATCTTCTCCTGGCAGTTTTAAGGTAGCCTTAGGAAGTTCCATCTTTAAGTTTTTACCTAAATTCTACAGTTTGCTAAGGTGCATTTTTATACTATTTTTAAACACTCTCTCCACACAAAGCACTACTGCTCATTTCAAGACCAAGTAAGAAGGCCATATAGGTGAATAACAAAGAGTGAGCAGTGCCAGATTTAAGTTACAATTGCATGACTCAGTAGAAGAGGGCATAAGACCCCAGTTAAGACAAGTCATTTTAAGGATGTGCTTAATTTTAAGGATGTGACTTGTGTGACATTTCTGGGGCTACTTAGATAATTTATTAAATATTTTACAGGAGTGGGGCTCTATCTTCAGACGGCCTGGTTTAGACTTACCTTTTGCAGAAGGAGTCATTTATGTGCTTGTTCACATACATGTTTGTTTGCTTATGGAAAGCATAAAAGTTTTCTTTGCACTTCAGGCACTCCAGATGTTCAAAGTACAGTTGCATGCATTTTTTAAAAACTGACGTCAAGAGCAGCCCTGAACATGGAAAACCAAGGTTCAGGTGCAAAATGAAGGATAGATAAAAGAACCATCACCCACCCTTAATTATGTAGCATCACTGCTCTTCAGTATTTTGTGCCCCTTTTAGAAATGGGGAGGGCCACATGAGGTGCTAGATTTTTGTTGTTTTGGTCATTGCTAAAGGGTGACTAAAGTGACTGTGTTTCCTATGTTTTCCCAGTGTTCTGTATATTTTTCAGCTACCAGACATGCCATTTTCTGTCTGATTAATCCATAGAGTAGGCATATTAAATTACCTAGTAATTTTCCAAGGTGTATTCTCAATGCCTGAATTAAGAGTCTAGTTTCCTTAAGTTTCTTCTAGGGTCTGTGGTAATGGGTTTATTTAATGAGATTCAGAGCACCTGGAACCAATTTCTGTCCTGCATTGTTTTCTGGGGGAGCATTTTCCTTTGACTACCTAAAGAACCACAGAGACAAATCTTTGAACATGAGCACCTTTTTATGCACCGGAAAGTAGGCAACGTAAGTGTCCCTATCAGTTCCCAGTTTGCAGCTTTTCATCACTGACTAAATTTCTCTCCATGAATGAAAAAATGGACTGGGTTTTCAGAGATCATGGAATGATGATTTGGAAGACAAATTATCATTGCACCTTTGGCAAGTACTTTTAAAGGCCACTAAAAGTCCGTTTTGCTACAAACGTGACAAACCTAAATGGGTTATGAAATTTACAATGCCAGTATCTACAGTGGGGAGTGGGTTTGTCCCTTGGAAGCAGTGAGTAACTACATTTCTCCAAGAGTCCTATGAAGAAGAGCCAGTTTCCTTTTCTGTGCAGTGTACTGAAGGTGCCTGGTTCTGAATGTCTTTTCCATGAGACTTCCAACAAGTCAGTCCCACTGCAACACCTTCTAGAGGTGTATTTCTACAGGCTGCAGCTCTCTAGAGGTGGGAACAAACACAGGTGTATTTCTTGCCCCTCCAGCCCCGGACACAGCTCATTACCCAGACTGTAAGATCTACCTGCAGTTAACCCTGGGATGTTTCAGAACGAACAGCCACAGGTTTGGTAGGGAAATGACTGAAAACAGGGTAGCCTAACTAGTTCATTAGCCCTCTGTAGCACAGTCTGAAATCATATGTGGAAGAGAAACTTCATTATTGCTGCTGTCCTCTGACAACAATGTCAAGGATCAGGTGCAACCTGATTTTCATGATGAATGTTTCTATGGCCATCATTCTGCAAAGGCAGTGGGGAGAAAGAAAAGTAAACTGGATGAAAAAATTTTGCTTTAAATTTGTCTAATCACAGTGCAGTGAAATGTGTTTAAGAGCTCTGTAATGCCAATATGCTCCATGTAGTGTGCCTTCCATCAAGGTGCTAATTCCTTGCCTCTAGTTACAAAAATAAATGCAACACATTCTTAAACCTGGCTGTTAAGGTATCAAAGGAAACAAAATGAAAGAAATGAAGTAAATGCAGTGTATAAAGAGGAAACACAAAGAGTGATAATGAAATGAAAAATTACACAGAAAATGGAAATCACTCTGTGAATAGAAATGTTGAAATGACAACTTTGAGTCACTACCTAAAAATCCTGTAAAAATATGACTTCTGTGCATGTCAATCAATGTCAAGACCTGGTTTACACTCAAATAGAACCAAAGAATGATGATGTATAGTTAAACTGCTTTCATATGGTTACAATGTTTGCAGCCTGTCTTTGAAGAATGTATTTTTATGAAGATTATTTTAAAATGATTGTAAGGATCAACTGTCTTTCTATCTAGCCTTATCCAGCATGTACTCCATTGTTTGCATCAGTTTCACTCCCACGAAAAGCCTTAATAAATGTTAGGATTTATTTTTCCAGTATATATGTGAGATCAGCTTTGCAGTTTTGATTATGGTTTGAGATCTAAAAAAAGCAGAAGAACTGATAAATTTCTTTCCAAAGAGCACTTCCAATAATGAAGATAAATATACTTATATTTCTTTTCCAGAACTATTTAGAGAAGTATGGTCCCACAGAAGGGGAAGGTCCCAGATCTTAAAAGGATGTAGTGAGAAGAACTGTGTGTGTTTACAAAGGCCTAGGAGAACTGAGGTTTCCTTATAAGCAAAGAAAGAGCATCATCTGTTGTGCATTCTCACTACAGGGGGACAGGCAAAGGAAGATGCTTTTCTCCTCTCGTCAGCTGTGGGCTGTGGTAAATCTTTTCATGATTTATATCAGTTGTGGTAAATCTTTTAATGGTTTAAATTCTATAGCAATAAATGGGAGTAAAAAACATGTGAGCTCTTCAGTTTCTCCTTTGCTGGATGTTAGATTTCAAAGGAACATGATGATAAGTGAGTTTGTAGCTATCAGAAGGTGGAAAAGATGTTCTGACCCTCTAAAGGAAATGTTAAACCCCTGTGATGTGGCTTCTCAAATTCACTTCTTCTGCTGTTTTCACCAGAATTCAGTGGACACCTCCTGTTTTGGACTTCTCAGAAGAAGACTGTGAAATTAACAGGTAGTCTGTGGCAAGATATCAAGAAAAGCTGACAATCTCTTCTTACTGGAACACAGGTGTCCTGGATGTCTGAAAATGAAGGGGTCTGAGAGCTGTTATCTGTGTTTAACAACACAAGGAAGAAGAAGAAGAAAAAATTATTGTAAACGTCACGTAATTCCTTCTCATTTATCTATCCATTGTTGGACTGGACACTTTTTCAAAATCTCAATCCATGCCACCAGTTACCATTTTAATCTTAAGTAAAAACACTCCATGTCTCAAAAAACTTAGAATTTACAACAACACAAAACAAATGAACTCTTTCTCACATATGCATTCTCCTCTCACCTCACCTGCACTGAGGAAGAAAACTGGCTATTTCAAATACCTTAACGGGAAGTAACCATGGTTCCTTTGGTAACAGAATCACAGAATCAGCCATGTTGGAAAGGACCTCTGAGATCATCAAGTCCAACCCTTAATCCACTGCCACTGTGGTTACCAGACCATGGCACTGAGTGACACATTAGTCTCTTCTTAAAAACCTCCAGGGATGGAGAATCCACCACCTCCCTAGGAAGCCCATTCCAGTGCCTGATCACCCTCTCTGGAAAGAATTTCTTCCTAATATCCAACCTAAACCTCCCCTGGCACAACTTAAGTCCATGCCCTCTTGTCTTGCTGATAGTTGCCTGTGAAAAGAGACCAACCCTCTCCTGGCTACAACCTCCTGTCAGGGAGTTGTAGAGAGTGATGAGGTCTCCCCTGAGCCTCCTCCAGGCTGAACAGCCCCAGCTCCCTCAGCCTCTCCTCATAGGGTCTGTGCTCGAGTCCCTTCACCAGCCTGGTTGCCCTCCTTTGGACCTGCTCCAGCACCTCAATCTCCTTCCTGAACTGAGGGGCCCAGAACTGGACACAGTACTCGAGGTGTGGCCTCACCAGCGCTGAGTACAGGGGCAGAATCACTTCCTTGGACCTGCTGGCCACGCTGTTCCTGATACAGGCCAGGATGCCATTGGCCTTCTTGGCCACCTGGGCACACTGCTGGCTCATGTTCAGCTTCTTGTCAATGCAAACCCTCAGGTCCCTCTCTGCCTGGCTGCTCTCCAGCCACTCTGTGCCCAGCCTGGAGCTCCCCATGGGGTTGTTGTGGCCAAAGTGCAGGACCCGGCACTTAGCCGTGTTGAACCTCATCCCGTTGGAATCAGCACAACTCTCCAGTCTGTCCAGGTCCCTCTGCAGAGCCCTCCTACCTTCCAGCTGATCCACTCTCCTCCCCAGCCTAGTGTCATCTACAAATTTGCTGGCGATTGACCCAATCCCCTCATCTAAATCATCAATAAAGATATTAAACAGAGCTGGGCCCAACACTGATCCCGGGGGGACACCACTAGTGACCGGCCGCCAACTGGACGCAGCCCCGCTCAGCACCACTCTCTGGGGGTCTCCAGCCAGTTCCTAAGCCAGCACAGGGTGCTCCTGTCCAAGCTGTGGGCTGACAGCTTTTTCAGGAAAATGCTGTGGGAGACGGTGTCAAAGGCTTTGCTGTAGTCCAGGTAGACCACATCCACCGCCTTCCCCTCATCTACCAGACGGGTCACCCAATCATAAAAGGAGATCAGGTTGGTCAGACAGGACCTGCCCTTCCTAACCCCGTGCTGGCTGGGTCTGATCCCTTGCCCATCCTGCAGGTGCTGTGTGATTGCACTGAGGATGATCTGCTCCATAACCCTGCCAGGCACAGAGGTCAGGCTGACAGGCCGGGAGGTTTCCGGGTCCTCCTTCCAGCCTTTTTTGTGGATTGGCGTGATATTCGCCAACTTCCAATCATCTGGGATGCCCCCAGTGAGCCAGGACTGTTGGTAGATGATAGAGAGAGGCTTGGCGAGCTCTTCTGCCAGCTCTCTCATCACCCTTGGGTGGATCCCATCTGGTCCCATAGACTTGTGAGGATCCAAGCAGCTCAGTAGGTCACTGACTGTTTCCTTCTGGATTACAGGGGGGCTGTTTAGATTCTTGTCACCTTCTATAAGCTCCAGAAGCCAGCTGTCCTCAGGATAACTTCTCTTACTGTTGAAAACTGAGGTAAAGAAGGTGTTAAATACCTCAGCCTTTTCTTCATCTTTGACAACTATATTCCCACCCATGTCCAGTAAAGAATGGAGGTTTTCCTTGCTCTTCCTTTTGCTATTGATGTATCTGTAGAAGGACTTTTTGTTATCATTCACAGAGGTGGCAAGATTCAGTTCAAGTTTTGCCTTTGTCTCTCTAATTTTCTTTCTACATGACCTAACTATATTCCTAAATTCCTCCTGAGTAGTCAGCCCTTTTTTCCATAATCGGTAGGCCCTCTTCTTAACCCTAATTTCTTTCAAAGTCTCCCTGTTCAGCCAGACCGGTCTTCTTCCCCATCGGCTTGCCTTTCAGCACACAGGGACAGCCTGCTCCTGTGCTCTCACAACTTGCTCCTTGAAGTACATCCATCCCTCCTGGACTCCTTTGTTTTCAAGGGCTCTTTCCCAGGGTACACTCTAAATAGGCCAAAATCTGCCCTCCAGAAGGCCAGCATAAATGCATGCACATCCAAGGTCTAGAGGGGCTGGCAGGACAGACAGAAAACAGCAACCTGTCTGACTCTTTCCAAAGAGTCTGACCAAGCCCAGGAGGCAGCAGATAGTGGAGAGAGAAGGTGGTTGCAGCCCCAAGGGCAGCCTGGGTGACAACAGCAACGCTACCTGCACCCTTACTGACACCCAGACTCCTGTTGTCTTTATGCTTTTATTTTTTCAACAGGAAGATGGAGGCAACCAATGAAAGCCTCCTGGTCCTCTTCAGCCCCTGCTTCACAAAGGCCCTGGATCACCTGCCTAGGGCCACTGGTGATGAGGCATCTTGTGGGGCTGGGCAGAGTCCTCGGTGCTGGGGGCCCTCCTCTTTGGGGGGCACTGGGACCCCCCAGATGAGCTGTCCCTGATCTGGATGGGAGGAGAGGGGCTGCAGAGGGACCTGCCACTGCCAACTCTGGCTCCTGCTGCTCTGCAGGGATAGGCACAGATGAGGGGCAGCTGGGACCCCCAGAGAGAGTGGCCTCAAATGTTCTGGAATATTTCTCCACATTGCAGCCTGCCAGGCTGCTGGAGGAGGCCAGGATGGAGTTGGGATTCACCCTTTGGGAGGCCATGGCGCTGGGGATGGCCGCAGGATTTTGCTAGGCCAGGTGCTGGCAGAGCTTACTGATGCACACGTGTGATGCTGTTACTATGAACTGGCGGACAAATGTTTCTGGGTTTCCTGGCAAACAGTACTGCAGGTTCCACACCAGCTGCTCCTCATCTAACCCGCAATGGCACAGTCACACCATGATAATTCCCTCAGCCTCATTACCCCTCCACCATTCACTGCTGAAGACCATCACAAGCTCCAGTTGCATCCACAGCAGGAAGGGCCTCCTGTTAGCTGGGTCACTCCTGAGAAAGTCTGCCCAGGCCTCAGGAGGAAAGCCACCCACCAGAGGCCTGGACACTGGCCTTGCCAACCCTTGCTCTTCCTGGTGTTCTTCATCCCTGTGCTCTGTAGCGTCTAGGAGGTTGATTGTCAAATAATCATCATCCAATGCTAGGAGAACCTGATGGTCGTTCTCTCTGCCCTCCAGAGGGTCAACTTTGATTCTGCTCTGCCCAATGTATTGCACAGTCCAAGCAAAACTGGTCCTATTATCTGGGGGCACAGCAGCCTGCTCAATAAATTACTGACAGTCAGACTTTTAGGTAGCAAAATCAAATTCCGTGTCCATGACACCCAGACTTTTTCTGTTGTCTTTACACTTTTATTTTCTTTAATAGGAATGTGGAAGCAACAAAAGGAAAGCCTCCTGGCCCTCTCCAGCCCCTGCTTCATAAGATCCTCAGGTGCCCCCCTAGGGCCGCTGGCAGCGCAGCCTCTTGCGGGGCTGGGCAGAGTCCTGGGGGCAGGGGGATCTCCTCTTGGGGGGGCGCTGGGACCCCCTGGGTGAGCTTTCCTTGCTTTGGTTGCAAGGAGAGGGGCTGCAGCTGCAACCCTGTCCAGAGGGACCTGCCACTGCCACCTCTGGCTCCTCCTGGAGCTGCTCCTGCTCTGTGGGCATGGGCACAGATGGGGGGCA
Source organism: Florisuga fusca (assembly GCA_038090715.1). Classification (NCBI taxonomy): domain Eukaryota; kingdom Metazoa; phylum Chordata; class Aves; order Apodiformes; family Trochilidae; genus Florisuga; species Florisuga fusca. The sequence continues at coordinate 23,276,107 of JAAWXA010000006.1, forward strand.
GATGGGACCACAGCAGAGTGTGGGTTCTGACGTGTTGGGCTCTTCCTTCACGTCAGAGCCTTCTGGGCTGCTGGAGGAGGCCAGGATGGAATTGAGAGTCCCCCTCTGGGCATCTGTAGGGCTGGAGCAGGCTGCAGGGCTGGCAGTGGGGCTGGTGGTGGGGCTGGGGCTGGCTGCAGGATTTGGCTGTGCCAGGTGCCGGAGGAGACCAGTGACACACATCTGTGGTATGATGTCAATGATCTCGTGTACAAATGTCTCTGAGACTGCTGGCATCCATTCCTGCAGGTCCCGGAACAACTGCTCTTCATCCAGCCCGTAGGAGCACAGTAAGAGCACGACAGTGCTCACCATCAAATTTACGATCCAAAAGCGGTCCCNCAGCCCCAGCCTGGCCCTGGCTGGCAGCTCCCTGAGCCCCATCGCCCGCCCCACGGCTGCCCCAGGAGGACGTTTCCCCGCACAGCTCACCTCTGCTGCTGCGAGCACAGCCCGCAGTGCCCGGCTGCCTGAACCTGGCAGGGCCGGGGAAACACACGCAAAGGATGGCTCTGGCTCGGGCACCCAGAGCTGCCAACAGCAGCTCCCAAAGCACCAGCAGCACCAGCACCACAAGAAGCCTCGCTCAAGACTCCAGACCTCGCACGAACGCTCGGTCAGAGAGCAGTCAGGAGCCAGACTGAGCCGGGCTCTGCTGGTGCCCCCAGATAAGCAGCCAGGGACGTGAGGTCACAGTCTGTCTCTTGTTACTGCTGACTGATGTCTCAGTGTTCCATCTGCCCCAGCTTAATCATGGAACCATGGAACCATCCAGCCCATGTGGTTCCAACTCTGATGGGAAAGGGTGCCTAGAGGAGATTATCTAGCACCCTGTCCAATTATGTCTTGAAAACACAGCGTGGTGGGTCTTTTCTGCAGAGTTCCAAGTGAATGATTGTTCTCAGTGCAAAAAATTTTTTTCTTATGTCAAGATAAATCCTCTCCAAGTGTAATTTTTACCTATAGACCCTTCTGTTCTTAAAAGAAAAATGGAAGGAAGGAAGGAAGCAAGCAAGCAAGAAAGATGGGTTCAACCATCCAGGCCGTTCCTCATCCAAAGAGCGGTCCATTCACTGAATAGGTAATGTTCCAGTTTAGAGATCAGAATGTCATGAGGGACAGTGGTGAATGCTCTGCATAGGTCCACGTAGATGATGTCTGTTGCTCTGCCTTTGTCCACTGAGGCTGTGTCCCCATTTTAAAAGGCCACCAGATTAGTCAGGTAGGACTTCCCCTTAGTGAAGCTGTGTTGGTTGTCAATCAGCCCTCTGTTATCTGCTTGCCTTAGCAGAGCCTTCAGGAGGATCTGCTCCATAGTCTTGCCAGGCACAGAGGTGAGACTGACAGGCCTGTAGACCCCTGAGTCTTCTTTTTTTCCATTTTTCAAGTGGAGATAATGTTTCCCCTTCTCCAGTCAGCAGGAACTGCCATGACTTTTCAAATATGATGGGCAGTGGCTTTGCAACTTTATACACCAGTTCTTTCAGGAGCCATGGGTGAATCCCATCAGGTCCCATGGATTTTTTCACCTTCAGGTTCTTCAGGTGGTCTTGAGCCTGCTCTTCACCTACGGTAGAAGGATTTTCCTTTTCCCAGTCCTGACTTTGGCTTCTGCAACATGGAGGGTGTGACCAGAATCCTTGCTGGTGAAGGCAGAGGTAATACAGTCATTGAGTATCTCAGACTTCTCTGTATCTTGGGTGACCAGGTGTTCCATTTCCTTCTGCAGTGGGCCCACATTTTCCCTAGTCTAGGGAAAACACTCTATCTATCCCCCATGCTCCAGTGAAAAGAGCTCTCTTAGAAGTGAAGAAAACCTTAGAATGTGTGGTGTCACCTTGGTAATTCAGGATGGTTAGGAGATCACCATCTCTTGAAGGTAATGAAGCAGACTCCAACACATGTTCAGTAGCTTGCTGAAATTATTCACTTTGGGGTCTGGCTACAAAGTTTTCATTCATGTTTGATGTGCTCATCACTGTCTTGCAGACAAAATCAAGTAATAGCTGACACATGGGCTCCACATTTATCAAGGCAGGGTGTACAGGGTTTACATGGCAAATTTTTGGTAACAGGGCATGCTGCTGCAGGGAATCCTCTGTGAGAACAGAGACTGGCTGGTGCCAGACACAAATTGTTCCAGCTGGCTTGAAAACAGACCCACCTAAGGACACAGTTGAGTCCATAAGCCATGCTGGCAGTTCCTCTGTGAGGACAGATTTAAGTGTAAAAAATGCTGCAGGGCAGCTGTGAGAGGTATGAGAAGAAAATGAGCAGAGCCAGAGAAGAAAGAGAAAGAGGACTTGCTCCAGACTTGGGAGCAGAAATTCCCCTGAAGCCTCTGAAGAAGACCGGAGTGATATGTGATCCATTTACAGCTACACTAAATATTTAGACAAGACATAGCTGCATTTAGAGAACAGACTGGTGATGGAAAAGCAGCTTGTTGATAACACCATTCTGGATTAATTCACAGCCCCAGCATAGCTTTTCTCTTTCTCCTCCCTTCTTGGCCAAGGGGACACTACTCCCTACTCTTCCTAAGTCTTCTTTGTTGCAGGTATGTGGTAGCAAGATACACTGCCTCGTGTGAGAATTTTTTCAGACATGCATTAATATGTATATATTTAGAGCAAACAATTTAAGTCTTGCTTTAATGTTTCGCTTAGATAGCTGAACAAGACGAAACAGAGAAAGTGGAGGAAATGAAGTTTTGAAGAAATTTTGTTGTCTTCTTGAGTATTTCTATAGTTGGAAAACAGTAGTTATCTACTCCATAAATAATGGCTTTGTAGTCTTTCTGATGGGTAAAGTATCAGCTGTGGCTTTAGAGGCAAGTGGCAGGAAACCTGGCTTTTCAGAAGGACTATTCCCATTATTTTGGTTTGCTGTACTGGATACTATTCAGTGCCAATGCATCAAATATATTATTTCTTGTTGTCTGTGAAAGAATGTGGGCAGAGAGATGCATTTAGGTAATGGTTTTGTCTGGCCAGGCAGGAGAAGAAAAGGTTGCTCTGTACATACAGACCTAGAAGGAAGTTTAACCCATTTTTTCTTCCACTGTTTCTCTGCTGTTGTGACACAAGATTGGATAGTGTATATGGAGAGCCAGCACTTTCCCTTTTCCAGCTACCCTACTTCAGAGATGCACATGCATCATCACACAGAAAGGCCCAGATTTGACAAAAGCCCATCCTGAAGAAGGAAATGACCATTCTTCTTCCCCATGCCTTTCAGAAGGCTGTTCCCTAGAACACAGTGACCTGTGAGGAGGCGGAAAGGGGGAAGTCAGCATTTCCACCTCTCTGGGAGGATGTACTCTGCACCCTTGATACTCCTATGGAAGGTGACATTACCTGGGATACTTCACTGTGCACTTCGAAAGACATCCATAGGCATCACCATGTGTTCCTTTGCTCTGCTCAGACCATTATAGAGAAAATAATTCACAACAGAATAACACAGGAATCAGACTCACTGTATCTACATCACCATGACAATGGTTGTATGAGTAAATATGGAAAAAATTGCCATACAGGAATCTAAAAAGGACTTAAAAAAACCTCCTTCTCTACTGTCTTTACTGCTTCACTGTCCCATTACAGCCTCTGTGATAATTTTTTTCTGCCAGAAAGAGGAGCAGAGTCTTCCTAAACCCAGTTTCACTGCATTACTTACCCGTGGGAAGCTAAAACATTGAAATACAGCTCTCTTCACTAAGTCACTCCCAACACAAAACATTTGTATGTACGTTGTCTGAAACCCTCCATCTGAATATCTTTCTGACTCACATGTGAGTCAGTATGTAGTTTTATGTCTAAGGGTCTGTTGAAATGGGTTCTTGCTTTCATTAAGTACTGTCTCATTACCATGAAGAATAATGTAACAGGGAGACTAATTTTATACATAGGAGAAAATAGTAAATAGTTACATGCCAAAACCAAACAGAGGTAAATAATTGAAAAGGTACGTAACAGGCAGAAAGAACAATTCAACTTTGACTTGAACAGTAAATTCTCATTTAATCACAGCTCTTCATCTGAGACGCAAACAAACTCAACATTAAGATTCAGAAAATCACTCTGTTCCTAGTCCTCAATAAAGTACTCATTCTGCTTTACACAGCAGCTATGGTTTCTGGTTGCAAGTGAAAGAAGACATAAAAAACCACCCACATGATATTTCACTAGGCTGGGGGCATCTTCTTATGTTGTCCAATGGAAAAACAAGTAAGGAGTCCTTAAAAAACTTGAAAAACAACAGCAAAAGGATTAAAGAAATCTGACTTCTGCAAGTGACCCAGGAAGAAGCACTCCTTAATAATTCTGTATTTGACCATAAAAAATAAAAATACCTCAAACCCTGGCACCAGATGATTCAGACAATTAGACAACTCAAGGTAATTTTTTTAGGATCTAAATAGTATAGACTGAATCCTTGAATGGTTATCACAGGTTTCTGCAAGGTACAATGACCGTGATGAATTAATGCACCACAGTGAGAAAGACCTGATATAGAAGGATGCACCTAGCAGTTGTTTGTTCAGTCACTCAGATTACCAAACTGTATGCTAAGACATCTTCTAGGGATTTTGTTACCTCCTTGTCCCACAAGAAGGAAGAGCTATTATAGACAAGGGTAAGCTTTGATTATCTGCAAGTACATTAGAGGACAGAGTTGAGCCCAAGCTTTGTAGTTTCCCAAGACCCACTTGTCACTGTCACTCTTCCACTTTAAAAGACATTTTCAACACAGATCTGGGAATTCAAAGACTAAATTTCCTTTGAAAATCTCATTCTGAAAGATTAAGTACTAATGAGCATTAAACACTTTGCCTAATCTAAGGCCTGAGTGATAACTTACTTCTCTGTAATGCTGAGAGCATAGGCACAAAAATGGAGTGTATAGAAGAGAAAAATCTCCCCAGGTGAGCAAATTACCAGTGTTGATGAAACATGTGTTGATCCTGGGACTGAAATCAATCTTAAAATTTGAGAGACAAGCCCCTAACTTGCATAATAGTGTGTCAAATTGATGCCTCTTACAATTCAGAGAGAATTACACTGTACAGAACAATTCCATTTACAGTGTCTTTCTTAAACATGATGAACTCCAGAGCTCCAGTTTTGCCTCTACTCTCCAGAAACTATTTCATGTTGTAATCAATCACAGGTACATATTTTGTCTGTTTTTCATCCCCTGTTCTTCTTTCACTGAATTTTAGCTAAACAATCCTTCCACCTGTTTTACCACACAGAAAGAGAATTTTACTGTTCAAAAGTGAAACAATTTGTTCCAATATCAAACACTATTGGTTTTTAAGATAAGAGAGGAGTGTCCTTTGGTTGATAAGGACTGGGCTAGGGATCAATGAAACATTCTGAACGTCCCAAAATCTATGGGTCCTTCTGGGATGCACCTGAGCATGCTAAGGGAGCTGGCAGAAGTCATTGCTAGGCCACTCTCCGTGGTCATTCAAGTGAACTGGAGAGGTGCCTGAGGACTGGAGGAAAACAAATGTCACTGCAGTCTTCAAAATAGGCTAAGAAGGACCTACATAGCTATAGAACAGTCAGCTTCACCCCCACCTCTGGAAGCGTGATGGAACAACTTATCCTTGGCACTGCCTCCAAGTACTTTGAGAGTAAGAGGGTCATTAGGAGCACTCAGCGTGGTTTTACCAAGGGGAAGTCATGTTTAACCAACTTGACAGTACTGTTGAATATATACATCAGTGACCTGTATGAGAGAACAGAGTGCATTGTCAGCAAGTCTGCTGATGACACAAAGTTGGGAGGAGTGGCTGAACCCCTGGGTTGCCACCCAGGGTTACCTGGAGAGGATGGAGAGTTGGGCAGGGAGAAATTTAATGAATTACAAGGGCAAGTGTAAGGTGTTGTCTGGGAAAGAACAACCCCAGGTACCAGTATAGGCTGGGGTCTGAGCTGTTGGAGAGCAGCACAGGGGAAAGGGACCTGGGGGTGCCTGTGGATGGAAGGATGACCATGATCCAACGTGTCCTTGTGGCCAAGAAGGCCAATGGCATCCTGGGGTGCATTAGAAGGGGGGTGGTTAGTAGGTCAAGAGAAGTTTTCCTCCCCCTTTACTCTGCCCTGCTGAGGCTGCATCTGGAATATTGTGTCCAGTTCTGGGCCCCAAGAAGGGCAGAGAACTGCTTGAGAGAGTCCAGAGCAGAGCCACAAAGATGATGAAGGGAGTGGAACATCTCCCCTATGAGGAAAGGCTGAGGCAGCTGGGTCTCTTTAGACTGGGGGACACTGAGGGGCAACCTCATTAATGTTTATAAATATGTAAAGGGTGAGTGTCAGGAGGGTGGAGCCAGACTCTTCTCAGTGGTGTCCAGTAATAGGACAAGGGGTAATGAGTGCAAGCTGGAGCATAGGAGGTTCCATGTAAACATAAGAAAAAGATTTTTCATTATGAGCACTGGAACAGGCTGCCCAGGAAGGTTGTGGAGTCCCCTGCTCTGGGGACATCCAAATGTGTTCCCATGTGACCTACATGAAGTGACCCTGCTCTGTCAGGGAGGTTGGACTTGATGATCTTTCAAGGTCCCTTCCAACCCCTAATATTCTGTGATTCTATGATTGTCTTTACTGTTCAAAAGCAGATTTCAAATTGGTTTACACATCTCTGACACTGAGTTCCTGTACCACTGGTGTCAGAAACCACTGGTGTCACTGGTTACTCTTGATACTGTTAGGGCTACAGAATGCTGCACTCAAACAGACAATGATTTTTCAGGGCTGCATTAACACTTTCAGAAGCTTCATTCTTTTATTTTTTACTCACTAAGACAACTTCCTCACCTCCTTTTAAATATAGTCAGAAGCTAATAAATATGGGTTAAAGACAAAATTTTTTCTTGACCCTTTCGTACTGCACAAATAGTGTTTCATTTAAATCTTCAGATCAAAACAAAGACTGCCAAAAATCAACTTTCAAGTGCCCTTCATCTCTTTATTTTGGTTGACATATTTATGGGTAAAGAATGGGTATCAGTATACATGTGTTTTTCAACATAGTAAAAATCATTCCACTCTTTTTCTCAGAAGCAGGGTTCAAAATCTCAGACCTCTAATTCTAGTCAGAAGGAAAAAAGACCCTAATTTACAACCATATGCAAACCCTGAAGAAAGCGATTCTTTTGTTAGGCTTTATTATTCTCTGGTTCAGCCCAGTGGAAACACTTATTTTGATTTAAAATGGCATCACAGTAGATTCCAGGTTATCTGGCCTGATGCTAGAGGAGTAGGAGCTTAGGATATATTTTTCACTTACTGGGGCCCTAGTACTACCTAATGATATTTAAACACTAGGATTTGTTAACTCAGAAAACTTTGAAACTCATTGGCATTCATAAGTTCTTAGATTGATTTACATATAATATAAATTTAATAAGGAATGTATGACTTTAAGGATAAGTATTCTTCAGCCCGGTAGTCTAGACAACAAGTTTTAAAAGTACTCAGTACAATTTCCACAACAATACTTATACAAATAACCGTACAAATAACTACATAATTGCATTCTGTACAATTAATTACTTGAAAAATTATGGAGCATTGGTTTGAGTGGGAAACATGAGCTTTAGGGACTATGCTGTCAGGGACAGATATTTTGAATACTTGTTTCATGATTTGGATTTCCAAATATTGTGATAACACAAATGAAAATAAAGAAACAAACAAACAAGCAAACAAACCAAGCCAAACAACCAAAAAAAAAAAAAAAAGTCCAGAAGTTTAATTCGTTTGAGTTTGAGTTTTTCTGTTTTATTCTGATTATTCAACAACTCAGCAGAAAACTTTTGATTTGAAGTCTGCATAAATCAAAAGTCGGTAAACACTGTGCTTTCAGCTGGTAATTCCAGTCTGGCCAAGGTCAGTAATGGAAGGAAGCCATAAATAAATGCCAGAATGTGTTATATAATTTAATTTAAATTATTTCAAATGTCATCAGCTCTCTAGTTCAGCAGGCAGAGAAAAAAAAGACTATAGCACTATGAATAATGGATTTTGGGGTTATTTTACCTGAACAACCTGAAATAAAAAATTGATTTGTGTCAACACAAAATATTTTGTTGACTGAAGACAAAATGTTTTGGTTTATTTCAAGCCAAATGAAAGATTTCATTTGACCAGACAGGAAACATCACTTTTCATTTTCAAATTACTGTACTAGACCATATATCATAAGGCCTGCCATCACTTTAAAACAAAAGCCAAAATTGAAAACTCATTTAAAAAAACCCAAATCCTATGTGTTTTAAAAGAATGCCAGCATCTCAGGAGGACTATTTGATTTGTACAGTGTCTATCCTCCTGCTAGACACCCAAGAATGGTGATGTCTGGTGCCTGAAGCTGTACATGGTGTCCCCTACCTGTGATGCTCCTTGGATAGGCAGTGTGAAGGGATGGTCCTTGGCTATCAGGTCCTGCCCATCAGGTCCTGCCCTGCCACTCTGGAGGGAGACCCCAACACTCTGGGTACCCATCAGCCTTCAGATGCTGCAATGCTCTGGCACTGACATTTTCTATTTCCCCTCTCTCATGCTTTTGTGTTTTGGAAAAATCTTATTTCCCTGTCTGTACAGGGACTGCTACTTCCTTTAGAAGCAGCTTTAGTGATTTCTATTTGGTCAGACAGTAATCACAAAAAAACCATTCTCAGGCCTAGAAAAGACAGTTCAAGTGCATCTACACAAACACATGCAGCATGGGCAACAAACAGGAGGAGCTGGAAGCCACTGTGCATCAGGACAGCTATGATGTATTGGCCATCACAGAAACATGGTGGGACAGCTCTCAGGACTGGCATGCTACCATGGAAGATAACTTCCTGACACAGCTGCTCAGCAAGCAAACCAGAGCAAGTGCCTCACTAGATCTGCTGTTCACAAATAAGGAAGGACTGGCAGGTAACATGGTGGTCAGCCGTCGTCATGGGCCTAGCAACCATGAAATGGTGAACCTACTAATCCTAGGTAAAGTAGGAGGGGGATGAGCAAAACCTCCACCCCACTCAGGGGAGCAGACTTTGGCCTGTTCAGGACACTGGTTGAGAGAGTACCTTGTGAGGCAGTCCTAAAGAACAAAGGAGTGCAGGAATGATGGACACTGTTCAAGAAGGAAATCTTAAAAGTGCAGGACTGGACTTTCCCCATGCACCATAAGAGAAAATGGCAGGGAAGACACAATCACAGAATTACCATAGTTGGAAAAGACCTCTAAAATCACCTCTTCCACTTGTCAATATATCCCTGAATAAAATACACATATCAACATGTGTGTCAGCCACTAGAGCATGTCCTGAACTGCCTCATCTGTATGGTTTTTATCCCAGGGATAGTGAAGGCAACCCATCCCTAGGTGGGGCCATTCAAATGCCTAACTACTTTCTCAGTAAACAATTAAAAAATGAAAAGAAATAAGAATAAATTTAAGGAATAAAGCCATTCATAAGTATGTTGAAAGTATTCCTAAGAAAGGGTAAACATATGTTTCAGTAGCTGGTGGCAATGCTTGTTGCCAGTGTGTTGTCTCAGGAATCGGAACATTCCAGCTAAGTGACTCCAAAACTTGTGTTGCCTCATATTTTCTCCTGAAGAAAGCTAAGTGCTGGTTCAGTAGCCAGACTGTCAGCAAGACATGGTCCTGGCATGCCTATGTGGACAAGATGTTCATCTCTGAATGGAAACAAGGCAATGACACAAAACTATGCCCTTGAGAGAATGACAGAATCATATGGCCCCAACACTGAGCCCTGGGGAACACCACTTGTGACCAGCCACCACCTGGATTTAACTCCATTCACCACAACTCTTTGGGCCTGGACAGCCAGTTTGTTACCCACCCAAGAGTGCACCAGCCTAAGAAACAAGCAGCAAGTTTCTCCATGAGAATGCTGTAAGAAACAGTGCTGAAGGCTTCACTAAGGTCCAGGTAAACACCGACAGCCTTTCTCTCATCCACTAAGTGAGTCACATTCTCATAGAAAACAAGGAAGTTTGTCAAGCAGGGGCTGTCTTTCATGAACTCATGCTGCTTAGGCCCAATCCTCTACTTGCCCTGCACACGCTGCATCATGGCACTCAAGATTACCTGCTCCATAACCTGCTCTGGCACTAACGGAATACATTGGGAGAAGCATTTCTTGTAATCTGTGATAGCTTCATACAGATTAATTTCAAGTTTCTGGACTCTTTTGTCCGTTAGGACTTCTTCCTAAGGGACTTTGCCAACCACTTTCTGAAACAGATCAAAGTCTGCCTGCTGACAGATAATGCCTTGCAGGCTCCCTTTCCCACAACAGCTTAGACCAGATGATCTTTGGACGTCTCTTCAATCTGGGCTGGATGGTTCCATGATTCAGTGAGTCCATCTTGTCTTGCAGGGATGCTGTGGACATCACATGGTAGAAATCAGGTGAGCCCTGTGGGAGCCAGCAATGAAAGGTTGAAGAGACAGCCTGTGGGATTTTGACTTGCAGCCTCCAAGGGAGGTGCAAAGCCTCATCACATTAACCCTCTTGCTGGAGGGGCCTGGAGATGTCTGCCTTGACCAGATCAACCAGAGGGGCCTCTGGCAGGACACGCCCAAGGTCTCAGTGCTGACACTGCTGCTGGGCAGACAAGAGGTGTGGAGAAAAAGGAGGGGAAAGTGACACTGCAGCAGCCTTAGATGTGTGTGCAAGGGTACACTGGGTGCATCGCTGCCCAGGAGAGCACTTCCAGGGCTCAAGGGACACTGTGACATCACCACGTGGTGGGTGGTAACGTCACCGAGGGACAGACTGTGACCTCACGTCCCTGGCTGCTTATCTGGGGGCACCAGCAGAGCCCGGCTCAGTCTGGCTCCTGACTGCTCTCTGACCGAGCGTTCGTGCGAGGTCTGGAGTCTTGAGCGAGGATTCTTGTNAAAATAAATGCAACACATTCTTAAACCTGGCTGTTAAGGTATCAAAGGAAACAAAATGAAAGAAATGAAGTAAATGCAGTGTATAAAGAGGAAACACAAAGAGTGATAATGAAATGAAAAATTACACAGAAAATGGAAATCACTCTGTGAATAGAAATGTTGAAATGACAACTTTGAGTCACTACCTAAAAATCCTGTAAAAATATGACTTCTGTGCATGTCAATCAATGTCAAGACCTGGTTTACACTCAAATAGAACCAAAGAATGATGATGTATAGTTAAACTGCTTTCATATGGTTACAATGTTTGCAGCCTGTCTTTGAAGAATGTATTTTTATGAAGATTATTTTAAAATGATTGTAAGGATCAACTGTCTTTCTATCTAGCCTTATCCAGCATGTACTCCATTGTTTGCATCAGTTTCACTCCCACGAAAAGCCTTAATAAATGTTAGGATTTATTTTTCCAGTATATATGTGAGATCAGCTTTGCAGTTTTGATTATGGTTTGAGATCTAAAAAAAGCAGAAGAACTGATAAATTTCTTTCCAAAGAGCACTTCCAATAATGAAGATAAATATACTTATATTTCTTTTCCAGAACTATTTAGAGAAGTATGGTCCCACAGAAGGGGAAGGTCCCAGATCTTAAAAGGATGTAGTGAGAAGAACTGTGTGTGTTTACAAAGGCCTAGGAGAACTGAGGTTTCCTTATAAGCAAAGAAAGAGCATCATCTGTTGTGCATTCTCACTACAGGGGGACAGGCAAAGGAAGATGCTTTTCTCCTCTCGTCAGCTGTGGGCTGTGGTAAATCTTTTCATGATTTATATCAGTTGTGGTAAATCTTTTAATGGTTTAAATTCTATAGCAATAAATGGGAGTAAAAAACATGTGAGCTCTTCAGTTTCTCCTTTGCTGGATGTTAGATTTCAAAGGAACATGATGATAAGTGAGTTTGTAGCTATCAGAAGGTGGAAAAGATGTTCTGACCCTCTAAAGGAAATGTTAAACCCCTGTGATGTGGCTTCTCAAATTCACTTCTTCTGCTGTTTTCACCAGAATTCAGTGGACACCTCCTGTTTTGGACTTCTCAGAAGAAGACTGTGAAATTAACAGGTAGTCTGTGGCAAGATATCAAGAAAAGCTGACAATCTCTTCTTACTGGAACACAGGTGTCCTGGATGTCTGAAAATGAAGGGGTCTGAGAGCTGTTATCTGTGTTTAACAACACAAGGAAGAAGAAGAAGAAAAAATTATTGTAAACGTCACGTAATTCCTTCTCATTTATCTATCCATTGTTGGACTGGACACTTTTTCAAAATCTCAATCCATGCCACCAGTTACCATTTTAATCTTAAGTAAAAACACTCCATGTCTCAAAAAACTTAGAATTTACAACAACACAAAACAAATGAACTCTTTCTCACATATGCATTCTCCTCTCACCTCACCTGCACTGAGGAAGAAAACTGGCTATTTCAAATACCTTAACGGGAAGTAACCATGGTTCCTTTGGTAACAGAATCACAGAATCAGCCATGTTGGAAAGGACCTCTGAGATCATCAAGTCCAACCCTTAATCCACTGCCACTGTGGTTACCAGACCATGGCACTGAGTGACACATTAGTCTCTTCTTAAAAACCTCCAGGGATGGAGAATCCACCACCTCCCTAGGAAGCCCATTCCAGTGCCTGATCACCCTCTCTGGAAAGAATTTCTTCCTAATATCCAACCTAAACCTCCCCTGGCACAACTTAAGTCCATGCCCTCTTGTCTTGCTGATAGTTGCCTGTGAAAAGAGACCAACCCTCTCCTGGCTACAACCTCCTGTCAGGGAGTTGTAGAGAGTGATGAGGTCTCCCCTGAGCCTCCTCCAGGCTGAACAGCCCCAGCTCCCTCAGCCTCTCCTCATAGGATCTGTGCTCGAGTCCCTTCACCAGCCTGGTTGCCCTCCTTTGGGCCTGCTCCAGCACCTCAATCTCCTTCCTGAACTGAGGG
>JAAWXA010000006.1:23307761-23442686 GCA_038090715.1 Florisuga fusca
GGCCAGGAGTGGAGGGGCTGTGGCTGCAGCCCTGGGCAGAGGGACCTGGAACCACCACCCCCAGCTCCTCCTGGAGCTCCTCCTGATCCACAGGGGTGGGTGCAGATGGAGGGTGGCTGGGACCCCCACAGAGGGGGGGCTCTGATGTGCTGGGATGTTCCTCTATGTCAGGGCCTGCCGGGGTGCTGATGGAATCAGGAGTGTCCCTCTGGGAGGCCACGTGGCTGGGGCTGGCTGCAGGGCTGATGGTGGGGATGGAGCACGGGCTGGGGCTGGTGGGGGGGCTGAGGCTGATGGTGTGGCTGGAGCTGGTGGTGAGGCTGGTGTCAGAGCTGCTGGTGGTGCTGGAGCTCTCTGCAGCGTTTTGCTGGGCCAGGTGCTGGCGGAGCTCACTGCCACACAAGTGTGATGCCATTTCAATTAGCTCACGGACAAATGTCTCTGTGATGTTTCCCAGCCAGGCCTGCAGGTCCTGCAACAGCCGCTCCTCATCCAGCCCGTAGAGGCACAGGCAGAATATAAAAATTGGTCCAACCTGTTGTGGGAAAGGGAGCCTAGAAGCCATTAGAAAGCAACTGTTTTAGAAAGCAGTTGACAAAATCCTTTGGGAGGCAGTCCTAAAGGGTAAAGGAGTCCAGGAAGACTTCAGAAGGAAATTTTAAAGGCACAGAAGCAGGGAGTCCCCCTGTGCTGAAAGATGAGTTGATGGGGAAGAAGATAATGGGGCTTTGCCTGGCTAGGTGTTGGCAGAGCTCACTGCCACACAAGAGTGATGCTATTTCAGTGAGCTCACAAAATGTCTGGTTTTTTCCAACCAGGACTACAGGTCCTGTACAAGCTGGTCCCCATCCATCCTGTGGTAGCACAGACAGAACAAATTTTGAGTCTCCTAGCTGGAACATTGCTGTTTCTGAGACAACACACTGTCAACAACCATTGCCACCAGCTACTGAAATGTATTGTAACCCTCCTAGGAATATTTTCAACATATTTATGAGTCGCTTTATTCTTTAAACTTGATCATATTTCCTCTCAACATCAATTGCGTNGAGCAGGTCCAAAGGAGGGCAACCAGGCTGGTGAAGGGACTCAAGCACAGATCCTATGAGGAGAGGCTGAGGGAGCTGGGGGTGTTCAGCCTGGAGGAGGCTCAGGGGAGACCTCATCACTCTCTACAACTCCCTGACAGGAGGTTGTAGCCAGGAGGGGGTTGGTCTCTTTTCCCAGGCAACTATCAGCAAGACAAGAGGGCATGGTCTTAAGTTGTGCCAGGGGAGGTTTAGGTTGGATATTAGAAAGAATTTCTTTACAGAGAGGATGATCAGACATTGGAATGGGCTTCCCAGGGAAGTGGTGGATTCTCCATCCCTGGAGATATTTAAAAAGAGACTGGATGTGGCACTCAGTGCCATGGGCTGGGAACCGCAGTGGGAGTGGATCAAGGGTTGGACTTGATGGTCTCTGAGGTCCCTTCCAACCCAGCCAATTCTATGATTCTATGCTTCTATGATCATGCACTGTCTGTGTTTATGTCCTTAAAGCCCCTGTCCATTTCTCCATTTTCCCTATCAAGTGACACAGAAAATCCTAATCAGCCTGAAGAAAGAAGCACTTACAGTGACTCCATTGATACTGCTACCTCTGTCCCACAGCTGCAAGGAAAACAGCATGGATATGGTGTTGGTATGTGTTCCTTCTTAGCCAAGATAAAGCGCAGTGCTTTGGTACCCATTAACTGCCCCACAGTCAAAAAATCAATTTCTTCAAAGAAGTGAGACATTCTACCTGTTTTGGCAATCCAAAATCTTGTGTACATTATAAAGCCATACGAATATAACTAAATCATGTCCTGTGTGCCCACAGAGCTTTAAAATAATATTTGTCTTCTGTGATCCCATATAAACTTGTGATGGTGTTAATAATTTTTAGTAATTGCTGACGTTTCTTAATTGTATTTTTAGAGCTACAAATTACATTTATTTTATCTGCACTAAATGCAAGACATTTCAGTCTATTACAACCTCCTTACTTTTCAAATCCTTGGGAAGTCAGAGTTCAATAATGTGTTAAAATTATGGAAAAAAATGCCTTTTTTTTTTCTTTTTTTTTTTTTTCTTTTCCCTCCACTCCTCACTGAGTTGTGTTTCTTCCTCACTTTGTGCTTAGAGTACATAGTATCTTTTCATTACAGACATGGGTAGAACCTGTCACACAAACCTACTAGGACATCCTACCCTATCTCAGCTTTTTTAAAAAACAGGTAATGAAATACTATGTCTCAGAATTCTTCTCAAGAGGCAAGGTGTCAGTAGACTTACATAGAACAAACTCTATTTCAGTAAATCTATAAGAAAGAAAAGGAACACTGTAGGGTTTTAATGCATAATCCACACAATAGAATCAATTACTCCACACTGCAAGACTGGCTCCTCTTTTCCTGGTGGTTATTGACACAGTGTGCTACAGGCTGCATGATAAGCAAAATGGACATCTGACTGACCAGCTACACTGCAACTCGGAGTAATCAGCAGACTTGCATAGGATTGCTTTTGTTGGCAATCAGAAAGGATCAGCAACTGTAACAACTCTCTCCTAAGTCAAAACCTCTAAAAAGCAAAAATACAAATTTCCATTGCCAGAGACAATCCGATGAGCTACTCCAAATTGCAGGCACCAACACTGGCATGCAGTCCTTGCCTGACCTTGCGGGACATTCAAGGACATTTTTTTCCCAGGCTTGCCCACTCAGCAACATCCTGCCCAGAGCCATGAGGCACTGCAGACTCCAATGCAGTGCTCAAAACTCCAAGATGTTTCTGTCCTCAAATCAGCTTAGAGGGCTGACATGGAAAGCCAAGGACTACTGGGGTTTCAAGACACTGGTTTGTCTGGTTTAGTTCCTTCTCAGACCAGGGCTACAAGAAGATACCAGCAGAATTTCTTTCTTCCACAAGACTTTATTCAGAAGCTCCTTGTTGATCCATGCGGGTCTCTTACCACCTATACCAAATTTTTTACTCAAGGGAATGTACCTATATCTTGAGCTTGAAGAAAGTGATATTTAAAACCTGACCAGCATTTTGGACTGAATATGCCAGGCTGTGTGGGCTTCCCAACAAATACCAGGGTGATTGAAGTCACACATAAGTACTAAAGAGTCTGATCTTCTGGCTACTTCCAGCTGACTATAGAAGGCTTCATCAACATCTTCTTCTTGTGTTGGTGGTCTATAGTAGACACCCACAACAGTTTCACCTCCATTTGCATGACCCTTAATTCTTACCCACAAGCTTTCAGCCCTTTCTACCTCTCCCCCTGGGTGGAACTCAGTACATTCCATCTGCTCTTGAACACAAAGAGCAACACCACCACCTCACTTTGTTAGTCTGTCTTTTCTAAATAGTACAGAGCCATCCATGGCAATATTCCAGTCATGGGAGCTGTCCCACCACATTTCAGTGATCAGAATTACATCATATCCATGCAACTTAATGCAGATATCCAATTCCTCCTGATTATTCCCCATGCTCCATGCACTGGTGTATAAGCATTTCAGAGAGGCAGTCACTCAATTAGTTTTCACTTTTGACATTTGACCATTCCCAGACATTTTCATGGTTACTAACCTGTTAGTGAGCCCTGTGTTTTTGTTGTCCTATTGTATATCACCATTTCTCATCTTGAATGGGATGGCAGACTGAAGGCCGTCCTCAGGCTCATCTCTAGTAAGCCTGGTTTTATCCCCTCCCCCTTTGAGCCTACTTTAAAACCCTCTCAATGAGAGCTGCTCCTACGAGAAGATATCCTTTTCCCACAACTGTGAAGATGATCATCAAGTCCAACCAGAGCAGGACCAAAACCAGGGCAGGTCACTTAGAAATGCATCCAGATGGGTCTTGAAAGTCTCCAGAGAAGGAGACTCCACAACCTCTCTGGGGACCCTGTTCCAAGGCTCTGTGATCCTTACAGTAAAGAAATTCTTTACTGTGCTCTATCTTGAGCAGATACATCCCTATGTCCCTGCCTTTGAGATTTACTTTAGACTCCTTTCAGACATGAGAAAGGTGACAGCTCTAGGTTGTGGTCTCACTGCTAAATGTTAGCATGTCATCTAGTGACATAGGTGGCCCTGACACAGGTATGGCTAACACTGAGCACTTCACCACTGGTTGCATGAATCCAAATACTTAAACTAAAATTACATCAGATTGAGATAACTGGCTTTTATCCAGCCTGTTGTGGGAGAATAAAAAAGCCTGGCCTGTGGCAGAAGCATGCATTCTACCTAACAGCAGAAAGTGTAAATGACAGAAGCTACAGGGGCCTATGGTGGAACACTAAGTCATAAACACATATCAGAGACTGAGAGAAAACAAACAAACAAACAATACCACAAAACCACATGGGTAACAAGTTGAAAAAAAAATCAGATAGATTGAGTATAGGCCAGAAGTTACAATGAAGAGGCAGCTGTCTTATTCAGCAACAAAAACATTAGAGTTTTTCATCCAATCTCAAATATTGTTGGAGGTCAAATAAAGCTCCAGAGGAAACTGCTTACCAACAGTCCAGTAATTGCCTTTACTACCTTAATTTTAGCTTTTTCTGTGATTATGTGAGATGGCTGATTTTCAGGTCTGCCCTGGTTTTTACTTTCTAGTAACCCTCACCCACCTTGCAGATTATCTGTTTGTCAGAGGAAACGGAGTTAATGACAAGGGTGATCAACAAACTCAACCAGGACTGACAAAAGCTGTGTTCCTGTTAGACGTGGCAATAATCCCATGATAATGTGTGACTTGTAGGCAATGTGGTCATCATTTCCAGGTACTTCTGGGCAAATCAGAAGGAACTATGAAAGTGATCCCTAAGACACATGCTGACATGCTGTGTGTCATACCCTTTGGAAGGGAGGANAGATGTGTGTGCAAGGGTACTCTGGGTGCATCGCTGCCCAGCAGCAATGTCAGCACTGAGACCTTGGACATGTCCTGCCAGAGGCCCCTCTGGTTGATCTGGTCATGGCAGACATCTCCAGGCCCCTCCAGCAAGAGGGTTAATGTGATGAGGCTTTGCACCTCCCTTGGAGGCTGCAAGTCAAAATCCCACAGGCTGTCTCTTCAACCTTTCATTGCTGGCTCCCACAGGGCTCACCTGATTTCTACCATGTGATGTCCACAGCATCCCTGCAAGACAAGATGGACTCACTGAATCATGGAACCATCCAGCCCAGGTTGAAGAGACGTCCAAAGATCATCTGGTCTAAGCTGTTGTGGGAAAGGGAGCCTGCAAGGCATTATCTGTCAGCAGGCAGACTTTGATCTGTTTCAGAAAGTGGTTGGCAAAGTCCCTTAGGAAGAAGTCCTAACGGACAAAAGAGTCCAGAAACTTGAAATTAATCTGTATGAAGCTATCACAGATTACAAGAAATGCTTCTCCCAATGTATTCTGTTAGTGCCAGAGCAGGTTATGGAGCAGGTAATCTTGAGTGCCATGATGCAGCGTGTGCAGGGCAAGTAGAGGATTGGGCCTAAGCAGCATGAGTTCATGAACGACAGCCCCTGCTTGACAAACTTCCTTGTTTTCTATGAGACTGTGACTCACTTAGTGGATGAGAGAAAGGCTGTTGGTGTTTACCTGGACCTTAGTGAAGCCTTCAGCACTGTTTCTTACACCATTCTCATGGAGAAACTTGCTGCTTGTGGCTTAGGCTGGTGCACTCTTGGGTGGGTAACAAACTGGCTGTCCAGGCCCAAAGAGTTGTGGTGAATGGAGTTAAATCCAGGTGGTGGCTGGTCACAAGTGGTGTTCCCCAGGGCTCAGTGTTGGGGCCAGATGATTCTGTCATTCTCTCAAGGGCATAGTTTTGTGTCATTGCCTTGTTTCCATTCAGAGATGAACATCTTGTCCACATAAGCATGCCAGGACCATGTCTTGCTGACAGTCTGCCTACTGAACCAGCACTTAGCTTTCTTCAGGAGAAAATATGAGGCAACACAAGTTTTGGAGTCACTTAGCTGGAATGTTCCGATTCCTGAGACAACACACTGGCAACAAGCATTGCCACCAGCTACTGAAACATACTCTTACCCTTACTTAGGAACACTTTCAACATACTTATGAATGTCTTTGTTCTTTAAACTTATTCATATTTCCCAGGTAGAACTTCTTATGTGTTGTAATTTTTTTTCATACTGTTTTTGTTTGAAAAACTGAACTACAGAGGGAAAAGACTATGCTGCATGCTGGCTGGTGGAGGGAGCAGAAAAAGGAATGTGCATGATAGCGTGAGCAGGCCGATGGGAAACTGCAGTCTCACCAGGTGAAAAAGGAACAAAGCTTCAGTCCTTACAGCGACAAGATTTCCTTTTTTATTTGTTTCTGGGAATTTACATGAGATCTTACCGTGCAGGAAACTTGTGACAAAATCAAAGAGTATAATCTGTATAATATTTGTAATGTAATCCCAAGCCACAAGCCATTGCTTGCACACATAGAACTCAAAAGATAAAAAAGAGTTTACTGGTGATGACTGCACTTATTTGGCATGAAACGTTACATCCTTGCACCTTTTTTCATTGGCAGGAATGCAAAATTTCTCACTTAAATCTTTGGCATTGTTATTCTCTGTCTCTGAATCTGTTTCTCTTTCTATTTCCCTTCTCTTTCTTTTTCCATGAGACTGTTTCTTCCTCTCATTTCTCCTTGTTTTCCTTTTTCTCTCCTCATAGGTTACTCAGTCCACTTCCTGGATGGATTTATTACACTGTCAATATCAAACCCTAAACCAGAAATATACAGGAAATAAAGTAATTTATCTTGGCTTTGTCCCTGGCCTGCTGAACTCTTATTATTTGCCTGATTTGTTATTATAGTTAATTGTATTACTACTTAAGCCTGCTAATACAGCATAAAAGCAAAATGAATTGATAGTAATGAGAAGCTTTTAGAGGCAGTATTTAAGCAATAATGACCCCAGAGTCAAACATTTCCTGGCAGCTAATGACTGGATGGAAGAGTTAAAGGTCTAAAATAAATCAAGAGTTCTCAACCCAGCCTACCATTAGCTGCCAGGAAACATCTGACCCAGAGATCATTAATGTTATTATACATCATAAACACATAAAGAAAACCTAATTACATTCCTGCATACTAGAAAACTAAAAAGTAAACATCAAGTTGCCATGTATTTTGTCTTATTTCCAGTACTTGTGCTTTCCTAGGTGTTAATTAGCAGTGTAGCTACCAAAACAGAAATTGGTACTATTTCATTTGGACTCCTTAATGTTATTTGGTGTTGACTACTTACCTGTAGGTATAGGACCAGGTAGGTCTCTTGTATCACACTAAATTATTACAAACACTTAAATCATTGTACATATAAAGACTAACCATCAGTTTAGTGGGATCTCATAAAGTAGGTTTCACTGTGAGTTTATAGTACTTTTCATGTCTTTATGCTTTATGCTTGTAGTCTTTTCATGTCTTTGTGCTGATAAAGAAACAGCAAACATTTGGAAGAGAACATAAGTAGCACTTTCAGTGACAACGTCCACTCAATGTAATCTGTGAATAAACATTTTACATTTTCCTTTGTTGAATACATAGGGAAATTACTGGCGAGCCAGCCCAGTTCCTTTTTTAGAATAAAACAAAATAGTCTCTCTCACACATTCATGACCTCATAGTTTTGGGGTTTTTTTTCGTTGTAATATCTCATGTTTAACATAACTCTGATTTTTCACCTGAAATGCACCCTACGAGTTTTGTTCCATTTTGCATCAACCTCTTCTATTTATTTCTTCTTGTTCTCTTTGTAAATAAACTTTGGTTTATTATTTATGAAGGAGAGTTGTTGCAAGAAAGGAGTTCCAGAGCATTGTGTTTGCATGGGAACGACTTCTGGAATAGCAGAGATCTGGAGCTATCACCTGCAAAATGGAAGCCACGTTGAATAAAGAAGTCTGCTTGAAAACAGAGGATATTCTTGCTTAATAACTGTGTAAGACAGTATTTCTGCTGTGTGTTTTATCTAGAGTACAGATTGCACAGCATAGTTACTGCCATTTCTTTGCTATAAAAACAAACACCTCACCCTCTTTGAAATCACCTTCAGTGTGAAATTTCATGTGCCCTCCTTTTCTGGATATTTTCCAAAGGTTTTATTTTTGTACATGTATTTTTACACTGTTGAGTCCAAAATCAGTTTTTGAATAAATGTTTCTTGGCGGTTGTATGCCTGCTTTAAGATCCTAAAGAATACAGAAAGATATAATGAATCTGAGCAAATCCAAGAGCAGTTACACAACTCAAACATCACTTAGATAAATACAGCAGGACTAGACTGAAATCAAGAAGCACCATAATAATATACAGGCTCACAGCTAAAAAAGACAAAAGAAACAAGGAGAAGTCTAGCTATAGCTTTTTTCCTACTTCAGTCCCTATAGTTACAACCATATGTAGTAGCAATGTGAAAACATACATTACAAAAATATCTATTTACCAAAAACTGCTTGAGCAGTTTTGATCATGAAATTCTTCGTTAATGGTCAATTTACAAAATCCACACAAAATCCAGTGGCCAATTCCATTCTTGAGCATCTGGAGATGTGGGGGTTGATTAATTATCAACCAGCAGCGGTGCAGACATTACTACTCAGTGATTTTGTAGTACAGAGATTTAAACTGTGATTAATTTAAAACATTCCAGCTGTCACAGAGACTTATATGCAATGCATGTTTTTCAATACACTAGATTTGCTTTAAAATGCAGGCAGAATCTTGTTTTTTCAGCACCATAGGATACAGAGTAGAAACTCCTGTATCATCTCTTTAGACTCTATGTCAGGCAAAGGGCTATTAGCACAGAGAGCACAAATTGTGTTTAAGTGCATCTGTCATGTGAGTCAAAAGAATGACTGCCCAAACTGCTGCCATTCACAGGAGTTCAACCCCAAGGGCAAAATATGGCCCAGAGTCTATAACCTTTTCTGACTCTGATTCTCTTTGCCACAACAATATACTAAATCATATGCTCCAGGAACAGTATTAATTTCTTAACACTGTTCATTCTTCAACTGGTAAAGCCAGGAAGACACAGGTATCTAGTGCTGTCTTTATTTTAAATTCCAGTTTAATTTGCTACCTACTCTAACATCTATTTAGATGTGTGGGGAAGTCACTGAACTCAGATCAAAAGGAATATTTTTGCACAGAGAGTTAAAAGTCAAGCCTTATACGAAAATCCTCTCTTTGAACATGATGTTCCTTACTTATTTCAGATTAGTATAAAGGGCTGGAACTGAGTCCTGTTGATTTGAGATAGCTGCTTTTGATCACTGTTGCTTAAATTGCTGTGGCATTTTCTCTAGTTGCAGTTCCAAGGACACAAGCTTGCTTCTTTATTGGAATGGCAGGTTTTGCTTGAAAAATAGTTCACACAGGATGTCAGTGAAAGGTCTGTTTAGTGCAATGGGTTAATGAATTAGATTTGTGCCTTGGGGGAGATGAACTTGTAGCTAATTTCTATCATTAATAGAAAAAGAACAGGTAATTCTTAGCTGGTCCTCTGCATTTATTTGTGCAGCACAATGCCCTCACTGCATTTCAGTAGGGACAACTTGAAATTATTATTGTTTTATTTATTATTCAGCCAGTATGCTGACTTCATCAGATCTGTGTGCTGTACAAACTTAGTACGTTAAAACAAAACATTGCAGCCCAAAAGGGAGGAAGAAGCTCTCACCCAGAATAGCAACAGTGCATAAATCAGCCAGGACATTGTCCTGCAGAGCAGACTACTGAGGTGCAACCTCTGTTTTAGCCTTTTTCTCTCACAAGTGCCCAGCTGAACATGCACAGTGTGTAGCTCACAGGTCTCCCAAGCTCTGCTCTATGGGCACAACATATGGTCCAGGAGGAGGGCCCTGTTAGTATGGGGACCATGGGAAAGCCAAACTCCTTCTCATGGCAAGCAAGAAATGCACACATGTCAAGATATCCTCCTCTCTGAACATTCATCTCAGCTGTAACTCTTTTCTCGTCTCTTGTGGAGTAAGATGTTTTGCATGGGATCAAGAAGGTGAGCCACCCTACAAGTTGAACACTGAACCAAAAGTTGGCAGCAGGTCTCAAGCTGATGAGAAGTTGAAGGTCTGGGAGCAGCAGTGGGCCCACAGCGTCTCTCTTGTCATGTTCTGGTGAAGTCAGGCACTACATCTGGATCTCACAGAACTGTCCTAATTGTATCTGCTCAAGAAACTTCACTGCTGAGCTTCACTGCTGACCAACCTCACCTAAGCTGGAATTGAGCATGAAATATATCTTTTCTTTGGAAAAAAAAAAATTAGTTAAGCCCTACACAGCGATTAAAAGAAACCAAGGATGACTGGAGTGCCTGGAGATGTACAGGTACCTCTCTGATATGAATGAACCGCACTTACTTGAAACATCACTGATTGCTAATCAAGTGCCTGAGAACTACTTTCACAGATCATGTCTGTTTGATAGCTGCTATACAAGCACACAACAAAAAAACTGTATTGACTTGTCATAAACTTACTAGTACTTGAGAATACATGGCCAGCAGTGTTGTTATTGAGAACAGCCAGAAAAGTGGAAGGTGTGAGAAATGGTGTGTGTGTGCACAGGGATATATGTCTTTTAGAGATTATAACAACACAGGCAGAGACTGGAAAATCATACTGGAATCAAGACAGGGATTTCAGATACCAAGTGATTTTCTATCTACTGTAAAACCCAAAAGAAAGAACAATTTTAAGAAAGCTGAAATGTCATTCTAAAGACCAATTCTCTTTTCTGTTCCAAGGATGGAACAAGGCTACCTGTACAGAAAATAAAAGGCACAACAAAATAAAGCCATTGACCCCACCAGGTCTGGTGTAGGACTTCCACTCCCAGAGATGCTGGGTGAGTGCAGAATACACATGCCTCCAGTTCTTCTTTTGCTTCTCTTACTTCCTTTGTCCACAGATCCCAGATGCTGAAAGAGAGGTCACAACTTTATTATTCTGCAGGATTCAACCATGAGTCTTGAACTTGTAGCAAAGTGTGATGAGATATCCAGAAGTCCTTCATTTTTTAGACATGTCATTCTGCACTTGCATAATAACCCCTTATGTTTGGTATACATACAAGTTGTGCCTCAGAATTGTTGCATGTGTTGCATGTGAGGAATGGAAATTTTTGTTAAACTCTTTAAAAAGAGTAATTAAGGATTGGACATTAAAAACCAGACCAAAAGCCACTTCAAGAGAACAACAGAACTGACAACTTCCCATTGCTTTGGAGGCCAGCTTAGTTACCCAGTTTCATCCTACACTGGAGAATTTTTCTTGGTTTTGTCAAAAGAATAAAGACTGATCTCAACAAGTTACTTACATGTCATCTGTTTTCCACAGTGAAAGGAAATATAATGCCTGTGTTTTAGCATCAATCAATAAATGCAACTACGGTTTAATGCAAATGTTGCTTTTCATTGCTTTATGCTATATTGACTTAATTTGATGTAAAAGCTGAAAAATCAAGAAGAAAGGCTCCTGTAAGGCACCAGATGTTGAACTGCAGTCCTCTTTAGGCTTGCTGCTCTAAATATACATGAAGAAGGAATTTCCCACATCCAGTATGTTGGATAGCAGCAGCAAACTGAATTAATAAAATTATACAATTTCATGGTGTTGAAGCCAACATTGGAATAGAACTATCTACAGCCTAACAAAGACCATAAAATCTTTTGTTTAAATATTTCTATTATTCAAATGAAGCAGTAATAGAAACCTTAGTCTTTTAACAATAGTGAACATGGGGTGAAAATTAATAAAACAGTTGCAACTCCTAACTCAGCACCATAAAATAAGGTATTTTCCTGTCTCTATATTTTTCGCCCACATTTATTTCGTGCAGAATTTTCACTACAAAAGACTTTTCCCACTTGCACTTACTATCCTCTTACTTAAATATAAATTTATATCAGTAAAAAAAAGCATGCTAATGTATATGTCGTCTTATGTTTTTTTCTGGGGGAAATTGTGGGGAGGTTTTCTGCATGAAGGTCAATTGTCAATGTCTTATCATTTTTTAATCATATTTGCCTGAATGCAATTGCAAGACAAATTCAAAGATATGATTCATTTGGATTCTTCACACCTAAGAGTACAAGGTTAATTCTGTGGGACATGATTGGAGATCTTCTGGAGAACTGCTTCACTTATTGAAGTTGCATGTGAAATGATTCTTAAGGTAAGAGCTTTAAAGGATAAGGCAACTATAGTTAATATGGTGTCAGTGTGCAGTTAATACTTTCAAGGTGACTGAAAATGCCCTTGACAGATTTTATACAAGCATAGTAATGTTACTTGCAACTGCTTTCATTTTTCCATTCCCCCTTATCAATATAGCAGTAAAGACTTTGATACTGATGCATTTTAAATGGCTCTTTCCTTCTTCTGCTTAAGAGTAATCTGTACCAGGATAACTGTCCATGTAAGACAAAGCAGTTAAGCCTCAACTGTGTTGGAGCTTTGCACCCAGCTGGTGCTCCAGGGCAAAACCCAAGTCTGTCTCTTAGAAGTGTTTCGTGGACAGTAGTCCAACAAGTCTGAACCCACTCCAAAGTCTGAACCCATTTTCATGAGATTTTGTACACACACGTTTGTTCACTCAATAGGGTGTGTTTTTGAAAATGTTACAGCACTGTAAATAATCTTGGATACTGATGGCTTGGTCTGCAGGGTGAGTACAAGTGGAGGATTTGTGGGTTTTTTTAACAGAGTGCTTAGCAAATTAATCATATTTAACTATTATTTGGAGGTCAGACAGAATTTTGTTCTTTGCATTGCCCAAAAATGTAACAACACTGAATGTGTTTAACTGAGATTTGAAACCCTATATAAATAGTAAGTGATGAGGAAACTGAGGCAAGGGACCAAACAGGAGCAGTAGGACAGACTTAAAGCAAATTTCAGACAGCCCGCATGGCCACACAAAAAATTCACATCAGGCAAACAATGGCTAATTCCATTTTTCAAGTATGTCAGTAAGCTCTCTGAGAACCTGTCATAGGGTAACTAAAGATACTTCTTCAAGGATAGTAAAATGTTAGTATATGAATACTATGCTCTAAAAACTAAAATGTGACCAAAACATTAAAACAGAAAATACTTTCACCAATAAAACCGAACACATTTTGTCCCGTACAGCCTTTCAGATACTCTGGGGAGGTTTCAAGTCATTGGCACTTGAAGACTTTCAGGGGTCAAGAGTTGATCTTTTGGGGAAAACCTACTCTACATCCAAAGTCCCCGTAGGAGGATGCCTCTCCGTTGGCAGAAAGGGGTATGATAGTGCTGGACACCCACAGATGGATAATATCTGTGCCCCATTACTGGAGACATATGGAGTGCCTGTGTCCACTGAGGAGAACAGGAAAGAAAGACAGCCAACAAGGAGTACGGTGATGTGGGTATGGCAAGCCCCAGGTAAAGAACTGTGTAAAAAAAGGAGAATATACCATTTGAACATATGGATTTCCATGTCTATCTTGAGTACCAATGAGCACAGAATCATAGCATGGTTTGGGTTGGAAGGGACCTTAAAGTTCCAACTACCCTGCCATGTCCAGGGACACCTCCCACTAGACCAATTTTCTCAAAGTCCCACCCAATTTGGCCTTGAACTTTTTGAGGGATGGGGCAACCATAACTTCCCTGAGAAACCTGTTCCAGTGTCTCACCACCCTCACTCTAAAGAATTCCTGCCTATGATGATGCAGTCAAGGATCTGCAGATGATTTCTTTGGGGTGCAGAAGAGCTATCCCATACTTGCTTTGAACACTGAGGTGACTTGGGTTCACCAATTACCAATTATTTTGGTGGTAACCAGGGCTACACCATAAGTTGAGTATTTCAG
Organism: Florisuga fusca; assembly: GCA_038090715.1. NCBI lineage: Eukaryota > Metazoa > Chordata > Aves > Apodiformes > Trochilidae > Florisuga > Florisuga fusca. The sequence goes on from JAAWXA010000006.1 coordinate 23,321,692, forward strand.
TACTCACTTCTCTTCACACAAGGTGGAATTCACCAAATTCAATATTCATTGTTATATTGATATAAAACCCAGATGCCTGTGTTATTTTTTAAAGTAGGGGAAATATTGAAAATTATTTCAAAGTAGACCATTTTTCTTTCTGTTCTTCAGAAGATGGCACAAAACCTCCATCGCTGAATCTATGTGGTTCACCTTAAAGAAATGTAGGGTCATTTCACAGTGCAGGTGGATTTCACCAAATTAAATATTGGTATCAGAAAATATTTGAAAATTAATAGCTCCTCCTCCCTACTCCTCAATCTCTGACAGCACAAGAGAATTCAACTGCTAAGTATCATGGAGTATTCAAATATAAAAGCAGAAATATAGTAAAAGAAAACAAAAAACAAAAAAACTTATTAAGCTGATAAATTCAGTATCCAAACTAGAAAACAAAGCCACTGATCAAAAATTTCTAGTGCCTTCTGCAAATAAGAGTCCTTGCAGGGACCTATCAGCACTTCATGAAAGCAATCCTTTGTTCAAAAATCAACTGAATTTCAAAGACAGGGGAAGAAAAAAAAAAAAATTAAAGTGCTCAGTAGAAAACAGACTGCTTCACAATAAGAACTCCACCAGGAGTGTTGTGCAAAGCTCCTGCCTGGCAGTGAGAAAGAGAGAAATCCAGGTTAAGCATTTCAGGGAGACTTCTACATGGTAAAAATCTAATGCACAATAGGGATTACACAAACCTTCAGTACATAGGGTGATATTTGACATACTGTGCTCAGCAGTGTATGGAATGCTGGTATCACCCACATATTTGGCTTATATTCTAAAAGATGGAAAATATTGAAAAGTATTTAAAAATTAGACATTTTTTTCCTTTATGTTCTTCAGAGGATGGTAGGAAATACTTGTCACTGAATCTATGTTCTGAAAGAAATACAGTATAATTTAGGACTGTATGTTTCCACCCCATAAAAAGAAAATCCGATGCTTAGGATTAGTTTGGTTGTTTGCATGTCAAATATTTTCTTTCCTGATTGTTTCCCTTCAATTGTAAGATTTCAGCAGAAGTTGTGTGGAAATTGTGAGTCACTGTCATTAAATATCTAGGCTTCGGTCTCCAGATATCATTTATATTATCAGGGCAAATCTGTACATATTAAATTGAAGTACTTCCATTTAGATGCATATGCCATTGCTAGTCTGAGGGTCGGTAGTTACCCTGGGGGCAGCTTTTGGTCTTTTAGGTCTGTCTGTATTGTACTGTCAGTGTGAAAACTGTTGTGTGTCAAGGACTGTTAGGTCACTGAAATTTCTTCTGCAATCACAGGGAGTCTCGTATTGCGGTATATCTTGTACCTGGAGAAATCTTTTTGCCTTTGTAAAATTTTGCCACTGCTGATAAAGACGGGTTACAATTAGCTCTGCAGGACTGTGAGTTTGTCCAGAGATTTTAAATCACATAGAAAAGTGTGCATTTCCTTACTGCACACTTGGAGAAAATGAATCACAAAAGAAGTAAGTAATTTGCCCAGCATTAAGACCACTGTAACAAAGAAGATTAGGTAAGGAAAAGAGCCTGCAAGAGAAATGTTCCTGGTAGTAGAACACTCAGGTTGTGCTGCTTGCTGAACCACATGTCAAGCTGGTTTTTTGTTACAGGTATCATATATTATGTGTGATTCAGGAGTTTTAATGCAGCTCCATAAAATTTCCCTAAAAACTCATTATATACACCACAAAATCATGATTGTTGACACAGCCTGTTGCAATTAAATGGCTTGAGTGCAATACAGTCTAGTAGTTTATTTTTTGTTTTCACCATGTAACCCAGTGAGAAACAAAAACGACGTGCAGAAGGTCCCACCCTCTGAAGGCTGCAGGAGGCTGAGCCACATCAGCTTGAAGAAGCAGCAGCAGTGCAGTTCCATGCCACCACTGGATCACTGTCTGTCTCTGTTTTGCAAAAGCAAACCCAGGAGTAGGGATGTCGTGTCAGAGGGCACAGCAGAACCATGGTCAGGGCAGTCTGTTAGTTTTGTGCCCAGGATGCAGCTGGGCGATCAGCTGGCCCTGGTGCAGCAGGAAAGGAGATACTAGGATCCAGACTGGCCGTCGAGTCTGGGTTTATTTCACACAGAAACTTGTGGCAGGCATTTGATGGCTACAGCCAGTGTGAAGTTACAAGCCATACCAATATTCCTGGCAGCAACCATAGTAGGAAACCTGAAGCAGAATCAAACCCCAAACCTCTTCACCCCTTCATTCCTTCACCTGTTCCTACTGAGAGAATGCTCTGCCTGCCCTATGACAACATCTTAACATTTTAAAAATGTCACTTAATGCTTGCAGAGCACTTTGAAGATTAAAAGGGCTTTCTGAAGTGGTTAAGTGTCATGATTAGTAAGGAAAGTACTGAATTATTCTGCCAGGCAAAGGACAGTTTTCCAAAAATGTCGGTTGATAACAGGGATGTAAATTGATGAAAGTGAAAGAGAGACCACGCTACTGCACTGGTATGGTGTTTAAAACTCAGGAGATTTTCATAGCCAGGTGTTCAATTCAAGATTTGAGGCTTTTGGATGGAAGGGTTTATTCTGTAAAAGTCTAAAGAGATTAGAAAAATTTGGAAAACCAGTTAAAAGAAAACTTTAAAGAGAGAAATTTAGAGAATGCACACATGTAGTCATTTACTCCTCTTTTCTGAAATATTCCTCTGAGACACTGTTACTGAAGACTGATATAATAAGAAATCTGTGGTTTCACATCATTTTCATGTGAAATGAGTCAAAATTTGGCAGATATAAAAATATTCTTGTAGCATTTACATGCAAGTGCTTTGTTTTGTTTCTTGGCTTAGCTGAAATAGTGGCTTAGCTTAATGGTAAAATTATTTGAAAAATGGAAATACTGCTGACACAATAACCACAGGAAATGGTGAAGATGTCCGTGAATTTTAGCTATGCATTTTATTTAAATAGTAATAGTAATATTAAATGATAGTAAAGAATAATGATAATAATAGTAATACTATTAAAATAATAATAACAGTAATAATAATAATAATAATAATAGTAAGTAAACCATGCAGCATGACTCAGGGAGGGCAATAATCTCCTTTCAAGACAACATTGTCTTTCTGCTCTGTGTTTCTAGGGTACCTTATGAAGTTTTTACATATGCTGATGAGTATACTCAGCTTGTGAGAGGTCATTTAAAATGTGAAGCCTCTCAATCAGATGAAGGCAGACCTCAAAAAATCTCAGATTCACTCAAATGCAGACTGAAATTCTGATAAGGAAGAAAGAAAGCATTTTATTTTAGATGTAGGCTAGAATTCACACAGGACTTTTGACTGGTGGCAGTTTATACAAGCTTTGTTCTTTTTCCCTCCTTCTTTAGTTTGTGCTACTTTTAAAACTTCTAATGCAGAAATATGATAAATGTGCTGGTAGCTCTACTCTTTGTTTGTGTTCAGAAAGTTACTGGTAGCACTATGTGAACAAAATACCTTTAATTTTTTTCCCATCAATATATGAACATAGCTGTGGGAATGGGTTACATCCTCTTCTTGCTATCTACAGAATAGCTGGAAAACTGATGAACTCAGAATCCTGATTTCTGGTGAAATGCAAAGAGCAACTGCCAAGTTCTAAGAACTTCAGAGATAGCTATCCTGAATTTTTCTTGTAAATGGTCTGAATTAAGAGAAGATGAAAAGGCAAATAAAATGTCCAGGAGAACATATATTCTATCTATTGTAAAATACAATGTTGTTTTAAATTAATTTATTCATTTTCTTTACCATATGAGCCTGATTCAGACCCTAGATTCAGCCTTCACCTTCCCAAAATGGAATTATTGAACATGAATTATTGAAGCATTTGTATATTGCTGGGTGTTTACAGCACACAAGACAGTATCTTTCTCTAGCATGGAAGGCTGAGCATTTTCTGTTCTTGCTTATATGAAAAGTAACATAATCAGTTCTATTTTCTTCCTTTCAATTTGTAATCTGGCTTTTTCACCTGAAATTTGGAAGAGGAAAATGCCAGTTCAATTTGTTCCATCTAAGCCACCACATGTTCAAACAACACTGAAAACATCACATTAGACAAGCACTTTGTTTTGGCAATTAGAAGAATCAGCAGTACCAAAGTCACTTGCATTTCTACAACCTTTGATTGTTGTTTGCAATGGTTTTTATGCTACAGAGTATTTCAGGAGTCAAGATTTTGTAAAAGCATATTTCAAAATAAAGCTTTATAGTGACTTTTTTTAATGAGAATGTTTCCCTTCTGTGGCAGTGTAGTCAAAAGAATTGAAGTCAGCTCACAATGAAGGTAAAACTTTCAAACATTTCAGGGTGCTGTAGTGTAGGTTTGGGAAAAGTAAGAAAATTACTCATTTATAGTACAGCACTAGTGATTTCTATTTTGAAGTCTGACTTTGGATGTGATAAAACCTGTATCGAAGAGATGATACCGTAGCAAGAGAAAAGTGAAAAAAATCTTTTTTTTTTTTTTTTTTTTTTTAAGGGAACATCTTTTTTACTTCACCTTCTGTGCTTTTCCTTGCAGGCACTTCATTTCAGCCAAGATGAATTTTTCTTCTGATAAATTGATGTGTACAAAGTATTATTTTCTTGTATTTTAATTCCATCATATATCTAAATAACATTATAACTTCTTGCTTTGTCTGTCTCTGGCAGCATTTGAAGGCTCAAAGTCACCCTAAAAAACTCAGAAGAGAAGAGAATACATACACATATTCATGACTGATGTTATATACTTTGTAAAAAAAAAAACAATAAAGAAAAGAAAATCAAATCAGCTTACTCCAATGCAGTAAAATGGGTATTTATGGAAATCACTCTTCTCATTCATGTTTGAGTCATCCAAACACTAGTGTTAACTTGACACTGTAATGAGACAAAAATCATATCTTATATCTGTAAAGTAAGCTTTCACTTCAGCAAGCAAAACCTTCTAACAGAGTGTTTTTGAAAACATAATGGTATCTGAGAGTCACTTCTGTTCAGTAGAAGGTAAAAGCTAATGCATATCAAGAATAGACCAAGGAACACTCTGTGTTTTAGTTGCATTGTCCAGTGTAATATTTAAATGAAATATCAATTAGCTTTTTGACACTTGGAACTTGATTTAACTTTCTCTGTTGAGAATAGCATAAGTCTTGGTGCTTTCAGCAGAGGTGGGATCTAGAAATTAGCAAAACAAATATTAGAAAACAAAAGAAAGATTCACATAGAATCTTATGAAAGAAAGAATCTTAGAAAACAAAAATTCACATAGAGCAGGAAATCCACAAAATATGAAGATTTTGTGGTCAAGATCAAGAAATACATTTACAGGAAATATGTTATCCTTCAAACCTTCAACAGAGGCAGCAGTGCCACAGCAGGTGAGAATTTGTTCATTAGTCAGTAATGAGAAAAAACCCAACAAACAAAACTACAAATCCCAAATTATAATTAATACCATTTCAGAAAAAAAAAATGTTGGGAACTCTTTCTTCAGCAAATTCAGAGTCACTGACTCCAAAAGTAGTACATTCAGTTCAAGTCATCATATCTGAAAAAAAAAAAAAAAAAAGAAAAAAAAAGCAAAACAAAACACACCCAAACAAAGAGTGATAAAGTGGAAAGAGTTCAAAACAGCCTTAAAAAACAAAAAGGTGTCAAAGGGTTAGAAGAACAGTAGATTTAATTTAATGTAAATTTTAAAAAAGGCATGCCGGGTAGAAGAATAATTGCCCTCAAAAGAAGTGCAACTTTTTAATAACAAGAACTGTAATCATTTGTTCTTCCCATATGCCATTGACAGCACAACATATTTCAAATGCAGGTGATAGATTGTGAGGAAAGCTTTGCTAGAGATTAGCAAAAGCTCTCAAATTCCCAGAGCAGGTATATTTTAGGTAGCGCATGAAATATCTCTCCCACTGGTATTTGTTTCCTAACAGCCTGAAATGACTGAAACCATGGGCTGTATCTATATTTACCCAACAACAGGGAGATGACTTGCCCAGCTGTTTTTTACCTCTAAACATGCATTTTGGTATCAGTCCCCTCAAAGCCTAGATGGAATGATAGCTACAGAGGCAAAGTCAGGGCAATTTGGGGCTCTATGAAGGCTCAGCTTAAGTTTTTGCTATATCCTGCACTTGACCATGCCTACTCTACAACAGTATAGAATGTCAGTCATTTCCTTCTGAGTTTACAGCAACACCGGCTTTGAAACTGTGTGAAAGCTCTGCTTGCTTCTGAAGGGCAAGAAATGCTTGACTTGACATTGTAATAACATCACCTTTTCTGAAACCAACCTTGTAGCTGCAAAGTAGAAACTTGACCTAGCAATGTCGGAAAAAAGTGCCAAGAATCAGTCCCATCTATGATTCCTTGTTGTGTGGGAAAACAGGCATCCTCAGCCACCTCACTCACATTGTTGGAAAAACACAGCTATCTGAATGTGATCCTCTATCAGATGGTTATGGGCTGGATGAGGCCGAGCTGTGATTCACAAATGATTGACTCCTCAACCTTACATGGAATCTATTTGGATGAGCCATTCCTCATAGAAACCCCACAGGAAGGCTTTTTGTTGCCTCTAATATCTCTGACAGCCTTCATAGACAGCTGTGATTTAAGTAGGGGCCTAAACCTTGCAGGCAGCTCCGAAGCCACAGTAAATTGGAATTGTTCTCTGCATCTGTAGATGGCTGCTTTTCACCAGGTGGAGACCTGGTCTCTACTCACAGCTTGAGAAAATGTTCGTCCTTTCCTATGTCATGGGAAAGAAAGAAGTGGATGGATATTCATCCATATATATTTGGATATATATATATCCATATGTTCATCCATAAGAATATAAAAGTACATTGCCCTGGGAGGTAGGGTTGGAAAAAAATGGAAATAGTGTGTGCATGTGTGCAAGTGCATATATGTGCAGAGACAGAGACAGTCCAACCTGCCCTGCTTCACATGAGAACTGGAAAAAATCAGCTTTAAGGCTCAGGATTTGCTATTTTGGCTTGCATAAAGGGATAGATGTGGATTAAATTAGGGATGAAAAGAATTGCAGTGTTTTTATTATGATTGTGGGAAAATGTGTTTGTGTATCTCAGGAATAGGCAAGAACATTGTGTTCATTTTGATGATGGTTCCCACCATGATTGAGCAGACTTTTTATTGAATGTTTATGGCAACTCCTTGTTATGCAGCACTTCATGACTTACAGATTTTTAAATGTTGATTTGAATAAGATTCAGAGAAAGATTATACATAATAAAATATTAATTAAGATTATTAATAAAATACCGCTTTTCTAATATGCATTTGTCACTGTTTGAAGTGATTTTCTCCCTTTTGTGTCCCTCGAGATGCCTTTTCTGCTTGGATTTCTTTTTCCTTGGCACAATAATTTATGGCCAGTTAACAGCAGACTTCACGTGTGAACACTTTGCAGCCATATGAATATTAAAACATGGATGTGGGAGAGAAATCTGTACACACAAGCACACACTTCAGTTAAGAATATGTTACAGGATTGTAATCAGATCTTGCATCTGATTTTGGTTTGCTATCTAAAAGCACCATGGTAAACAACCTTACAGTAAGGTCTGTCTCGCCACAAGAGTGAAGTGAAGCTGAAGCTTTCCCTGATTTCTCTGTAACTCTGTACCGTCCTCCATCTCCTAGGTTTATCAAACTTGTATCTCCTGTGTCCGTATCCCTATCCCCGACAATTTCACAACTCATCATTGCCATCTTGTGGAAAAAAGCGTCTTCACAAAAAAAAAACCAACAAAAACACAACCCAAAACTGAAAACCAAAAAAACACCTAAAAAACCCAAACCAAAACAAAACAAAAAAAAAACCCCACACCTGCATAAAGTACAACTTATGTTCTCAAGGCATCTCTAACAGATGAAAAATATTACTTTTCAGAGAAAACTAAAATTTATAAGATTTATTTATTTAACATGAAATTAAAGACTTACCATCACATTAAAAGCAGAAAATCATAATTTTAAACATTTAAACTTTCAAACATTTAAACTTTTAAACATTTGCTTGCTCATTTACAAACAAAACATGATATTAGCAAACTTTAAAGGTGGAATACGAAGCCTATACTAATATAACATGTGCATATACAGCACATTAATTTGCTCCATGAATTGTAGGAAAATCTGTTTTGAAGTTTATTGTATCTTTTGAGATAGAAAAACTGAAATAAAAAATTAAAAGGCTTCAATTATTTTTTTTTTCAAAATGGAAAAAATTATTACAAAACCTCGCAACTTTTCATAAACTTTATTTTACCATGGATTTTTTTTTCCCCAAAAAATGTTCTAATATGCACTAGACATTGAAAAGGCTATTAACAATGACAGAACAAACTTTATCAGGTCCTAATTTCAAAATTTATGATGTTTCACATTAAAAAATGATATATTTAAACCATGGTAGAATTGAAAAAATAAATACACTCAATTAAAATTATCTTCTTTCTTGTCACCTCATCCAAAATGTGCATACTTACATATATTTTCTAGACCAAGCAGGTAGGGGAAAGAATATCCTCAAGTTTGTTTCAAGATCATCGTATAAAGGACTGGCTGTCCCCTCACACAATGCAAAAGTCATTGTACCCAGGCTATGGCATAGCATCATTCTGATTTGTGTTACAAGATGTGCTCCTGAAATCATAAGTGTCCCAGAGGTACTGATACATACCACAGCCCTGCAGCTGTGACTGTGCCTACAGTGACTGTCTTTCACAACAAAAAATTGTTACTTTTTGGCTATAACCAACAACCTTATCATTCTGACACTCAGTGTGCATTAGTAATTTGTTTGATTATGCTCTTTAGACAAATTAGCCTTTTCATGTGTACCACTTTCTCTCTTATGATACTATTTTTCCTGTCTTATCAGGATGTCTCTGAATGCAAACACATTGTTCCTTCTGGAGCCTGAAATGGTGCATCCATGTTCTTTATGGAGACTTTATTGGTCCTTAAATATGGAAAGGATGCCTAAGTCTTCCTAGTACAGTGTCCTTAAAACACCACCTAAATAAAGGAGATCTTGATTAACATAAATCCAGAGACCAAAAAGGTCAATGAAGTCCTTATATAGGGTCTGGTCTATTGGGTAAACTGGAAGATTCAGTAGCAGACCTGAGAGCACATGAAATCCTTGGATGCACACTGCCAGGCACTGCAGAACCTACAGCAGTCAGAGAAGCAAAGGTGATTCCCTTTAAATGGACATGTTCTTCAGATACAAGGATTGCTCTTCCTGAGAGAAGAGGCTCTCTGGGAGATGCTTACATCTGTAATCCAGCAGGGTAAACAGGTTGCCCCCGGTGAAATTTCTGCAGGTTTTGGCTTTTTATCTTCAGAATGCATCTGGTGACACAAACGCTCAGATTTCTATAGCATTAACTACAGCTGATGCCTGTATGTCTGAAAAGACAACCCAGCCTGTAGTCTGAGCAGCAAATTCACTAGTGTATTATTTCTCTTCCCTGTCCCCTGCATCTGAGAGAAAAACAAAAAAACAAAAAAAGCAAAAAACAAAAAAAAGTTGAATCAGAACAAAGACTGCACTACAATAACAAATGTTGAAGAAAGATGAGCTGCAATAGCTTCTGAAATCCAAAACCAGAAACATGTAGGAATGAATGGGGAATGAGTCAGTGTTTGATGCAGCTTATCTGTCTTGATCCCCAAGATATGTAGGAGCATATGCTACCATGTGGATTTCTATATAATAAACACATTCACCAGGCCAGTGCCTATGCCCAATGAATGTGACCATATGGAGCACAGAGGAAAACCTTGAAATAATACTACTTATGAATTCCTGAGATGATCTACCAACAAATAAATAAACTCTTATTTATGGAATAGCAGGACAAACATCCCTTACCAGTCTAGTTGTATTACAGACCTCATCGGGATGTTTGGAACTCATATTTGGAACTCATATGGGGATATTTGGAACACAATTGTGATAATTAGTGAAATGAGGTTCTTGTATGTAATACTGGAATGATTGTAATTGTCATGGACACTCATAAGTCTGTGGTGTAAGTACAACCCTTGTTGTGGGAAGCCAGTGTCAGTGATATCCAGAAATTGTAATTTCTTAAAAAATTCTTTAATATTTGTATACTAATTTATTTACAAAGGAGTAAAAATGTAAAATTCAAACAATGGAAAAAAAATAGAACAAAAGCATAACATCTGAACGTAAAATGTAACTAAATGTTTTAGGTAGAACAAGAGAGATTTTATACTTTTTTGAAGCTGGAAAGCTGGTGTTCTGCCCAATTTCAAAAAAGTAGAGCATTTAATGTGAAACAGAAACTCCAGTGCCTGCCCAGCTTTTTATTTCAGAGAAGTTGTACTAAAGGGAAAACAAAAACAGTCCCGCACAAGCCACAATATAACCTCAAATTTTTTCAAGAATGATTCATTTTTAGGGAGAGGAGAGAAATACAGAGCAGAAGAGAGCAGCAGCTGAAGCAGACACTGTCTGTTGAAAAAAACTGAGAAGAAACCAATCTCTGAGGGCACTGAAAAATAAAAATGCTCAGAAGAAGGGAGTAGATGTCACCACTGGACATGAAGCTTACAGAAGGCTATCACAGCAGGAGCAAAGGAGGGGATAGGTCTCTACGAGAGGGGACAGCCAGATGGAAGTCATTCAGACCTTTCCTCTGTTAACAGCAAGCTTTCATCAGCTAGGCTGTCTTATGTGATTTCACTCTTTCTATCCAGCTGCCAGTTCTTCTGGAATTTGGAAGAACAGAGAGACATTTGAAAGGTGCATGCTGAGTTCTGAGAGGAGATTTTCTTGAGCTTCATCCTTCATCTTAGACACAGTCTCAGGCATGCATCATAAACAGATTTAACAAGCAAAGATTTCTGGTCGGATGAATACAACTGTGGCTGTTGCTGAAAGCTGAACTGCAGCTGTGTGTTGCTGTACAATTTTTTTCTCCATTACAGGACCAGTGTCAATGTGGTTCTCTAACTGCCTGGCTTTCTGCCAGCATCATAAACCCAGGTTAACTAGTCTGAAAATCAACGTTTGCAGCACGTTGCGGCTGACTGGTTTTGCCAAAATAGAGCTGTTGTCTTAATCTTAGGTACAGCAAATCCTCTACTTAGGTGATTTAGTCATGCTTAAAATAAAAAAAATCAGAAGTGAGTCCAGCAGAAGCACCTTTTCTCTTGGCACTGTCCCTCACACATTAAAGTAAGTTCTCAGCAGTCCATGCAGCATTTTGTGAACCTGTCCAGTCTGCAGAAAGAGGTCTCTCTCTTCTTTGAATCAGAAGCATATTTAAGTAAAAAGTGAGTATCCAGATTCTTGTGGCTGCAGTGCACGATGGCTTGTGGATGTGAACTACATGGACAGTAACACTGGAAGTTTTAAAATTTCTGGATTTTCTGCCATGAAAACACAGTCAGAACCATCTAAAGGAAGCTGATGGAAAGGGTGTTATTTGAGGAAGGTCAAAGATAAAACAAGGCAGTAAGTGAGCAAAGCAACAGAAAGTTTGGGATCTCTTGCACGCATCTGAGTCTTGAATTGCACCCTTAATACACACTTTCTTTGTTCCTGAGTGAAAATGGGTAGGAATAAGTTGTGCAAGATATTTTTAAGATTACAAAACCCACTCTTTCTTCTTCTGCACTGAAATCAAGTTAAAACTTTGTATGTTTAACAGTAGGATCAGGAGAAGGAGCCAACAGGCATCAGTGTGTATTAACCTCTCTTGTATCTTCTTGTATATTCTTCACAAATGCCCCTTACAGACACCTGCTTTCTGGCCTACTGAATATGTATTTATAAAATGTGCAACAACCCCAGGAACTTGTATAGAGCTTAAGGTCTGATGAACTGTCATTTCTTAGGAAAAGAAAAAAAATCAACTTTTGTTTGGAAAGTTGTTCACCTCTTCTGATCATGTCAGAAATATGACAGGAATTATGAAAGGAATAAGAGGGATAATGTATTTGCCTTGATCCCTCCAAACTTCTCTTTAAGTTTGAATTAAAATCTAATATTATCTGTCAGATAAGGAGAGAGATCATTGCCTTCTACTTGCACAGAAGACAGATGTAGGAGTTTTTCCTAGTTTTTTCCAGTCTCCACAGCTTTACCACTGACTCACCAGTAACTGTTGTGGTTATGGCACAGCACCTTAGAAGCAGCTGCCTAAAAGCCAAAAGTCAAACCATTAGCAAATTAGAAAAGAGGTGGTTTACAAAGAGCTAGGCCAAGAAAGCAAGACAGACAAATGATCTGTTCACAAGCACATATTATAGTGTGTTTCTCTGCTGCTGCTGAATGAGTGTTCACCCCCTGCTCACAGCTGCTGGTGGGGTGGGCTCCATGGTGGCAGCATTGGGGTCTTGCTTGACCTGCAAACCACCATCACCTGCACAGCAGCAGGGATGCAACTGCTCAAGTGTACTCCTGCACACTTGTGTTCCTTGATGTGTCCCACCACTATGTCAGCATGTCAGGAGATAGGCATTTGGCAAAAATATGGAGGGAACAGTTTTAAAGGGAGCTGCAGTTCTCAAAGTACAAAGTGTCAGATTAAAACATCAGTGTAAAATAACTCTCATAGTAACTGTAGCAGAGAGGAATCATGAATATGCAATCAGAAAACAGTTTCAGTGCTTGATCACTATCTCTGTCAATTACAGCAGTCACTTTCTGTGATGCTGCCTTGTCATTTTGGCAGTGATTATAACTTTACATGACGTATTGCAGGTACTATGCTTCAGCTGTTTACAAACATAACTGTATCTTGCACTTTCACTGTAAGAGTAGGACATTTTAAGTAAGAAAAACACTCCTCACAATGATTCTTGCACCTAAGTCAGTCACATATGACTATGAAAGTTGCAGCTAAGAACCTCATCTTCTGGCACAGCAGCATGATGTGATCAGTTCTAGCAAAACCAAGTCATACTGGAGGTTTGCAGACAGTACCCAAAGTCAGCATGTGGGATTTTTCAATTGATAATGCTCACAGCAGAACAATTTCTGCAAGTGAGCAAGCTGTTTTTAAATAAACCATTAAAATTATAGACATGTAAAAGCAATGTTTTTTAAATACAGCAAGCTATAAACATAGTTGTCTGACTGAATATTTCATATAGATCTTTTGTATTTGAAAGATTTGTTCTTTTCTCTAATATATATAAATTATTTCCTTAAATTAGCTAAATTAGCTAATTGAGATTGTTTGCCATGCATTTTTAGAAACCCCTTTATGATTTTTTCTGCATTTATTGTCTTTCTGATATCAAATCAGGTATTTTGTATTGGCTGTGACTTTAGACAGTTACATGTAAATGTAGTATCAGATCTATTACAGGCATTAAATTCTGAATCAGGCATTTTAGACATTTTTCTAGCAATGAAGTATTGGAGATGGTATAAGTAACTATATGATAAACTCTGTTGTGAGCAATGCTCATAACCCTGGATGGGTTATCTTTTAAGTTTTTCTTTCAGCCTCTGAATTTGACACAAGAACCGCTCAGCAAGCAATTAGAGCTTCCATATAAAAATTCTGAACAAAGTATTTATTAACTATCTGGTAAATGACATTTCAGAGCATTTCGCCTTAAAATTTTTACACACTTTTAATTGTTTTCCGTCAGGATAGATGAACAGCAACAGTGGCACTAGTCAGGGAGGAAAATGAACCCTGAGTGAAATGCAAATTTATTGAACCTACAAGGAATCTTCATGGTCAGTGAAAGAAATCTGTCCACATAGACCTAATGCTGAATCACTTCACTATTTGTCATCTCTACCAGTTTCTTGCATGTGGTACTATTTGCATGGTGCCATTTAACTAGCAGAAGCCAGAAGCCAGAAAATGATCCAATAATCTAATAGTTCAGTCAATTACTCCACACTCATTATGAATAAGCTATTTGAACCTAAAGAAAGCTTCTCGTTCGCCGTGAATTTTAATGCTGATGGTCTTGCCAGTATTCAGGCTTCTTGGTCCTGACATTTTTCAGGATATGTTACAGACAATGTCTGTGAAACCTGGTGTCAGCGCTGTTACTATTGCTTGACAAAGTATTCCAAACAGCTCTGACAAACTGATGGGGCAAAAGGATTTAGCTAGATTCTACCACCCCTCTTCTGGGACAATTTAATCTTTCAGAGATACTTTGCAAAAAGAACATAGCCAACTTAAAAGCACAAACACTTAGCACCACAGGCACCTGGAAGGAAACACACGCTGACACACAGTGGGTATTGTCTGTGCTTTCCATGGAGTACATCTCATTACTTCAGTTTTTAACGTGTTTGCCAAATGCCTTTTCAGACAGCTTTTAATTTTATTTCCACAAATATAGTAACAACAAATTGTTTCAGAGAAATGCGCTTTTTTTAAGATTTGTTTTCCAGTCTTTTGAGGGCGTATTGCCACCTTCTTTTGGGACAGTTTGCCCAGCTGCTGTTAGCTCTGTACACAGAGACACTGCTTGTAAGATACAAAGAACTTTAATGTATAAATCAATTATATAATGACTCAACACACACAAAAGACAGCTGGATCCAACAGGCTATTAGTACCTATTTCTTCATAAGATCCCTAAAAGGGTCTCTGGTGGGCTGGGCAGGCACATAGAAAAGAGGCTGAACCACCACCATCTCTGACCATGACAGCAAAAGAGAAAAGGGAAGGAAATAGCTTCTGCCACTGTCAGACAACATATTTCAGACTAATGGAAGGAAATGCATTTTGTTAGTGCATATTTAACCTGTGAAATGCACTACCAAGAAATATGGCTGAGGTCAGAAGCTTTGCAGCAATCATCTCTTCGGGATATAAGAATTCTAATGGTCATTTTCAACATGACAAGGGGGAAGATCTGTTATCCTTTTGTCCATAATCAAATCAGATTTGATGAAAGAGAACATTTTTTATGTAGTCTCACATTTGCACAGCAAGATGTGTTTTTACACTCTTCTCATTTAACTTATAGCACCCAGGTCTGAAAACATCTTACTGGAGCCCTTGGTGCTCCTGGGTTCTGCAGCAGAATAAAACTGTTGGGTTCAGAAAAATTTAAACTATTTTAAGAAAACAGAGAGCAAATCTGAAGCAATTCCTAAGGCTTAAGAAAACAGAGAGCAAATGTGAAGTGATTCCTAAGGCATACCCAAGCACTTTTTCTTTTGCAGTTTTAAATCTTCAGTCTCAAAAAAGATTTGCCTGTTAGAAATTACAAGCAGCTAAACAAAGAGTTCTGGTGATCATATCTAGATACTTGTTTGTTAATTGCCTATCTAATGGACAAAATGCATTACAAGTTTAAAATATAATAAAATATGGTAATTAGAATATGAACTACTAAATATTAGTTGAGCATATGACACCAATTGCAGTGTGAAAAAAAAATACTGATAAAGCTGTCACATTGAAGAATCTGTTCCACAAACTCACTTTTTTCACTGGACAGTTTACTTCAGACTTTTCTCTGGGATGTTCATTCATCAAAAAAATGCTCCAGTGTGTTGTTAAAGGCATAAAATATCTACTGAAATTTTCATGCTTCTAAGAGTACTCTGTTCTTCCTTCAGGCCAGCTGATCAACCATATTTTGTTTCTGAATGCTTTTGTTTTCCCCTGTGTTTCCTTTACAGGAGGGGCCATTCAGGCAAGGAGGGACCATTACTTTACTTAGTTTAACTTCCACTGTAAAACAAGGTTACATCACACCTGCAGCATCTGCTTCAGGATCAGCCTGTAACACCATCTACAAATGTTACATTCTCATAGGCAAAAGCAGGTAAAAATCCAAACTGAACAAAGAGACAGGGGAAGCTGTAGGTCGTGGGAGGTGTAATACATGTGCATTACCTGAAAGAAAAAGGAAGTTGCTGGAAAAGAACATAAATCAGAAGGTGGGAACTGGAGAAAGTTTATAGAAAATAAAGCAAAAGAAGCAAAAGACAGGAGAGATCTACTGGTAGAAAATAAAGTGTTTTACACTTACAAAGTAGTGTTAATAAAATGTGTTAAAATACCAGGTGACTTGTATGAAAACATCTATCTATGCAGTCAAAGCAAAGGTTTGAGCTGATCATCAACAAATCTGGATTATTAAGAGATACACCAAAAAGACATCCAGTGGTCTGAAACAGATGACAGAGTAAGAGGTGCTTCAGGATTAAGCAGCCAAGTGAGGAGGTCAGCCTTGACTTTTAAGTGTTTGTCAATTCTGCCATTGGAAGCTGCTGCCAGCCAAGCTCAGTCCTTGTGCAGGGACTTGCAGTGCCCTGTGGCACTCATTCAGGTCACCAGCAGCATGGTCATCCAGAGGACATGGCACAACAGCTGTGTCCAACAGCCACAGAAAATGCTTCTCAGTGGGGCATAATTTGAAAAAGCCAGCTAGTGGAAGCTGAATTCTTCTCAAAGCAGTCTGCACAGAAATTACTGGGGTCAGAAGAGGGACTGTTTTGACCCTGAGGTTTGAGAGAGGTGGAGGCAAGCTGGAAAAGAGCAGGGGGAATCTCCAGTCAGGCTCTGAGCTCTGCAGAGATAACTGCAACAGCGTCATCTCCTTTAAGTCCAGAAAGGGTTCTTCTGGTTCAACTTGCAGTAGAGCTGCTTTAAAAGCAAGCAGCCCTGCTGTACATCTCCAGCGGTGAAATAGGAAATGCTGTTGCAGTTGGTAGCTCAGAGACTGTTTATCTTGTTTATCCTCCAAAACAAAACAATTGCTGCTTGATTATTACTACAAAAAGGTGTTGCCAGCTATTCATACAGCAGGTGATATTTTCTCCCCAGAGGACTCTCAGAGGGCTGATGCAGCCCATCTTACAAATCAAATCATAGCATGCCAAGCCAGAGTTCACATCCATCTATTCACAGGCTTTTCAGCTGCTGCAAGCCCATCACAGATCTTTGCTGTGGGGGCAGCACAGTTTCACTCTCATTTATACAGAGCAGGCTCATGCAAGCCAGCTTTAGCTGCATATAAAACACAGTCTGGGCCAGACCCTCAGCTAAAGTCCATGGAGGGCTGAAAATTTAATGGTATTTGAAAGGCTAGAGATTTGCTGGTCACAGCTTGCTTTCCTTTCTTTTTAGCAAAATCTTCCCCCACATCTGTCATACACACAGAGGCACAGAGACACGTATTTGCATGTATCAGAACAGCATTATGTGCAGATAAGATACCATATAATTCCAGGGCTGGTACAAGAGAATTAAAATTTATTTCCCTTTGTAACAGAAATACATTTGGGAAAATAAAAATTGTACTTGCTTGTCAAAAAAATGAAGAAAAGTTCTTCCACTGAAACCTCTTTTCATCAGACTAGCTTCTGTCAACTGTAAGCTTCAAAAATATACCAATTTTTTTTTTGTGTCTGTGTTTTGCTTTTTAGTTGTTTGGTTTTGGATTTTTTATTATTATTATTTTTGGTATAAAATGAAAATTGATGGGGATATTTAATTCAGGACTGCTTTTTATACAGAGTATTGGTATCACAGGAGTTTGTTCTCAAATTTAGTAAGGAAAGACAAAAAGATCAGTAAAAAAAAATTTAAAAGCTGAATAGCTTAGAAAATCTAAGGACTTAATTAATTGCAAAACAAGTTAGAATTATTAAAATAATGCTTCAGGAACTGAAATAAGGGGGGCGGGCCCTGGAGGTGTATCATTTGCTCTTCAAGACATAATTCTGGCTGAGACAGTGGTGAGGGACCAGGCTGAAGCTGGAACACTCAGCAAGTGAGGATACTGCTGTTGGCAGAAGAGCCTACAGAGCACAAGAGCTTCTTTTTTGGGTTCCTCACTCCCCTGCATGCCTCAGTGAAGGTTCAGCCCAAGCAGGTTCGATGGTGACACTGAGGGGCTGGGTGGGAGATGCTGGTGCAGAGCTCTGCCAGCACCCTTGTCCATCATCCCCCTTGCAGCAGCGTGCACCAAGTGAAATCACTTCTCTGTGTCCCTGGGCACACCTCTGCTGTCCAAGGGAGCAAATCCAAGCAGATTTGATAGAAAAAAGGACAAAACGTTCTGCCTGTGACCATGACACATGTATCCTATGGGTGAGTCCATGATGGTGTGCAACTGGAAAGGGATAGAGAGTTATTGCCCCTCCAAGTGCTCCTCCTGGAGAGATGCACCTCTCTGTGGTCCAGCTAATGATGTTCACTTTATGCTGCTATGCAATAGCCACAGTTGCTATTTCCTTCCACTACATTTTGGGAAACCTGCACTGCTTGACTTACCCAGCTGGAGAGGAGTGTATGGGAAAATGCAACAAGCTGCAGCAGTAGAAGAACCTAAGTGAGAGCTCAGAGATGTAAGCATAGCCTGACTTACCCAAAGCAACCATCCTGTTGGAGACAACAGCTACCACAACGCAGTCCTAGAGCAGAACATGCCAGCTAGTAGCAGAGGATGGAGGGAAGATGCCAGCTTCCACTACATTAACTCCTTTCCACAGCAAAACAGGTGATATCTCTTGAAGTCTACGTGCACAGATTTAGAACAGCCATGATTTGGGGAAGGAGAGGTTCCCAACAGTTACACAACATTTCACAAATTTTCTATTGGACAAATAGCATAAAAATTGACTCATCCAAGTGAATCACATAAAAGATGATATGTAAGTTGTTTGGTGGGAAAAGAAATGTAAAGACTCATAAAGTTACTGCTAGCAGTGGTCCTTTGTAATAGATTACAAGCATAACTTCTGGACAAATCATCCCTGACAAACCTTGTGGCCTTCTACGAAAGGCCAATGGACAAGGGAAGAGCAACTGACATCATTTACCTGGACCTGAGCAAAGCCTCCAGCACTGTCTCACATAATATCCTGGTCTCCAAGCTGGTAAAACATGGGTTTGATGGATGGACCACTTGGTGGATAAAGAACTGGCTTGATGGCCACACCCAAAGAGTGGCTGTCAATGGGTCCATGTCCAAGTGAAGGCCAGTGACAAGTGGAGCCCCACAAGGATCAGTGTTGGGACCAGTCCTGTTTAACATCTTTGTTGGTGACATGGATGGTGGCATTGAGTGCATCCTCAACAAGTTCTCTGGTGACACCAAGCTGTGTGGTGTGGCTGAGACACTGGAGGGAAGGAATGCCATCCAGAGGGAGCTTGACAGGCTGGAGAGGTGGGCCCCTGCCAACCTCATGGAGTTCAACAAGAGCAAGAGCAAGGTCCTGCATCTGGGTCAAGGCAATCCCAAGCACTGACACAGGCTGGACAGTGAATGGCTTGAGAGCACCGTGAGGAAAAGGACTTGGGAGTGCTTGTGGATGAGAAGTTCAACATGAGCCATCAGTGTACACTTGCAGCTGTCATGGTTTAACACTGGCCCGGCAATTAAACTGAGTAACAGATGCTCTCTATTAATTCCCCTCTCCTCCCTGATAAAGAAAGGAGAGAGAATAAGGGAGGGAGGCTGTATGGGTTGGAAACTAAAATACACATCTTTAGTGAAACCGTAATGATAAATAGGAAAAATTACTAAATATATACAAATATACAGGAAAATTGATACCATGTTCCTCCCTTCCCCCCAGTAACTCTCACGTCACCACTGAGGCTGCAGGGCAGCCCTGGGAAAGTCCAGGCTGGACCCCTGGGGTCAGCAGCAGTCGGGAGCTGGAGGCAGGAACACACAGATTCAGGCTGGCACGGATCAGGACCACAGGCAGAGGAACGGATGGAATGCTCCCAGGATGCCAAAGCAAACAGGGACAGGTGAAGAAGGGAGAGCAGGAAGGAAGAAGAAGAGGTTTGACCCTTGTGATCCCTCAAATTTATACAGAGTATGACGTGTATGGGATACAATACTCTGGTCAATTTGGCCATCTATCTTGCTCTTTCCTGCCCAAAGGAGGGGTTCAGGTGTGATCTTTTTACTCCTCTCCTTCCAGAGGACAAAATGTTCCTCAGAACTGAGCAGTGTCCTTGGTTCTTTTACCTTTATCCTGGCCCAGGACACTTGCAGAGGAGTGGTAATTATCAATTAAATCATTTGAATAAGCAAATTAAATCTTCACATTCCTAGTTTTCTGGGTTTCAGGCAGTAATTTTCTAATCAATATTTAATTGCTCAGGTTTCCCAACTGGAACCAACTGCAGTAATTTACAGTCACTCCAAGTAACCAAAATCCAAATAGAAAATCCTGTTCTAGTAATTTTGAACTACTGTGAAATTTATTCTCCTCTCTGTGAATTAATTTGCTATACTTTAATTATACTCCACTTCTAAAATGTGTTTAAAATATTTCATACCATGGCTAAACAACAAAAAACTCCTAAACTTGGGCCATTTATTGTGACAGTTTGACAGCTTGTTGTGACAGTTGTAACAGACTGGGTAGCAAAAGCTGAGCAGAAAAGGCTGGATGACTTTTGTTTCAGTAGACAATGCTCTTGCTTGCTTACATTTCCAAGAGTGATCAGAACCAGAAAGAGCATTATCAAAGTAATTAAAATTGTGTAAAACCTGCAATGTAGGCAGCATTGCAGTCCCAGGGGAGCCGGCCAAACCATAGCTGTAAAATCCATGGAAAGAGAAAAGACATGAATGTTGTTCTTTGCATGAGATAAATTTGCTCACTGATGGGTAGCTTGAACAGTGGCTGAGCTGTCACTGAATCCCTGTTAAAGTCACAGCTTCCCAGCCTCCCCTCCGGCAAGCAGGCTGTTGGCTAACATATCAGCTCACCTTTCAGCTTCCCTGGGCTATGAGGCATGGATTTGGAAGTCTTTATCTATCTCTTCCACCCCTTCAGATTCATGAATAGGAATGGCTTTCTTGTTTCCCAATTCCTTGTCCTGGATCAGGAGCAATTCAGAAGGCAGCACACCAGCATCTCTATCTCATCTGCCATGCCAAGCCCCAACCCTTCCCAATGAAGTCCTAGGTTGAGGAAGAATTATTTTAGTACCAGATACACATCCCTTTGGCAAAAGAAGAGCTGCTGTCTGCATCATCACATGGTTGATGTGCTCAGATAGATGAAGGCCCTGAAAAAAAAAAAATCACTATGTTTCTTAAATGCATGAGTGTCACAGTTTAACACTGGCCCGGCAATTAAACCGAGTAACAGATGCTCTCTATTAACCCCCCTTTCCTCCCTGATAAGGAGAGAGAATAAGGGAAAGAGACTGATGGGTTGGAAACTAAAATACACAACTTTAATGAAACAGTAATGATAAATAGGAAAAATTACTAAATATATACAAATATACAGCAAAAATTGATACCACGTTCCTCCCCTCTTTCCCCCAGTAACTCTCACGTCACCACCGAGGCTGCAGGGCAGCCCTGGGAAAGTCCAGGCTGGACCCTGGGGTCAGGAGCAGTCGGGAGCTGGAGGCAGGAACACACAGATTCAGGCTGGCATGGATCAGGACCACAGGGAGAGGAATAGATGGAATCCTCCCAGGATGCCGAAGCAAACAGGGAACAGGTGAAGGAAGAGCAGGAAGAACAGGAAGAAGGGGTCTGACCCTCATGATCCCTCAAATTTATACTGAGTATGACGTGTATGGGATGGAATACTCTGTTTGGTCAGTTCTGGCATCTATCTTGTCCAGCCCTCCCCAAAGGAGGGGTTCAGGTGGGACCTCTTTACTCCTTCTGGAGGGTAAAATGTTCCTCAGAGCTGAGCAGTGTCCTTGGCTCTGCATACCAGTGCCTGGCAGTAACTATAAACATCCAGTGTTATCAGTCCTAGAAGCAGACACTGTCTGAGAAACTTGCTGTTAATTTCAGCAAGCGCAACTACCTACAAGAGACTTAGCTGAAAGCAAAAGTACAAACCAGAAAATCACCTTTATCCTGGCCCAAACCAGGACAATGAGAAAATGAAACTTCTTTCTGGGCTGGCTCTGGTTATTACTTCACCATTATCAAAAGCCAGACCATCATCTGTCAGTCACTAGTCCACAGCCATGAAGACCTCAGTTAAAACTCAAAATACTTCTACAAAGTCTGGGGAGTCTGCATACCAGCAGTCAGGAGTGCACAGTGTACCATTTCCTAGACAGCCAGTTTGCCAGAATTCACTAGCAACATATCCAGACTGCATGCATGATAACCATAGATAGACTCAAACTGCAAAACCATGGAAGCAAGGAGCTTGAAATGATCCTGAAGATAAAGCCCTCAGTCTATTTCTAGTTTGCCTGAATGAAAAACAGAGCCAAGCAGAGTAAATATTAATGCAGATGGCTATAAAAAGCAGCTATTATAAATCCAAAGTGTGCCACACTTCTTTAAATGCTAGTGTCCCATAATCACTCTATTTATACATTTATACATGTGACAATCATTTAATCAGATGGAAACCTTTTGAAGGTGTATCAGTTAGTCATGCAGAAGCTGTATTGTAACCACAAGCAGGCTCAAGAGGAGATGGAGGTGAAAATTGCATATAAATGTAGGTATGTGTGTGTATGTGTCCATGCATTAGAATAAGGTGTGAAGCTGAAGGAGACCATTTTTAACTTGCATTGTGCAAACATCACACAAGATACTGAATGACAAGAAAATGTCCTACAAAAAAATGTTGGAAAATTTCACACAAGGTAAAGAAAAAGGCT
Organism: Florisuga fusca; assembly: GCA_038090715.1. Classification (NCBI taxonomy): domain Eukaryota; kingdom Metazoa; phylum Chordata; class Aves; order Apodiformes; family Trochilidae; genus Florisuga; species Florisuga fusca. The sequence goes on from JAAWXA010000006.1 coordinate 23,344,357, forward strand.
TTTCAAGTTTCTTCTTCAAGGCATATGTGAATTTAACATAAATACAACATCAACAACCCATGAAATGCTACTATAAGGTTCAGTGAAAGCCTGTATAATGTTATAATGTGCAGAAGGATTTAAGGTTCTCTAAATACCCTTTTTTTTTTTTTTTCTCTGCAACCCAAAGCCAGATAGAAACACAGCCTGGGCACAGATAATGTCTGACTAGCATACTTTCAGACTTTGTAGACATCATCAAAATTTGTTAGATGATCTCCCAGCACTGATGGCAAGTGTTGGTCCTGCTCATGATACACAGGACCTGCTGGCTCTTATCCACACTGCAGGATGTCTTAGGCACTCTCAGTACTTCCAATTTGCTCAAAGCTTACCTTAAGCCTCTTCACATCAATAGCTGTGATAAAACTATGAGATTCTTTCACTGACATGTTAGGGGAGGAAGGAGGCTTGAGCCAAGAAGTTATAAGAGCCCTGACAAAGGGAAATTCACAAAAGAGGGAATTTTGGAGGTCTCCAGAAATCTAGAATCATCTCCACTCTAAATCAGGTATTAGGAAAAAAATCTATTTTTAATTAGACTTGAAAGGAAATGCCCTCCACACCTTTAGAATTTTTATAGTTGTAGTCTCGTGTATTAAGCTATTCATAAGCTCTATATTAACAAAAATGTTTTTCTGCAAGATATTAAAAAAGTCTGTAGAAATAAAATAATTCAATAATGAATGATGCAGACTTTCACTAGAAAGAAAGCCTTATAAATCAGATTTTGTTCATTTTGTTCCCACATAAGGGACACCCAATGAAAATTCACAGAAGCAGTAGCTTCCTCAAAAAATTAATGAGATCAGGTTTAAAAGTCATACTGATGGAAAAATACCCTGTTATCATATAATCATGAAATTTTCTTATTCTGTTCTATATTCCACATTTTCCATAAGTTTTCCTGGAGTAAGAAAAGCTGCAAGGCAGTGACATTGCACAGTTTCCACTTTACCATGCCTGCAGGAGAAACCTAAGTGCTGTTTATTTTATAGGAGTATGTGGACTCATCAGAATCAGACAATACGTGCTGGCCAAATATTGCTATACATTTTGTCCATGTTTTCTTATTTTCCACCTTTAGAAGGTAAGATCCTGTGGGGGTTCAGCTGAAGGTGTGAACGTTTGAAGTGTGTTTTGAGGAAACTGATGGCTGGGAATTTGCTTACCCTGCCCCGATGTCTCTCTCTTCTTCTGAAACAAATGCCATTTTCTCAGATCTACAATACTTCCAGTTTGTACAGGTGTATGAAACTTTAAGTTCACTCTCGTAAGGCTGTCTTTGTTCTTCAGGATGGTGATCTTATTCCATTTGGGGCAGAGGTCCGGTGCTGGGTGGTGGGTCGGTGCTGAGCAGCAATGAGTGAATGCTTTGGTGTTCCTTGTATGGTTTCCCACTGCTCTCAAGGCTGATTCAGGCTCAGGGGATCTCACCCCCCATTGAAAGGACCGGGGCAACTGTTTGCCCAGCCCTCAGTCCTTAGCTGGTCATTGGGCAGTTACCCGGGGGTGTCAGCTCACTGCCCCTCCATGTGGGAGAGACACCCCCCCCGACCTTCCCAGTCACTGTGTTTGTCAGGAGCCCACACCCAACAGTGCATTTCCCAGACTGTCATTTGAGGCAGAGAAAATTCCACTGAATGGAACACCGCATGCACTAGCACACCTTTCCAGGTCTGAAAGGCTAGGAAGAAACAAACTCCGTAATCCCAAAATTATTGTGTAATAGCCTTTGGCAACATGATTTGAAGCCCTTTATTTAGCATTCCAAGCTTGCATTGTCTTGTACCTAGGAAAGAAAAATGGCCTGCTTCAGATGTCACCTGCAGTTTATTTTGATGACTCTGGGTGCATGCTGTGCACTCCACCCCAGTCAAACCCTAGTGGGTCAGGAAATAATTTAAAATTAGGGTCTTGGCAAAAAATTACACCATTTTTTTGAGACTTAATAGAAAAGCTTCTGATACTTCCTTAGGAAGTAACCCTTCTCACAAGACATTACCTTTGTGATGATGTCTTGTATACTTTTAGATTAGGTTCAAGAAACTCCTTCCAATACCTTTGTCCCACGCTGCATAGAAAATCAGAGATATCTCAGAAACAACGGTTTCTGTAGTGATTCCACAGGCTGCATGGAAATGCCTGCTCCACCATAGTCCTCTCCACAGGTGGCAGGGAAATCCCTGCTGCCCTACATTCTCTGCACGGTCTGCAGAGGTGTCTCAGCTCTGATGTCTGGAGCACCTCTCCCTTTTCTCCATCTCTAACCTTGATGTTCACAGGGCTATTTCTTGCACTTCTTTCTTCACTCCTCACACTGCTATTTGATGTTTTGCCCTTTCTTAAATGCGTTTTCATAGACATGCCAATATCTTGGCTGATGGACTCAGCTGTATCCTGCAGTGGGCTCGCAGTGGACCCAGGGGTACCATCCATGTTCTCTTCTCGCAGAGGCCAGCCCTGCAACCAACCTCTGCCAAAACTTGGACACAGACACTCAATACAGTAGAAAGTTACAGAATTTTTGCACAGAAACCTGAAGGAATAATATATTCGTTTAGCATGCAAGGTAAAAGGAAAGTACCAAGTTCCAGAACCACTCCCACCCTTGCAGCTTTCTCACTGTCTCTGCCATGGGCACACAGAGTTGAGCCTTCTGCTTTTGGAAAATAGCAGCTACCACGAGATGGCAGCACGTTAATCAACGTTAATCAGCATTAATAAGCAGCCGGCATGAAACGTTACCTCCGTAAGGAAAGACACTTCATACATCACTGACATAGTTAATTAAAAAAAACCCCTCTCCTTCTTTTTATAGGAGTTTGCTGGATTGATAACACTCCCTGTTCCTTTCTATCTTTGGACCTAGAACAGCAGCTATATGTTGCTTTCCTAAGAGCATGGTAAGCCCAATTATTTTCAGGTATGTAGTTTAAAAACACACCAATTGTTTTATTAAGTAGTTGTGATATACCTAAAATTAACATAACCATTCAAAGTATCTGGAATTAATAGGAAGCATCCTAAACATCACTTGCCAAGTTTGTGTCGGTGTCTTGGGAGTGAGAGAGTGTTTGAAAAAAACAGAGTGTGCAGCAATTAAGGTGTATTTCTGAAATAGCTGTATACTTCAATACAGAAAAAAAAGCAAAATTAACGGCCTGAGCTAGCTGATGGAAAGCACATTCAGAAGAGAGTATGTCAAACATGGACCAGCTAAAGTTAAACTGGGAAAGAAAGCAGAAAAGCATGGAACAGACACTTGGCTAAGTGTAACCAAATGCATCTATGTAATTGCATGTAGGCTTTACCACATACTATTTTTTTAATCTCTTAACTGTCTGCCCTCCTTGCTGACATTTCCTTAGATGGGGAAAAATAGGTATTCCTCTTCCTCCATCACAGTGCAAGAAAAACAGAGTGGCCCATTGTGAAGACCTTATCAGTGGCTCTGGGTGATTGGGTGATACTGGGTATCTGGGATGTTGTTGCTGCCACGGAAACTGCTGCTTGGTTAGGGAACATCATCTGCTTGGCAGGAAAGGAAATCAGTCAAACAACCCAGGCAAGCTGATATGCACGCAACACTATGTAGCTACTTGTTATTTCCTGACTTTGGCTACGTCTATCATTCCTGCATTACTCTTACCCAATCTATTCTACTTCAGTAGCCATGGAGACTGGCTAATCACCCTTGGGAACTGTCAGAGCCTATGTTATGAACTGTCATTTTATGGGTTTAAGATTGTCATAAAGCACTTAAGTAGACAAACCTTGCAAAAGAGGCTATGATCTCTTGATAAGAAGTGGGGCTTTCCTGTCAGTCTCCACTCATTATCTCAAACTCTGGGATGCAGGAAGATGGTGCCACACTCCCCATCTCTTGACAAGTCACTTCTGGTAATGAAGAAGACAGTATCTGCCAAGATATAGCTATACCTTCCACTCAGCTAAAAGCCTAAACACCTATATCCTTCTAAAATCATAGGGTCTGGGGGTTTAGCTCTAGGAAAGGGTTTGGGGGGCAAATGTGGGGCAGGTGTTAGGGAGGGACACAGGAGAAGAACATGAGGCTAACAGCTCTGTGTGCCAGTGAAGGATGGGAGAAGAGCAGTGCACTGGCACTCCTGTGCAGGAGGCCCCTGGCAGGAGCTGGAGTTTGTGTTTAGGAGCCCATGCGAGAGTGGGTTTGCTGGCAGCAATTGTGACCCTGTGGGGCACCCATTCTGGAACAGTCCACTCCTGAAGGATTGTACTCTGTAGGGAAGAGTCATGCTAGAGCAGACTAACAGTGTAAGGAGGAAAGAGCAGTAAAGACAGTGTTATGGACTGACCACAACCTACACAGCCCATCCCCTTGCACAGCTGGGGAGGAGGTGATAGAAAACACAGGAATGAAAAAAATGAAGTTGAGCCTGGGAATAAGGCTGGTGAGATGGTTTGAGTTTTGCCTTTGTTTCTCAGCATCCTACTCAATTTTAATCAGCAATAAATTAATTGACTCTGAGTTTGTTTGGCCTGTGACAGTAATTATTAAGTGATTTCTGTCCTTACTTCAACCCAGGAGCTCTCCCACCTTACCATCTCCCCCACTCTGGGGAGGAGGGGAAGTGACAGAGCAACATCATGGGTATGTGGCAGGCAATCAGCCAATATCAGCTCCACCACTTATGGGGCCAATAATACAGGGGAGGTATTAACAGCTTCCTAGTTAAATCCTGAAAGGAACTGCTGTGCACATTCCTGTGGAAAAACACCATGAGAACAGGCAGAGCTACACGAGATAAAGGTGAAAAGTACAGCCTAGGAGTGGTTGGAGGAGTTTGGGTTCTGGAGAAAGCTATGAGACTGTACCAGCTGCAAGCTGCGGGATCAGTTAGCTAAGGTAATAATGTTAGAACAAAGTATTTTTAAGTATGTAACAAATAAAACTATAAATAATTCAGTAGATACCAGGTATCTGTAAATGTGTAGCGAACCACATGACTGGGGCTTAGTTGGTTTTCGTGGTTTTTAAATTTGAATTCTGAATAAAGGATTTTGATTAAGCATAAGCAGAGTTCGTGCTCCGTACCCTCTGACACAAAGAGAAGGCCCAAACCTGGAGAAGATGACCCTGGTTGACCCCAGTGCCTGATACATACCTGTGGCAGGACATCGTGGGTGAACTGAGCTTGGTGAGAGCTGCCCAAAGCCAGGCTAGGAGGAGCTGCTCTATTGCCAAGGCTGCAGACACAATGGACACTTTCAATTAGGTAGTGGCATGGCATACAGAGGAGAAAAACTGGCTCCTCTAGAGCTGCACAGCAATAGGACGTGAGGCAAAAGACACAGACAAGGAAAACACAAAAAAGAAATTTGGAAAAAAGCCCTTTCCCATGGAAATACTCAAACATTATCAGAGGTACCATAGAGAGGCCCACAGCTTTGGCACCATTCAAATCTGAACAAACCCCAAGAAATGTGATCAAAGTTGTTCCTGCTTTCAGTCATGGCTGGGACCAGAGGTCCCTTCCAGCCAGGACTACTTCTGACACACCAACAGCCACTGGTCTGTACCAGCAACATTTAAAAAAAAAAAAAAAAAAAAAAAAAAAAAAAAAAAATTATTGCTTTATTCAGATTTTGACATTCAGCCTAAATGTCTTGGCAGTTTTCACAAAATGGATTTTCTGGCTTTTGTTTTGGGGTCATTTTTTGTGGTTTATTTTAAACAAAACTTTGAAGTATTCTGTGAATAAATTTTACATACTACAACAAAACAGAATGGCCTTACGAAATTAGGACTTACAAACAGTCTTCTGAAAAACAGGTATGTGCTAGCAATATTCTATCTTCTTTGACTTAAAAGTGCATACACATTCAAAGGTTTCACATAATCCCCATATGTCTCTTAAGATTAACAGGTGATTTTTTCCTGAAAAAGACAGTCAAAACAAAATCTTAATTTTAAGAAGTGTTCATGGAGACCATGCTACATTTCTTCTTCCGGGAAATCAAACCAGGAGGATCTGCTGACAAGTCTCTTTGGAAGTCTGAGTATTAATGGTTGTCTCTCTGGACATTCTAAGAAGGAAGTCCTGGGGGAAGGCAGTGGACTGGAAGGTGCTGATGGTGCTTCTGGAACGTAACTGTTGACAGTTTCTGTGTGAGGTGTGCTGCTGCCAGCATCCACCATGGGAAGACTCTGATAAGCCACAGCTTCTCCAGGTTCACCATCAGCGCTTCTGACATCTCCATCTAAGACTTCCCTCCTGGCAGGAACAGTGCTCGCACTGGCTGGTTCCCCAGTTTCTTCACCAGCTCTGTAAACATCTCCACATCCTGTCCTTCCCAGTAAAGAAGATGGGGACTCATTTTCCCCCTTATTTATCTGAGTTGTCCCTGTCCAAGTAACACTGCTGTCGTATTCAGTGCTTTCAGGCTCCTTGCTACTATCACTATCAATTGTGATCACCACTGGAGAAGAGTGTGCAGAGTTACTCATGTGATGTTTCCTGTGTTTCTTCTTATGTTTTTTCTTTTTCTTTTTAAGATGTCTTGCTGTGTCTGTTGCTTTTCCTTCATAAACTATCTCCACACTTGGACTCCTCATCTTTTTTTTCTTTTTCTTACGTTTTGTCTCGCTGCTTGCTCGATTGTCTGAAAGGCTATCTTCATTTTTGCAGCAGTCACTGAATTTTGAGGAAGTTTTCTTGGGGTCATTTTCCCTTTCTAGACTTGTGCTCTCCGTGAACGTGTTCTCTAAGTGGCGAGTTTTGTACTTCCTTTTTCCTCCAGGCTTTTCACTTTTCATTCTGTCAGTTCCTCCAGAAGGTGTCCTTGACCTGTTGCTCGATCGACTCCTAGACCTGCACCTTTCATAGCAGTAATAGTGCCTCTCATGGACCCCCCTCTGGCTATGTGGGTCTGTCCTTTCAATAAACGACCGTATCCTGTATTCTGGACTAGCAGAATAGAGAGTACTAGACTGAGTTCTCCTCCTGCTGGAGGACTCATAGCCATCTCCAAATGTCTTTCGACTACAGAAAGCGTAACCCCACTGGTATCTGCTCTGGTAACTGTCTCTGACATAGTAATGATCACTGTCTCTGCTTCTTGATCTTCTTTTGCTGTGGCCTTTGCTACGTGATCGTGATCTGCTTACTTCTCTGGATGGAGTGCTCTCGTGACTCAGAGAGCCTCTCTGGCTCTTTAGAGAAGGCTCTAGTGTCATGAGCCCTCGACCTCTTGCTGCTTTTTTTGCTCCTATGTTTGCTACTCTCTCTGCTTCTTGATTGTCTCTTTTTAAGTTGGCTTTTGCTACGATGCTCCTTCCTAGACCGATGGCTACGACTGCTTCGACTGTTCCTTGAACAGGACTGTGGGCTCTTGGACTTCCCCTTCCTGTGATGCCAAGGGGAGCACAGTGTGTCACATCCTGAAGAGGGACTCCAGCTCACATCCTGTGGAGACATATCTTTTACCTTAAATTTGTTCTTCTCGTTTTCTTTTGACTCTGTCTTCTCAACTGCAGGAGATAAGCAGCTTCTATAGCTACCTACATCCTCCTTGTATGTGGGAGAATATGGTGAGAAGCTCCTGCTTGGTTCACTGTCACTCCAGCAGTGACTCTGGACTGTCCCCTGTTTCTTTGTATCTTCCTCTTTCTCTTCCTTGATGGATTCCTCAGAGTCTGAGGACAGCTCAACCACTTCTGGTGTCCTCTCAGCTAATGGTTTAACATACCCAACAATAACACAATTGTCTGAGGAAGTGTCAGAGTCGTTTGAGTCAGCATCAGCCTGCGGCTCAGGCTGCAGTTTGGTTCTTTGACTCTTTGCTGCAGAGTCCTCATCAGAACTCTCCGATGTCTCCAGGGGAGAAGCCATGGTTGCACGAGCCTCTTCTGAAATAGAATAGGAGGGCCCTGGAGTCTCATCATCCCAGGGAGCCTGATCAAGACCAGTCACAGACGAACTGTTATCTGGCCCTTGAGCACATGCCACATCCGGAGATATCGTAATAATCGACGAGTCTGAGCGGCTTCCTTCATCGTAGGACGGCGCGGGGCAGTCGTAATTGGCGTGTTGGTCGTAGGCTTCCAAGTTAAAAGGGCAGCGTGCAAAGCTGATGAATTCATGCAGGAAGTGTTCGGTCCGATTCAGCAAGAAAGGCTTTAAATCGTCAGCAAAGGCCTGGCTCTCTAGGTCATACCTCGTCACGTTGCTCATGATAATGTGCTGCACGATATTCACCAGAGACCCGTGGGCACCAAACAGGACCGTGAGCTCCCGCTTCAACCAGGGCACCAGCCTGTGGAGACACGCGGGGTTACGGCGGAAGAACTCGGCGGAGACGTCGCGGTAGCGGCCGCCGTCCTGGATGCTGCGGATGCGCACGCCGGTGCGGTAGAGCGCCCTGCGGAAGTTGATCATGTCCTCCTCCTGGATCTGCCGCAGGGACCTGCCCTCCGCGCTCGCCCTCCTCCTGGAAGCCAACCTCCGCATCATCTGCTGGATCTCCCCGTCCCGCTGCCGCACCGGCTCGCTCGACAGCCCCTCGAACAGGATCCCGTTGTCCGGAGGGGACCGCGTCCTGCGGGAGGGGGAGGCGGCTGCGCGGCGCTCCCTGGTCATGGTGGTGCGGTAACGGAACCGCCGGCCGTCGGGGCTGGAGAAAGAGCTGTTTTCTGAGGGGCTGAGGATATACTCCTTGAAGTCATCTTCAGCACGAATGGTGTGGAAAATGGAAAAAAAAGGCTGCTTGCAGAGGGGACATTCTGCTTTGTTTTTTGACCACTCCTGGACACAGCGGAAGCAGAACCTGTGCAAGCAGCGGTCCAGGTAAGCGATGTTATCAAACCTGTCCAGGCAGATGGGGCATTTAGAGTCAGGAGATGCATCTGTTGGCAGCTTGCTGGTGCCTGCTTTTGGAGAAAAGCCACCTTCCAAAAACTCCTTATCTGCTGAGGTCATGTCCTACAAAAGGCAGAAACAAAAGGTGGTTACTAACACAGACAAAAATGTTCCAGTCCAGCTGCAGGAACCCATGACTGTCACCTTCAGGGCTCAGCGTCAGCACTGAGAGAACAAGAGCAAAGAGGCAGCAAGACCCCAGCTGCTTTGCTTGGCCTCTCTCCACGCTGAGATCTGGCTTTCCAGTCCTGCAGGTTTTAAAAAGAATGAGGATGTGTCCTGGTTTGGGCCAGGATAAAGGTGATTTTCTGGTTTGTACTTTTGCTTTCAGCTAAGTCTCTTGTAGGTAGTTGCACTTGCTGAAATTAACAGCAAGTTTCTCAGACAGTGTCTGCTTCTGGGACTGATAACACTGGATGTTTATAGTTACTGCCAGGCACTGGTGTGCAGAGCCAAGGGCACTGCTCAGCTCTGAGGAACATTTTACCCTGCAGAAGGAGTAAAGAGGTCCCACCTGAACCCCTCCTTTGGGGAGGCCCGAGACAAGATAGATGCCAGAACTGACCAAACAGAGTATTCCATCCCATACACGTCACACTCAGTATAAATTTGAGGGATCATGAGGGTGAAACCCCTTCCTGACCCTTCTTCCTGTTCTTCCTGCCCTTCCTTCGCCTGTTCCCTGTTTGCTTTGGCATCCTGGGAGGATTCCATCCATTCATCTGCCTGTGGTCCTGATCCGTGCCAGCCTGAATCTGTGTGTTCCTGCCTCCAGCTCCCGACTGCTCCTGACCCCAGGGTCCAGCCTGGACTTTCCCAGGGCTGCCCTGCAGCCTCCGTGGTGACGTGAGAGTTATTGGGGGAAAGGGGGGAGGAACGTGGGATCAATCTTTTCCTGTATATTTGTATATATTTAGTAATTTTACCTATTTATCATTACTGTTTCAGTAAAGTTGTGTAGTTTAGTTTCCAACCCATAAGTCTCTCTCCCTTATTCTCTCTCCTTTCCTTATCAGGGAGGAGAGGGGGATTAATAGCAAACATCTGTTACTCGGTTTAACCAGGGTTAAACTGTGACAGAATGGCATATGTGAAGGTAGCTGGCAGGACTCTGTATTCTTTCTTGCTCATAAATAACTGTTTTGGTGTAAGTTTACACAGTATCCTCCTGAAAACACTTCAAAAGAGAAAAAAAATTGCACATAAAAAAGTGAGAAAAGTTGGTTCTCTCTTCTGGGGGGAAAAAGTCAAAACAAATAACTGTACCCAAGCTAAACTACCCATTCTGCAGTTCTGCCAGACACGTCCTGTTCCTGTTTTGTTGGACACTCATGCTGGACCAACAGCTTGTTGGACCAGAACACCTCTGGGGATGTGTTCCAGTCTCAGTTAGTGTTTGTTTTGATGACTGAAGCAGAAGTAGCCAAGTGCCATTGCTGTGCTCATCCTCAGACACAAACTGGTTTCGTGTCTAGTCAGGCTGATGGAGAACCACAGAAAAACTGGAGTTAGAAGGGACCTTAAGGATAATCCCGTTCCAACCCCTCTGCACAGGCAGGGACACCTCCCAATAGAGCAGGATGCTCCAAGCCCCATCCAGCCCGGCCCTGAACACTGCAAGGGAGAGGACATCCACAGATTCTCCAGGCAACCTGTGCCAGTGTCTCACCACCCACACAGTGAAGAATTTATTCCTCAGATTGAATCTGAACCTGCCCTCTTCCATCTTAAAACCACTACCCCTTGTTTTATTACTCCATGCCCTTTTACAAGTCCCTGCTCAGCTCTCTGGTACCACTAGCTACTAGAAGGTACTAGAAAGACACTACTGAGTCTTCCTGGAGCCTTTTCTTTTCCAGGATGAACAACCTTAATGCTCTCAGCTTATCTCCACAGCAGAGCTTCTCCAGCACTCTGATTATCTCCGTGGCCCTCCCTCTGTACCCACTCCTCTGGACTCCGTGTCCTGCCCTATGCTGAGGGTCCCAGCATCACCCTGCCACGCCACGCCCCCATCTAGGTGAAGGTTACATCGGGTTTCAGCGCTGCCCTGAGGCACTGCAACGCAGCGGCACTGAGCTGCCGTGCTGCCTCCCCGGGAGCGGGCCGTGCCGCCGTGCGGGACCCCGGGCGCGGGCTTAGCNGGTGCTGGTGCCGGTGCCGCCACAGCCGAGGTGAAATGTGCTCTTGTCCCGCAGGTGGCGGCCGCCGTGGTGCTGCTCTGCTGGGGCTTCGTCCTCTACGGGGCACGAGTGATCGCCCAGCGGCAGCTGGAGAGCGGCCTCTTCGCACCAGCGCTACCCTAGGAGAACCCCAGGAGCTTGACCTCGACTCCGAGAGCAAGAAAGGGTCTGGCAGAAGGCAGGGAGGGGCCCTGATGGTTGATTGGGGAAATAAAACTTAGTTATCTCTTAGAAAAGAGAAGGTAATTAAAACATAAACAGGTGTTGGGAAAGAGTAAAAGAGCTCGCCTTGCTCATTTGTACTACTGCACGTCTTTTCCCTGGTGCTTGGGGGTGGTGCAGCTTTGAGGGTTTGAGAGCACGGAGGCGCTGTGGTATTGTGTCCCGCTGAGCAGCAGCTGCACTGGCACGGAGGGACCCGCAGTCCCTGAGGGGGCAACCCCCAGCCCAGCTCTAGGTTGCCCTGGCAGCAAGGGTGGTGCCTTCAGGCACGGCAGCAGCAGCTCCCCCAGAAGGAGGCCGGCAGGGAGGCTCAGGCTAGTTGATCCCTGGGTCTTTTTTAACCTCTCCCATGTTAGCTGCATCACTCTGCAAGCACATGAATGTTGTCACAGCCCCTGGCAGTGCCCAGGTTCTCCACATCTTTACTGATTCTTTCTCAGAACCAAAGCTGAGTGGCCAGATCATCCTTCAATATCCATGCAGCATCAGCCCAGCTGTGGTGTTCAAGCAGTTGCCAGGCACAGCTGTCCTCTCCTTCCCCTGGTTAGCTGGACAGCTCCAGCAGCTCCAGAACCCTGAGTGACAGTGCTGAAAATAATTCTGACCACCAGCCTGTCAGCTTCTCTACCTTCCTCCCAGGTGCTGCCACCTGCATGCACCTGTAACTGCAGGCAGTCACATGTTGCAGGGTTTTGGGTTGCTCCACTCTGCTTCAAACCTTCCAAGTGCCATTTTGCAGCAATTGTAATGGGAATTGCTCTTTTTGGTTTTTTTTTTTCCTTGCAGGTGTCTGTGATTGCACAGAGCTGGATGGCCCACAAGGTGCCACGAGATGTCAGAAAACTCCCTAGCATTGCTGCAAGCCTGCTTGCCAGCCCTGAGCCATGCAGGGCTGCAAGGAAGCTGAATGTCTCTCCCTCCAGGTCAGCAGCTGCCAGCAGGTTCAGAGATACTTCTCCCACAGTCTCAAGAGGATCAAGACCTGTCTGTTGGCTCCTGTCTCTGGAATCTTGAGGCAGAGCCAGTGGCTACTGCCAACAGATGAGATGCCTGAAAATGTCCCTGATGCTCACCAGGACCTGATAAAGTGACAGAATGGAGGCAGAAAGAGAACTTGCTGCTTTTCTGTCATGGTCCTTTGCCAACTGACAAACCCACAGGTTGTTTCTGCAGGCGTCAAGATAACTGAGAGACTTTTTCTTCTCTGCCCTGCCCTGATAATTCTCCCTCCCCTGCTATCACAGTACTGTGCCTGAGTCTTTTTTTTTTTTTTTTTTTTTTTTCCCCAGGTAACATGGGCGTGAGATCAAAGCCACCATAGAGGTTGGGATGTACTTTGTTCAAGTCCAGTGGGCAGGAAGCATCTTGCAGCTTCTCCCTCTGCAGCTCACCCTTCTGCTTGCCTCTGCTACTTGCCCAAGCACAGCAGCTCTTCCAGGAAAGCAAGAACTAAAACTATGTGCATCCCAAAGATTCAAAGCTGCCATCTCAGTGGGAAAAGTCTCTGCATTGGGTCACTAAAATCATCATGAAACACACTGAGGAGCTCCAGGTAACCAGAGAAGTCCCAGAAACCTGAGCTTTAGATGCAGTTCAGCTTCCCATGGCTGAGTAAATCTTGTCTGATTGTTCTGCCCAGGAGTTATGCATTGTCTTGAAGACAAGGCCATAGACATCCTTGTCCAGGATCAAGTTTCTGAGACATGGATTGAAAGTCATTTAAGAAGCTACCTAGTCAGCAGAAATAAGAGAATACAGGAGTAACACAAGTTTGCTTCTTATACAGTTTTGACACCAATTGTCTCATTTCTTAATACACTGAGCTACCTCTCTGAAGAAGCTGCTTCTGAAGCTGTTTATTTACATTGTTATCTCCCATTTTGTATGTTCCACTTCACTTTCCCTTTCAAGCTCTCCCAGCTTGTGCTCACGTGTTTGCTCATGGCACTCCAGTAGCACATACAACACTCCTCAGCTTCTGGGATGCTGAAAGAAGGGCTTGGACCCAGCACTCGGGGTCCATTATCCTCTCCTCACCCACAAGGATGCAGTGCAGAGCAGAAAGCATGTGTTTCCTGTCACATTCAGCATGGTACAACAAAGAGCCATGTTTAGGCAGCATAAACCATTCAGATGAGATCATCAGAGATGGATGTTTTACCAGTGCTACCATCCCCAAAAGGAATATATTTATAATGCTGATGAAATGCCCCTCAGATCTTTTTCTATCTTTCTTTCTTTCTTTCTTTCTTTCTTTCTTTCTTTCTTTCTTTCTTTCTTTCTTTCTTTCTTTCTTTCTTTCTTTCTTTCTTTTTTTTGTTTATTCTTTTTAATCCTTTGTAATAAGGCATAGATTTTTCATTGAAGCAAGGCTGGTTTATTAGTCTTGAAGTGGTTTGTTTGTTTAGGTTTCAGGGCATTGTTTGGAAAAATTGTCATCAGCATGCTTTTGATTAGGTTAGCTTAGAGGACTTCTGCTTAATGAAATGATTAATTGATGCAGCAAGGTATGTAGCCACATTAACAGCTGCTCCAACAGATAAAAAAGATTCTCCTTCAAATACAACCTTGTCTCATTAACACGAGGCTGTACCCATGGATACATGTTAATTATAAGGTTGATAAGAATTTGTAAGGATGGCTAATGCTGTAGCTGAGTTATTTAATGGAGGCTTTTGGAAACTGTCTAAAATGGAAACAAAATCATTATCCGGGCAACTGTGGCCTGTATTTGGCTTTGGATCACTTTAACACACTTTAACACTTGGGGTAATTTCTCCCAACTCTCACCAGCAAAGAAGCAAGAACATAGGTGCTTCATTCCTGCATTACACCTTGTTTGGAAATAGAGGAACTACACAACTTCAAGAGTCTAATAGAGCCCTCTGCCTAATAATAGTTGTAGGGTTTTACTATCTCTGTTATTTATGCAATGCTACCTGTAGCTTAAAAGCTGTATAAATACAGGTTTTGGTAAATACATGCATTTGTGGTAAATATAAACCTGACAATTTGTAAAATCCCAATGGTGACCATATGTAAGGTGCATATAAACCTAAAAGACAGTGCTTCAGCCCACAGGTAGTTCCCAGGTCACCACAGACAAAGAAGCAAAAGCAACAGATTTTGCAGTAAAATAAGAAAAAAAAATGAAAGCATGGTGTGAGGCACAGAAGTGTAAGGGTAAGAGAGAGATACAGGAAGGAAGGAAGAGAGCACTAAGCCCAAAGGAGGGTGACATGTCAGGGAACCCTGTTTGAGGACATCACTAGGACTTTGTGATTAGAAGCACTGAACAGACCCAGGACTCGTTTGTCTGAGTTGTGGCACTGCCAAAAATCCCAGAAGAGTTTGTACAGACTTGTATCAGTTCCCAATCTCCAAATACAGCCCCGGAGTTTTCTTGCAGCATTTGTCACCTCAGGGCTTCTCTGCTTTTTGCTGCTGCCACTTTCCATCACTCATCCTCTGCTCTGACCCCTTCAAACATTTTTGCAGAAAGGGACAAAGGTATCTGAGCAGAAGTCAGTGCTACAGGACCTCTGCTTGCCATCAGAGGCTCAACAAAGCACTGTGACATGAACATGAGCAATTGCAGTGAAGTGAAAGCATGCAAAACCTTTGCAGAAGCTAGACGGCAGTGTTGGCACATGCTGCAAGGGGCAGGGGAGCTCCCCCTCCTACTTTGCACAGTGGGCTCTAGTTGTGGATCCTCTTTGTACAGGAGTCAGCTTTGGATCTCCTTTTTTTTTTTTTTTTTTTTTTTTGGAAAAAAAAAGCAAACAAATGTTTAGTGTCTCTGAAACTTAAACCTCAAGGCCAACAACCACAGAAGATGTACTCGGAGTTCATGGGGGAAAGCAACAGCCCAAATCATCAACAGCAGGGTCCCTAAAGCAGGAAGAACATAGCCTTTAATTGTAAAAAAGCATTTTTCTCCCCCTAATTAATTGTCCAATTTAAGAGTGAGGCACCACCAAATGAGGCTGTCACTAAAAGGAAGGTGCAGTTTTTGAAATGGCTGTTTTCACTCAGATAAAAAAGAGAGGTGGAAGGCTCTGACACAGATCCTGGAATGGGCAAATGGTTAAAAAGATAAAGACCTTCAAAGACTGCCCCAAGCAGCCTTTAATGAATTAATTTTATTGTGGTTCAGTGAGTCTGGTTTGCTTAAACGGTTCATTTGTCAAGTTGTTGCTGCAGTGACTTCTAATACTCATGCTTGTAACTGGGTACAGCTTTGTGATGATACATCATCACTCTGAAAGTCACTTTTGAACCCAGAAAGATGAAAAAATATTCAGTATGTTCCTTTTAACTCCTTCCTCCATGGCACACATCACAGTGGAGAACAGGAGGACAACAGTCTTACTCGGGAAAAGCAGGAGGAATTATCTTCCATGCATATGAGGCATATTTTGAAATTATAGCAGCAGCTGAGAGCACATTGCCCACAGACAGGACCAGCTTTTACTGCCTTTGCATTTTGGAATGTTACTGGTTACAGTCAGTACAATATATTTTTCCCCAACATGCTAGTTTATTATTAGAGTTATTTTCTCTATAGTTCTCTATTCCAAAGGATATTTTTACTCAGAAAAGGAGTCCAAAAGGAAAGCCCAAAAGGAAACCCCAATAGGAGAAAAAAGATTTAAATCTAAACTACTGAAACACTTGACTAGTTATGCAGCTTGATGACCATACCTTGTGAATTTTCATCAACTGCAGTCGTCCTGCCATTAGTCCACATCTCTACAGAGGCTCACAGTGCAGGGCAGCATGCTCTGTCTTCTCCATTGACATTTTTCAGATGCTACTGTGGGTGGGCAGTATCTTTTGCAGCAGATAGAAATGCCTAATGGAAGAAGGAGAAATTTGTAGCACGAGAAAAGAGGAAGAAATTGAAAAGGAGACTTGCCTTAGAAGACTAAATCCCAGATCCATACAAACACGACAAGGGTACAAGCACCATGACTTAGGGCAAATAATCTCATCAAAGTCATGAAAGAACTCTAAAACACTGAGTTCTGAGTAAACATCTGCAGTAAGCTTCAGATCAGTGGCAGACATGAAGTTTGCTATGACCTTCCTCATTGTTCTCCACGATTACAAGGGAACTATTAATTAAAAAAACAAAACAAAACAAAAAAAAACAAAAACAAACCACCACAACACACAAGATAAAAGAAAACATGCTGAACTTCCAGAAAATGAAATTATGTAAAGCCAATTAATTCCATCTAGCTACAAACAAGCTCCAGGCTAAAATTATTGCAGGGCTGCTATGTATTAATCAGTGTTTGTGAATCAGGTTGTGGTACCTTCTACTTCCGTAACTTAAATTCTTGTCTCATGCCCTGTTTACAGGTTACTTTGTCTCTCCCAGACGGGTTAGCACTCCCACTCACTGTACTGCATGTGGCCGTGGGCCTGAGGTCCTAATGGCTGCAGAGCTCAGCTAGGCTCTGCTTGCAGCACACTCCCTTCAAACTGTATTTTACCGTAGTTGTATGTATTCCACAGGCTTGTGAACAACATATTGTGTGAAATTTGCAGCAATTGTCCATTATCATCTCATTGACAAATAAAAGAAAAAAACTCCTGACTTCAAATCAGCACCACAGCTTGGTAACACTGAGCTCTCCACTTCATAGAAGTTTTTAGGCTGTTTTACTTCAACAGAACAAAACTAGGAGGTGTTAACATTTCAGTCCTTGTTTCTACCTCTGTGCTGATAGATTAGGAACTATTAGGAATTGCCAGCACATTCAGAAGGCAGTTGATTATTATGCTTTGCTGCAGACAGGCAGCACCCAGCCACAGCTTACAGATTTTAATGACTACAACCAGAAGGCTTTTGCCTCAGTAAAGAACAGAGGGATTTGGTCTAGTGATCCAGGAGTTAGCTTAACAATAAACCTCTCCTCAGACAATTGAAGTTCATCAGGCACAGTGCAGGTGATGACTTCGAGTTCTGTCAGCACTCCTGTGTTGGGGGGCATGTGTGATTGTAGTACTGAGAGACCCAGATTATTTCTGGGTAGCATACCTCCCATAGAGGTTGCAGTCTTATGCAGAAGTGCTGCAAAAGAGAACAAGTGAAGGGAAATAGAGCCATGCCTGTTCCCTTGAGCAGGAGCTAAGGAGAGAGTTGGCTGTGCTCACAAGCAGGCTGAGAGCTAGCAGCTGACAGCAGTTGTCCTGAGGGCTCCATGCCAGGACATCTTTCCAAGCCAGAGAGTGTTTTAAAGAGCCTTTAAAATAAACAGCTAACACACAGTTTTTACTAAAGCCCTCTGAAACTACTGCAACAGCTACAGCTGTGATGGGTTACAAATGGATGGCAGGGGAGGAATGGAAAGAGTAACAGGAAAATCCCGTGTAGTGTCACAGTGGCCTTCCCCAGATTGAAAGGTGATGAGTCTGATGTTTAAAAAGTGAAGCAGTAGTTATTTGATGGCTACAACTGCAAAAGACTGGAAGAACAGAGAAATAAATTTGTGTCCTTGAAATCTGCAGTCATCTGTCTCTTTGTGCAAAAAAGCTTTTTGCATAACACATGACCAGGGGACAAGTGTTTGTGATCATTCCACCCAGCTCTCACAGGAGGGGAGAAGGATCAGTTTAGTATGGCATATGTAGGTTTTGCTTCTAGGCCAGCAGTCTGTAACAGGAGAATTGTTCTGCTGTCCCAAGACCAATCTAACCATTTTTCACACCCACTGACAAGTCTTTTCCTCTACAACACGAGCTGATTTTTTTTGACCACTGCCAGCTCACCTGCACTTCATGGAGACAGGGCCAAATTTCACCTTTTGCAAATACTTGTTCTGCATTCCTTTTGCACAGTCCATGAATCCTAGGTGGTTATTATAGCCATGATATTCTGTTACTCCTTGGCTTCTCCAGGTGCTCTCAGCTCCGATGACAATTTTTTTCCTCTGATATATTCTTTGCCTTTCATTCTGAGCCTGGAGTATGCAGGAGAGCAAGATGGACAGAGAGACAGCCCTGGTCTGAGAGGTAGGACATCAGGGGAGAGAACAAGTGGGCAGGAAATGGCAAAATGCTTTCCTCAGGATGAAGCAGAGCAACGTTCTTCCATCCCCTGTAGGCTGTTCAGCACAAGTGAGTGCACCAGGACATCAATGGATTTGCAGAGATTGTTTCCATTTGAATGGTCCATTAATTCTTCTTTCCAAAATGAAAAACAAAAATGAAAAAATAAAAAAGAAGAAATACTCCACAGGGAATTTTGTTTCTGTATGAAAAAAAAATTTAAAAATATTTTACAATGAGTATTAGCACAGAGTTGAGAATTTAGAAACTATTCCTTTACTTTTCCAGTTAGAGCAGGGAATATTCATGTGCACAAGCACAAATTCTATGTGCAAATGGGTAATTTAATATGCTTTATAAAGTGGTTGTATTTTTCATCACTAACTTCTTTTGAATTTGTAGTAAATCAAAATATTTAAAATAATATTTTATGAATAATAATATCATTTTCAGTTTTCTCTAAATAGTAAATGATCAGAAAAACCACAATTTTGTAAAACAGATCTTAGTACCTTGGTATATTTATATATTTTTATATATATATATATATATATATACCTTGGCATAAACTCTTGGCTGTGTGTTCTGTGCAAGATTTACCCACAGTTTTTCTGTAAAATACATTGATTTCTCTGTCAGTTTTTCTTTAGATTAATTCAGATTAGGAAGTCTTTATCCAACAGGAAGAAAGGTACATAACTGCCTCTCAAAATTACTTTGCTCATACTGCAGCCTGTCACTGGCCAACGTAGCTCTGTCAGCCACATTAATATTGATAACAAATACTAACTGGATCATTACAGGAAAAGGGTACCAAGTAGGAATGCATACTTCTAATTTGGGAAGTAGGATTCCTTTATTATTGCTTATATATTACTTTATTGCTTCTTTTGTGTTACACACATGACTCACCTATGTTGGATTTTTGCTGTTCAAGTCAGATAATCAAACTGTAAGTGACACTTAAGAAACCTGTATAAAAGTTGAGTGCTGAATTAAATGGACAATGTCAAGCTCTTAAAAAAAGGGATTTACAATTAGTTTTAGAAGACAGCAAGTTATGCCTGCAGCCTGCTGATAATTTACATTTTCACAATTACATCTTTCACTAGAAGAAATGTGTCTTTCTCTGCTAGTGTTCTGTGAGAGACCAAAATGAAGAAACAGTAAGACTGATGGCATACATAGGAATGTAGAGAACTGTCAGCATTAAATTAGCAATTAAATCTCCCTGTCCCTGCCAGGGGACAAAGTGCACCAGCAGAGACTTCTGAAACCACTTGCCCCACAGAAAATGAGGCCAGCTCAACCAGCTGAATTTTGACTCTCTTTCCTGACGTGATTAGCTCAGCACACACAGTGACGCCTTTGAAAAGAATTAGGAAAAAATATTCCTTACTTTGCTGCATTTATAATAAGTTTAAGCACATCTTGCCTCAA
The DNA here is from genome assembly GCA_038090715.1 of Florisuga fusca. Taxonomy (NCBI): domain Eukaryota; kingdom Metazoa; phylum Chordata; class Aves; order Apodiformes; family Trochilidae; genus Florisuga; species Florisuga fusca. Next base: position 23,364,200 of record JAAWXA010000006.1, read on the forward strand.
ATTTAAAAACTCAAATTGAAGTCAGGTTTTTGCTGAGTTCACACAATGTGTCTTTGAAAATAACAAAAGTTTAGAAGTGCAAGAAAGAAGGACTTTTAGCAGTCTTTTTTAGCCTCACTCTTAGCCTCAGTGACAATGTCATCTTTTACTGCTGTTAGAAGCCTTCAATAAAGCACACAAGCAGCACATGGAACTAACATGGTAATTTTAGTTTGCAATTCTTTAATTAAGACCTCATTCTCATCCCAATAATGTACTGGTAAGCTGAATTACTCTCCTAAGAAACTGACTAGGCCAACATCTGAGAGCCAAGACTGGCATCATTGTCTCATAACAAACCATCCAAGAGTCAGGTATCTAGCTGAAATTATCCAGCCAGCTTTGCCACCACATCTCTGGCCACCCAATTTTTACTGGATCATGCCACCCATGGGCCAGCCTTGGCTGGTTTATGGCAGGTGGCTCAATTAATTACTTCTTTCTTACTTTTTTTCTTGTGAATACCTTAAAAATGTCAATTAGACATAAAACAGCAGTGCATTTGTGCCTACATGGCAGAACAGGCATCCAAGGGCAAGACCTAAAAAGGGATCTGACTACACCAGAGCAATGCTAACTCCAAAATCAGGGATTTCAGTTTAAGTAGTGATTGGAACATACCTGTGAACCCTGAGTTTGGGTTATCTTCTATACTTTTTCTCCCTGAAACTGTCCAGCATTGCAGGTTCAGAAGCTGCAAGGCAAGAGGCTTACATTATGAGAGGAAAATATCATAGGTATGTCCTTGCACAGGCTCAGTGCTGAGGTTTTATGACTTCTGAGACAAAAGCTTTTACCAAAAAAGTGATCTGAATTAATTAATTTTTCAGAAGGAACATAAGGCAGAGAGATGCTACCTGGACCGGTCAACCTTAAAGCCAGAAATAGAAAGTGAGGTTCTCCGAAGCATCTCATCTGCTTACTGCTCTTCACCTTTCCATGGTCTTCAGGATGTTTGAAACTAATTATTTAACTTCACGTGATGGTCTTTACTAAACAGAGTTTGTGAAAAGACCAACACAGAAATTAAGCTGTGCATGTTGTGAGAGTAGAGACATTTTCCCTGTTCATGTCAAATGCTTTTCCTTTTTTGAGAACACTTGACATATGACATTTAATCAGCAATTATAGTGCAAAAACAGTGTAAAAATCAATCCCCTTGCTTTTTTACCCTTTCATCAGCATCTGCCCATACCATGTAGTACTGTAAGTTGATGAAAAGTGAATGTCCTTTGCTTTGTGATCTTGTCCCATACCTCATCTTCCCAACACTGACTGAGTCCCTCCACTCCCAAATCCTCCTTTGCATGAGAGGTTCCTTGTCTGAGGACAGAGCTAGCACAAGAAGGAAATAGCAGAAATGCTTATCTGGGCTGGGTTACACTTGCCACTAACCATTCACAAGGGACAGCTGGCTTGTGAATTGTGTAGCTCTAAATAAAACTTGTGAGGACACAGGAGTGAGGAGATGGGCAACCTCCGCATGACATGGGTTTTTCTGCCTTGTTTTTTCACCAAGAGGAGACCAGCACTGTAAGAAACTGAGTTTGTTTGTCTCTGAAGACTAGGCAGCACCTCCTAACATCCTCATAAATTAGAGAAAGGATGAACAGATGAGTAGTTGAGCATCAGGTAGAACAACATCTTTTTCTGAGAAAATATGCTTTCTAATTGTTTAGCTTTGCTTGCTGAGCTGATCTTCCAGGCTGCACCATCTGCCAGACCAGGCAACCTACTTCTAACAGTGAGATTCAGTTACGCAGTGAAGAGATGAAGTCACATCAGTTACAACACCTATTGAAGCAACTCATGGAATCAGCCAGGTTGTGCCATCCCACACACCTGGTAGACTCAGATCTAATGTCTCATCCTGTCCGTCCCTGGGGTTAGCAGTGGGCAGTTGTAACTACTAAGTGATTGAAAAGACATTTCCCAGGGCAGTTTCTGTTTCCTGGAACTCAGACATTAGAGATTATTTTTCCCATGCTGCCCATTCCAATCTTTCCTTTCCAATTTTATCTCCTGGAGGGGCTATGCAGCTTTTTATTAACTAGAAATCAAGGTATTAAATCAGCAATATTCTGATTATAGGGAAAGCCTGAAGGCAAAACATGTGGGTTCATAATAGCATCACTACGGCACTGTATTGATCTACAAATCTGGTAGTGCCTCTGCCATTGTGGAAGCTGACTCATCTAAGGGGACACATTTTGGTTCCTTATGCCTGCAAAACTTTTCAAGTGTGTTACACTTGGAGAACAAAATAACTGCATGTATTTTTGCAGACATTACAGACTTCTTTAAGTCTTTCTGAAGAACACTGAGCCACCAATCCACATCTTTCAGCTAGCAGAAAGCACCCAGCAGCCACCACATTTTAAGATTACCATTTTTATAGGGACTTTTATAAGCAACTGTAGCAATAGAACAAGAAGTAATGGCTTTAAGCTGGAAGAGGGTAGGTTTAGGTTAGACATTAGGAAGAAATTCTTCACTGTGAGAATGGTGAGACACTGGAATAGGCTGACCAAGGAAGCTGTGGATGCCTGATCCCTGGCAGTGTTCAAGGCCAGGCTGGATGGTGCTTTGAGGAACGTGGCCTGGTGGGAGGTGTCCCTGCTCATGGCAAGGGGTTGGAACCAGATGATCTTTAAGGTGGCTTTCAACACCAGCCATTCCATGATTCCGTGATATGATTTCATGGCTGGTTGGGTCATCCCTGCTGAGAAGCACCTTAGAAGATGAGCATCACCCTGACCTGTGAAGAATGGGGTGAGTTTCCTCACTGAGATGAGGAGGCTTTCCAGGCAAAGCATGACTCATGCATCTCCCATTTCTGCTCATGGCACTCAGACAAGGGTGCCCACAGGGCCTCAACCTGCAGGAGACATTAGAGAGGGTTATTTCTTTTCCTCTTCATCCTCGAGGACTGGACTTCAACCACCACCTCCTTTTGATGTAAGCTGCAGGCAGCTGTCAGATGGCAACACTGCTCAGTAACATGTGAATGGGAATTGAGTCAGCAACTTGGGAAGTGAAGATTTAGCTTCTGCAACTGCTCCTTTAAGCCACCCAGTCCTTAAATTCTAGTAAGCTATTTTACCTTTAAAAATAATCATGTTCTGGGGGAAAAGCATAACATTAAATGGATTTAAAAATAGAATTAATCTTTAACTTTAAAAGTTATTATTCACAAGGCAAAACCACACAGATTTTGTCTCCTGGACATGAAAGCACATATACAGCCTAAACCAGCATCATAATCAAAAAGACAAGATGTGCACTGCACACAGTGAATTATAGAAGGGATTGAATGTTTGCAAAATTACACGCTGGCCTTGAGGAGCAATCTGGGAAACAATTGTAAGGCAAGATACAGACAAATAGCTTTCAGCGTGGTGGTATCTTCAGTGTTTTATTTCTGGAGATGGAGTAATATTTAATATTCCCTGGCACGGACTTTTCTAAGCAAAGCCTTCAGATTCCAAGACCCGCTGCGTTCTACCCGCAAGCTGTAGTTCCTCCTGTCATTTCTCACACTGCTGCAGGGATGCACATGTACGTCTGAACAGTGCCCACTTTAGCAACCTGCTGCCTTAAATGTATTCAGCACCTGCCCCTTGGTTGGCTGGTTGCAAGGAAACAAGAAAAACAGGAAAGGTCAAGAGGAAGTCACTGAGCAGAGTCACCCATACATGAGACACCAAGTACATCAGGCTGTAAGTTCTCAAGGCCTGGAAAAACTGGGTCAAAAGGTCCTGAAAGAGAAGCTGTTAAGCAAAGTGAGAAACCAAGGTTGTTATTTCAAAGCTGCTCCACAAGGCAGCTCTGTGGCTGTGGTGAGCTTTGCTTTTGGCTGTGCTCTGCCCAAGACCGAAGGCAGTTTTGAACTGCAAGGCAGCAGGGGCTGCAGAAAGCAGACACAAGCGGTTTCAGGAGCAGCAGCCACACTACAGTAGCAGGAGGGCAGGGAGGAAAAAGCAAGAGCAACTGTCCAGGTATGAGGAAGGCATTACATCTCGTGCTTTCAATAGGCAAGGACAGTAGTAAAAGCCTTCCACACTCAGGAAGAGGTGAAACCATGCATATGGAACTTTACACCTGAGAATTTTGTGCAGATTGTCCTTTTAGCTCACACCACCTTCAGCTTCCAGCCTACTCACACAATGACTTGTGCCTCAAAAAGAGAGGAGCAAACCCAGCAATGACTCCATCCTCCTCAGAGAAGGATGCTGGCAGGACAGTGCTCACAGGGCTCCTTGCAGTGCCCTTTACAAGGGCACTTCAAAGCTTACAAGGCACCACTTTGTGTGATCCTGGTCAGCATCAGCTGAATGCTGAATGCAATGTCTGCAGCGTTCACAGCCCTCACTGCAGGAACACGGTGCCTGCAATAGGTACTGTACAGCAAGTGTGAGCACTGCTGAGACACTCATGCTTTCCCCAATAGGGTGGAGTCAGGAAAAACATCTCATCCCTGGGACTGCAGCACCTGAGTAACATCCTGAGGCAAGAGTAGAACTCTACACTGAAGAATTTAGTGGGAAATATATACAGACATACAAAGGGCACAGCGAATTCATCAGAAGCCTTAGCCAGATTAATCCTAAAATTACCTCTCCATATGTCTTGATTATCTCATGGCAAAAAACCCACAACCAACAACTGTGAAATAGAACTCCTGGAAGAGCAGTTCCTTATGAACAGGGTGCACCAGGTCCAACAGAGACAAAACAGGAGGGAATAACAAAGGTGTGCGGCCACTCGCATCCTGTCTTGCTGCCACAACAGCTGAGCCCTCCGCACAGCAAGGCTTTTGAGCTCACCTCTGCTCCTCATGTGCAGAAGAAGTGGATATTTTGGTGTATGTCACCTCGCTCTGTTGTAGCTGGAGACAGGAAAAAAGAAGCCCATTTCTTAGCTATCTCTACTATGACAACAGAACTAAGCTATGAGGTCCCACTTCAACCACAGCTCACTATAGGCAGAGATCTGCCATCTGCCCAGTTAGTTTTTGGTCTGGTTTGGGGTTTGTTTTTTTTGTTTTTGTTTTGTTTTGTTTTAAAGGAAATACATTTTAGACATCTGAACTGTCAATGTGAACAGCCTGGTCTGGAGAGCCAGCATGCTCTGTAACTGTACTGAGTTCTCAGAGTCAGGCTGATGCTGCAAGGCATGAACTGTGTCAATTATATATGTTAAAGTTATGTAAGCAGTCTTCACTGGAGAATATATTAAATGCCCAAATCTGTTTCTATGCCTTATGTGCTTCTGCTTCAGAATCTGAGCAAGTGAAAAACTGCTGCAATAACCAAGTTTCTTAGTCACACCAGGACAATCCACATGCTTTAAGCTTTAGGCATTTGAGAAGCTAAGACAACCTTTCAAGGTGAAACTTAGTAACTTGAGATGGCTTCAAAATTTGATTTGATTTAAATTCAAAATTTAATTTTAAAATTCCTAGAGTCTGGAAAAATATATATCCAGATGGATTCCATAGTTTTAGACTTTTTTTTAATTCTCAGACAAAATAATTTATCTTGACATTCACAATAATACATTTTGCAAACATCTTTAAAGCCCCTCATGCTTCCCAGTGGAAGTGCTGAAGTTCCTTCAGTGCCTACAATGGACATGATTAAACTGGCTGCCAGCACAATGGTTGACAAATGCAGAGATTTGCAGTCAGCCTGCAAGGAAAACCAAACTACACTCCCCCCCTAAGTTTATAGGTCAAAGCACTACACAAAAGGACATGATTATCATTGAGTAGAAGAGCAACCACATCAAATCAATGCTTATAAAGTAAAGATTTGATCAGCCAGATACTACATAAGAAAATACAGGTAGAAAAAAATGGAGAGGGTTTTGTTTGTTTGTTTTCTGGTTTTTTTGTGATGATGATACAAACTCTTATCAGATTCTTGCTTTAAAAAAGCCAGAACAAGACAAACTTACATTGCAATGGGAGGGGAGGACAGGCACACTGGTATTGTACAACATCAAACTCAGAGTGGCAAGTAATCACACCTCTTGCAGCACTTGTGAAAGCAGCACAAAAAATAGATGAGGGTGGGGGAAGACGAGAGTTTGAAATACAGAAACAGAACAAAACCCCATGATCTTCTTTGAATTTCCCAGCATCCTCATTTGCACAGGGTTACCTGCACGTGCAAGTTTCCTCCTGCCCTTTTTAGATTTGTAATTGTTAGAAATTTGTAACTGGGCCTCAGCCTGAGGAGCCATAGCTCAGGGAGAGGACAAATATGCAGCCACCTCTGCAGCATCTGCAGGGTCAGACGTGTGCAGGGAGACAGCAGCAGAGATCAGTGCACAGCAGCAGGTCAGAACTCCTCAGCTTGGTCTGAGGCTCCTGTAGTTCAGAGAAGCTGAAAATAGAAAGTGGTATGTTTTTGAGAAAGCATCAGCCTTCTGTAGTGCTGCAGGTCAATGATACTCTGGTAAAAGCCATATGGATCTGTGTCGTGCAGACACTAAGGAGAAACGAGAGGAGGACAGGGAGATGAAGAAAACAGACGAGTGGGGAAACTGAGGAAGAGGATAAGGGGGGTCTGTGTCTCCACTGGACTTTGGTGACTATTGCACAGTGGCAGGAGGTCACCCTGAAATGGGAATTTAATATCACAACACTCTTGGCCCAGAGGGGAAAACAGGTTCCTGTGCCTGCTCCCCACAAGGATTCCCTTTCTGGCACACGGTAAAAAAGAAATTAAGCTCTTTCTGAGCAGACCATAGCACAAAACTAAGACCTAAGCATCTCCTCTGGGCACCAGACATCCTCTGGGGCTGAAGAGCTGCCATTCCCAGGCATCAACCCCAAGCATCAGCTCCTTTCCTCCCTCCTCCTTTGCAGGGGCAGTACCTGGCTGCTTCCCCAGCTGGGGTGGGTGCTGGCGTGGGGAGGTGGACAGCAGCTCCAGCCTGGAACAAGATCTAGACCCTGCTGGCACTGGGTCAGACCAGCAGCTCAGTTGCCTCAGGTTTAACGTTAAAGGTTTAAGGTTAAAATGTTTGAGGTTATGGGAAAAACTTTGCCATCATTTGCACAGGCACCTAACAGCGAGGTACAGACAGCCTGTGGGCAGGTTTTGGCTGGGACAGAGTTAAGTGTAGTAACTGGTATGGGGCTCGTTTTGGATTTGTGCTGGAAACAGTATTGATAACACAGGGATGTTTTGTGTGCTTACACAGAGTCAAGGCCTTTTCTGATCCTCACCCCACCCTACCAGTGAGTAGGCTGGGGCTGCACAAGCAGCTGGGAGAGGACACAGACCTAAGAGATATTCCATACTATATGACATCATGCTCAGCATATAAAGCTGAGGGAAGAAGGGGAGGCTTTCAGAGTGATGCAGTTTGTCTTCCCAGCAACCTTTATGCGTGATGGAGCTCTGCTCTTCTGGAAATGGCTGAACACCTGCCTGACAAAGGGAAGGAGTGGATGAATTCCTTGTTTTGTTTTGCTTGCACATGTGGTTTTTCGTTTACCTATTGAACTGTCTGCCTCAAGCCATGAGTTTTCTCACTTTTACCCTTCCAATTATTTCACCCATCCCACTGCCAAGGCAAGCAGCTGTGAGGGCCTTAGTTGCCATCACAGAGAGAGACCCCGTAAGAGTCCCTGAATGCTGAGGGGTCAGTAGGCTCTGCCCTGACAGGGACAGACCTCTGTGTGGCTCTGGGAGTCTGCATGAACAAAAATCAAAGCTATGGATCAAGGTGGGAAAATTGGGAGCTCAGAAACAGCAAAGGTACTGTGGAATGAGCAGGCAGCAGGTCCAATACCAGAGCAGGCACCAGCAGTGGCCTCGCTGGGATGCAGCGTGGCCAGTTTGGGTCAGGGCTGGGGTCAAGACCAGAGGGCAGAGTCAGGACTGAGGAGGTACCAGACTGGGGAGCTGCAGTGCCATACAGTGGGAGCCAGCAGCATCACTCAGCTTCAAAGCATCTCCCCAGGGAAAGGAGGGTGTAGGTCTTTGCTTTCAGCTTCTTTCACAACTACTGCTGTCAGCAAAGGACCTGACCCAGACCTGACCATGGGTGTAGCCAGCTAAACTTCTGCTTGGCCAACTTGCTGTCAGGAAAATGTGTTCCTCTCCGAGAGCAGAAAGACCACATCATGTGTGCCAAAACATCTGAAACGTTTTCATTTTGCAAAATCATGGTACCCAAGCCCCATGCAGGTGTGTTTGTTGTGTGGAAAAACACCAGGAGAACAGAGGGACCTGCATGGGATAGAGGTACCTAATGGGCTGCTGGATTCTGCTGGGAACAGAGTGGTGTGACCAGTACATAACCTGGGAATAATCCAAGGAATTTGACTCCTGGAGAATGTTATGGTCTTGGTACCAGTGCATGTGGTGGGAACGGTTAGATAAGGTTTTACGTTAATGCATACTTATATCTCAAAATGTATTATTTTGACAATACTGCTGAACAGAGCACTTCTAGAATGTAATCTATAAATCAATCAAGAGATACCAGGTAACTGTGTGTAGCCAACCCCATAATAAATTACTATGGTTGTCTACAGCAGCAGGGTCTGTGCCTTCATGTCCTCCAACCCTGTAGTAGGTAGATTAAGAAAAGGATGGTGTGATTCCACTTTAATGCATGAGGAACTCCAAAGAGAGTCATCTGCCCAAGAACACATATGAAGCTACTTTCCTAACTAGTTCTCTACCCTTTGGTCAGCTGCTTTACATTAACACCTCAGAAGTCAATGGGTTTGGAGGAAGCAAAGCCTCAGGCTGAGATCCTTTCCCCAGGAAGGATGTGTGCTGACCATGTACACTTCCAGACTGGGCTCAGGTGACAGGTGAGCTGGCTGGTACTGGCAGCACAGCCAGGAGAAGTAGGCTGTCTGGTAGCCAGGCACATGGCACTGCTGTGGCTGCAGCCACTGCCTGGAGCTGAGGATGGAGGGTGGTGTCAGTGCCAGGAGAGGGGTTCTGTAGGATGAGAGGTACCCCTGCCAGCCATGCAGGAAGGAAGCTGTAAACTGGCACTGAGTGAGACCCGGGTGGACAGCAGAGACAGACTGACTCAGGACACCCTGCATCAAACCACATCCTTCCCAGACTTGCCAAAGGCAAGCTGACCCAGAAGCTACCAGGTGAAATCCTATCCCTCCTGCCATGCATGAAGGCTAAAAGACAAACACATCCCCAGGCACAGAACAGAGAGAGATGTGGATGATTCTGGCCCCAAACTGACCTCACCGCACCTTGTAGACCTGGGTGCAGATCCTGGGGGTTGGCACACACAGCTGGAAATCCTGCAGCACATCTAAAAGGATTCCTGAAGGTCAAACAGCAAAGCACATGGTAGAGAAACTTCCCCCTTCTGATCCTTTTCATGCTCAGCTTTATTTTCCTGACACTCTCTGGTAACGTGCTGCTCACAGGTTCCAGCAGGCAGCCTGGGGGGTCACCTCTGGGCAGCACATTGCCCTTCAGCTGCCCAAACTACAAAAGCAAGAGGCTGTGCCTTTCAGCCATTATGCTGAAAAAAAAATCATGTCAGAATCACAGCAATTGACTCCTGCTGCAATGATCACACAGCCAAATAGCAGAGATAAAAAAGCTTTCAAAAGAAGAAGTAGAGCAGGCATTGCTGATGTTGTAGCATTCTCATCTCCACTAACTCTGGGTTTTTAAAACCCTCATTCCCTATTCATGGACCACAGCTAAGCCATCAGTGTCACAGATCTGTTAGGCAACCCAGACGTAACTGATTACCCCAGTAGCAGGTACCCCCTCAGGTATTCAGAAAAACATGTGCTGTGTGAATGAAGCCTCCCAGTGTGCCTGGCACCTCTGGCAACATGCCACCCTTTGCTTGGAGACCTTCTCCATCTGTGGTGGTTCAAGACCCATAAGTAAATTCAACCAGCAGGACTTTCTGACCCTTCCCCTCTTCATTTCTGAATGAGAAAGTTAGTGAAGAAGATAAGCAAGACTAGCAGGACTAGGAAGACAAAAGTAAGCATAACCACTGTGGTTTCCCTTGGAGGATTGCAAGCACCAAAGCAACTCAGGCACACCACAGCAGAGAGATGTGAGGGAATCATCAGTTCACAAACCACTGAGATGCAGTGGTCACTGGAGGGAAGTACAACAGCTGTTTAGCCATGTACAGTAACAGCATGTAACAATTTTATGCTAAGAATGCCTGAATTAATTGGACCTCTGGGGGAATTCAGGAAAGCAGAGTGCAATTACTTGAGCTGGAATCTATCCAGACTGAAAAAAAGAGCTTATTCCAGGAAAAAAATATTACAGGCCCTTCCATAATGCAACTCATTGTCCAAAAGTACCCAGAATGCTGGGTTGACATTTCCTATTAAAAGCTACCCAGTCCTGTGAAGAAATAGGCCAAACTCACTTTGCAAAGACAAGATAATTTCAGTGGGTTAATCTCATGCAGGCAAGTCTGATCAGTGGAAGATTTAAATCAATATACACCAACTGACTTTATCAGAGGAACAGATCTTTTTACAATGCCTGACAAAGCTGCACATCTGGCTAAGGCATGTTTATTAGCTTGTTTACAACATGAGACAGTTATTAAAAAAAATAGTTTGTGTTTGGTTTTTTTTTTCATTCTTTTGGCTACCCTGAAGGAAGTTGTCTTGTTGTGGATGCTAAGAAGTCTATTTTGAAGTGACCTAGGGCTAATGTCAGACCACGAGCTTCTGAAAAGATCCACATCTCAATTACTCAGCAAATAGTAGTTTGTGGTTGTTTTCTCATTTAAATTGAGTCAGTTATAGAAATATTAAGGTAACGGATGCAGTCAAGCCTCTGTTAGGCTGTAAGAAGAAGAACATGCAAAAATTTAATTAGTACAAACCAGGTAAGCGAAACAAGCTGAGCAAAGAGAAACATGACCTTATCATAGAATCATAGAATCATAGAATCATAGAATCATAGAATCATAGAATCATAGAATTAGCCAGGTTGGAAGGGACCTCAGAGATCATCTAGTCCAACCCTTGACCCACCGGAGCAGTTGCTAGAGAACAATCCTGAGACAAACCAAGCACAATCCTGAGACTCTCTTCTCAGGAACAGGGTCTCTGCAGACAACCCACCCGAGGCATGTGCTGTTTGTTATCTAGATGTCTATGGAAACCTGTGATGATTATGAAATGCCCAGAGCTTCAGCAGCCCATTGGCCATGCAGACAAGACACTGATTCTTCTAGCACAAGCCACTCAGGATCTGATGTGGCTTGCGTGGTGATGACCTACCAGCCCTGGGGTCTTGTAGTTTATAAATGAATTAAGTTGCAAAGAGCAATTTAGGGCATGCCCTCACCAGAGGAGGCTCTGCTGTTAGGTAACAAGAGGCCATTCTCCAGAACACAGTGTCCCATATCTAAGATGAGTGAGACACTTTTATTATTAGAAAGCTATGATACACCTTTGCAAGCTTCCACCAGGCCTTTTTACACTTGCTTCATCAAATTGAAACCATGATATTATTCATAGTGATCTTTTTTTGATACACTTTTCATAAGCATAAACCCAACAACTGCCAAGTTTTATTAAAAAAAAAAACAAAGCAACATCTGCACAAAGAATACCACATTTTTTTCTTGCTCATTCACAAATGTTCATCTACAGACTTACAGACTAGGCTAAGCAAGGGACAATCTTTCAGAGGTCATGTACCTATGGAGAGCTGGGATTTGCAGAAACTTTCAGTTTATGTTGAATCACAGTTTTGTTTGGTTATGAAAGTTAAGCATTTGTCACTTCAGATCTTGGATGTACATCAAAGAATCTGATCCAGTTAATGTGCACTTAAGCTTTGATCCAGTAAAAGTCTCACTGGGACATATGGATTGACAAAGCTGAAGACACCATCCCAAAATTGGCACTGTAGTCACAGTGGGCAGCTGTTGAACAACTCAAAGCTGAAAGCTGATCTCGTTCAACTGCAGGCAACCAGGGAATTGCCTGCCCTCCAAACATGTCAGCAAAAAGAAACAGGGATCCCAGCCAAAGGAAATGAGAAGGTGATGAGCTTTAAAAGGGGAATCAGCTCAAATGCCACAGAGGGCGATGGAATGAGTCTAAACACAGGCACAGCTTTGCACCCGTGAGAGGCATAGTGCTTTCTTCCTAAAGCTAACATCCACACAAGGGACCATCTCAGCTTACTCAAAGAAACAAAGTGTTAAAAGGCATTTCGGGAATACCAGAACAAAATCAGCACAAACATGAAAGAAGAAAGCACTACCACCAGTGAAGTATTTATTCTGCTAGTGCAGTCCTACTGCTGAATGTCGTTACTTTTCCCAAAGTACATTTGAGACACATTCCAGAAACATAAATCTTAGGGGAAGATACAGAAACCTTTTCAACACCCCTTTCTTTACCATGTCTGCTAGGAAAGAATAAAAAGAAATGGAAGGTCAGAGCCAGGTTGTGCAGCACTAGTGCCCATACAGACTAGAAATGTGCAGCTATGATCAGGGAGGTAACCTTAGTCTAGTGTGAGCCATCTTCCAGACTCAGGACTAAATATGTGCTGATGAGAGAAAATTGCTACACCCCACACTCCTCTGACACATGCTACACCAGCTACTGTCTCAGATAATTGCCAGTTGTGAGAACAGGCATCATCCAAAGAGGAAGCATGATACATGCCTTTTTTTCACCACCCAAGGAGTAGGGGAAGTGATTTAATTTCTCTTGAAGCAATAATAGTCTTCCCACAAAACAGGGATAGTCAGATCCTGGTTTCCTGAGGTTATTAGCAAAACGTCGAATAAATTCAATGGGATCAGGACACAGCCTTTGATCACAGTGGATGGATCTGTCAAATAAATGTTAAGCATTTCTTTTATCCATTCTTTGTCCCACCATCTAATTACATGTGCTGCAGCTAGCAGATGAGTAGGAGCTGTGGAAAAGACTCTCAGAATGCAGGCTAGAATACCATTAGATACTTGCTTTGCTGAAGACAACAACCCTGTCACAAGCCACAGGGTAACACATCATCTGGTGGCTTCCCTCAGAAAGGATAGGGTGGGATTTAGGACAAGGATTTACAATAGGAACCAGCACCCCTACTAGAGAAATAGGATCATATTCTCCAGATCCTGCCCAAGGACTGCACACCTCATGGACTGATTCCAGGGTGTTTAGATGGAGACTGCACTCTCCCTGAGACAGCTTTGCCCCTGAAGTGATTCAGGCATACAGAACAAACTGAATGCAACTGCCTGGGACTGAAGGCAAGACAGTACCTAGCAATCAAAAGCAGCTATTTGGGGAGACCCTAAAAATGACAAAGCTGCATGATTAGGTACAATGCACTGTTCAGTGTTTCTGCTGGGCCTGAGGAAACCTCTGCAGAGAAATATGTAACACAGGGGGTTGTGGTCACTTGGCATTTAGCCTTAGCTGACCCACAAGACTTTGTGTAGATTCATGGTCACATAAAGATTTCCTCCTCTGTAAAACCAGCAGCAAACACCAGGTCACCTTCAGGGGCCAGACAGATTCTCAGGCACAGTGACATGCCCAAGTACCCCACCCACTAACACCCCAAAGCACAAAGGACAGATGAGTTTACATCCTGAGGGGGTCTTACATATGCAGCATATGGGTAAACACACAATATTCTGAGAAACAGCTATTTAATGTTGAAAAAAGAAAACCAGCCAGATGATGGTTTGGAAAGGAGTGACAATTGCAGCTCCACCAACCACACCCAGCAGCTAACACAAGTGCCTCTGGTAGATGAATTTACTTTTCCTGCAGGCTGAGCTCAGCCAAGGTACAAGTTACACACCAGGTACAAGTTACCACAGCAGCACCTGGGACCTCAGGAGGCCACAATCAAATGTTCAGAGTATCATCCAGAAAAGGAGAATGAGGAAAACTGCATCAACATACATAAAGCTAATCCTCAGAAAAAAGGTTGAGAAGGTCCCCCTGCTTACAAGGGTCCTCTGAGGCTTCTGGCCGAGCACACAGGGACAGCACTTTGGTGGGAAGAGACTGAAGCCAGTCATGCTGAGCCAGTTTACACCAGTTCACACCTGCGAGGAGCCTGGCCTCGTGAGTCAAGAGCACATTTTGTCACGCAGCTATGGCAGAAGCATCTGCTGGGGAGAAGCGTGCAGTGTGCATTTCAGAAGCATTTGTGTTCCAGGCTTGCTGCCTGCCAGCTGTCAGCACTCAGCTTCCACAGAGCCGCTGGGTTCTGCAGCTCCCCTGTGCTCCGCAGCACCTTCAGACCTGGGAACTGGGTCACAGCATCATCCATCCACGGAGGAAACCATCTACAGCTTTGACGACTGGGAAGGGAAGAGCAGGTAGCTACATCGAACAAAGTTACTGTTGGTATTCACTGCAGCTGCCTGCATCCTAAAAGGGTCAGAGAGGACTGTGAAGGAAAAGCTTTCACACCACGAGCCTGCAGCAGGGAATCGAACTGGCAATACGTCTGCCTGTGTGGAGTGTCCACTGCCCAGCTCTGTTGCCATGAAACAGGGAAAATGTTCCCATTTCTGCTCATGCAGAATTTCTGAGGGCAGGGGAGAGTAAGGAAAAAAATAGCACAAAATTAGGTGCTGAGAAATGCAAATTGAACATCTCACTAATGAGTTTTCACTTCCTGTGATTTAGCCTAGACAAGTATCTAGGGATTCCAGTTTGGGACAGCATTTTAGGAAATAAAGCATGAAAATGCTCCCCTTCATCAAAAGGAAAGAATTATCTGTACACCTGTGAGCAGGTGGCTTTGAGCAGCAGACTTCTAGTGAAGTATCCCTAGCTTTAGAAATTTTTCCAATGAAATTGCTCTGTATGCAAATCCACAACCCAATTACAAGTAAATGTGGAAGGAAAATTAATCTCTGAGGCTTTAACCTGTTTCTACCAGTGTCTGAAAACAGAGACTGGCTAGTATTCCCAGAGAGGAAAAAGAAAATATATATTAGATACTCAAACATTTACTTCAAAGAGACCTTCCCAATTAATTCTAGAGCTGATGGAAGTACCTGATCTCAGCTGCCTGGAGAACTGTGCCTGGCTGAAAACCACACAGTGAATTTCATTGCTGCCAGTGTGCTGTCCTATTCCCCCCACTAAGATCTTCCAGCTCATGTTTCTCTCTCTCCTCTTGAAGCCCCAGTTCCCTTCCCTAGCTGCACAATCCCGTGCTACACAAGGTCCCACCTGCTGCCTCTGCCATCATCCACTTACTCTTGATTCGGGGTCAATTTATATTTATATTATTTAAATTTATATTTCACCCTCACAGCTATACTTTGTAAATGTGAAGCAGTGCAGAGGCAGTAAGGAAAGGTAAACCCTTTGGGATAGACTCTGAAGCAGTGATAATTAGGCTGCTTCTGGGTTTGCTGGCAACCTATGTCCCCACTCTGGTCCACACTACATCCGGGACTCCTGCAGCATCCTAGAGGCAAACTTAATTTTGCCTAAAGGCAAAATCAAGCTTAATATTTGAAACCTGATGTGGAAAGAAAGGACACATGGTGCTCCATCTGCAAGGATCTCCAATGATTTTGCTGGACAATGTACCTAAAAGGGTGCCAGGAGATTAACCTGTTCCTAGGATCCAGCACTTACAAGGTCACCTTCAGTTTTCAAAGCCTCTGGACCTGAGCTAAGGTAATGTCTCAGAACAAATGGCATGATGCAAAAAAATGAGAAGTAAGCAAGTGTTTTGCCTTGATAAAATTAGAGCATTCTTCAGCAAAATCACCTGGGCCTTTGGTGGCTAGAAACTCAAAATGTCTATTCAAGTTCTTGCTTTTTGCCCCATAAATTAATCTAATGAGTCACCTGTGAAATAAACCATTAGAAAAGCCTTTGCTAATTTGTACCAAAGTAAATGGTTATCTAAAATAGACACCACAGGGAGGTTCTTAATTAGTCTGTTGTCAGCTGGGACTGGAAATGCTTGTGGCAGCACAAGGCTAATTAATTACTCATCTTCCCACACTGCAGCTTCCTGTCAAAGCAGAAGGTATTTCTCAGTGTACACCAGTGGCTGGTTGAGCCTTTCCAGAGACTGTAAGAGCAGCTGCCAAGAGTCCTGGGCTGACCTGTGCTCACTAACCATAGGAAGGTGGGTTGAGGAGGTGTCCAAGCCAAGCCATCTGCCTAGATGAGGAGTCTTTTCTGCCCACATTCCTGTGGCTTCAACCCAGGTTGCTTCCTGAACAGAAAGAATATAAGTCTTCGGAAGTGGGCATCTGGGATCAACTGGCAGCCCAAGGCTGTGATCACTGAAGGGTCCTTCCCTGGGTCAGAGTGACACTGCAGGGGCTGTGCCCATCTGCTCCAAGTGTGGCAGTCAGGAAAGGAGGGAGTGCATTGACTCCTCCAGCAGTGTCTTTACCTGCAGGTCTTGGGGCCAGACCTCCAACAGCTGTCCTGCTTCTGGGAGGAAGGATGTCAAAGCCCAGCTGACAACACAGTGTCCACATGTGCAGTAAGCTGGGGACCCAAAGTCTGTGGAAAAGGCCTGTGCTTTGCAGAAAAGACAAAAAATCCAGTTATAAGATTTCTGTTACCATGCCTCCTATAGCATCAAGCCAAGATGACAGATGATAGATGATGAAAGATGTATTCTTCAGTGGAAGTGGATTTAAAAACTCTGCACACATGCATTGCACAATTCCTCGCAGCAGCCTGCAGGGTGAGGAGGGAGCCTGCCACATGGCCCAGGATCCTTCTTTGTAGGCTGAAGATCCCTCACCAGGGGACACAGGGTACCCCACATCTGATGCTGGATATAGAGATGAGGCCTCACCAGCATTATGGCTTGTGATGGCCTGGGAAGGGTCAGCACTTCCAAATGCACTGGGTTGAATACTCACTGGGGCCCTTCAAACCCAGTCAAGGTTAAGCCCATCAGTGGGGGATGGTAAGAAACATTCTTGTCCAAAGGGAGCTAGCTGCCCTGGGTGGTCTGGGCTGCCTCTGCATTAGGCAGAGGGATGCAAGGGTGGGCAGGGGACAAGGTCTGACTGCTTTCAGCTTGTGTTCAGAGGCTTGGTTTGCAGCAAACTCTCACACCCAAGGGCTGGCTGGAGACCTTCCTGTGCTGTGCTCCTCCTCCACAACATATGTAGCTGTTTTTACAGCATCCTTCCCTGTTTCTTCAGAGACACAGGCCTGTTCTACAGAAAGACAGTGAATTAGCAATGTATTTACACCCACGCTGGCAATCAGGAGCCATTTGATATTAGCATTCAAGGTTTTTACCAGCTATAAGCATTACAATCAGTCCCAGCACACAGCAATAAGAACTTTAACACCTTCTCCCTAGACTGAATGTTTTTGAAATACAAGAAGAGCCTGTTACACTTGAACGTGTGTAACACAGGCAAAGTCCTCCCCCATTGCCATCCTTCACCTTTTGCAGTTGCACATCCCCTCATCTAGTAAACACTCCATTGTATTTTATGCCTATTTATTGAATTCACAAAGCCCAACAAACACATTAGCCTGCCTTTAAATACTGCTTCTCCACACAGGGCGGTGCCACGATGGGCTCATCATCATCATCATCACCTTACCATCTGCAATGCCTTCGTTAGTTGATGGATACTGTGGATGCAGCCTCAGGAAAAGGCTGCATTGAGTCCATAAAAAGAGATATTAAAATCCGTGAAGATGCACCCATAACTACCCAATTAGTCAGTAGGGCACTAAGGTCAATCAGATACACATTTACCCATGATCAAGGCAACAAAGGCTCTTATGAGTGGGGTGTATACAAGTCAGCTCTTGATTTTTATTGATTTTTAGACAAAAGGTGGTGTACAAGGGTCATGGTGGTGTGTAAGCATTTTGTTTTGGATAACAGAATGTTTCCTGATTTTTTCCCCACTCCATCACAAGACACCTTATGACTACTGCACCTTTCCATTCCTTTGGTATCTTATCCAGAAGGAATCAGCAACATCTTGCAAAAAAAAAAAAAAATTCCTCCCTCCTTTCCCCAAAACTCATAGAATCGTAGGATTTTTTTTGGTCAGAGAAGACTCTGAAGATCAAGCCCAACAGTTAATCCCCACTGGCCAAGTCCACCACTAACCATGTCCCTAAGCACCACATCCATATAGCTTTTAAAGGATACTATCCCATAAGGGATAATAACTCCACCATTTCCCTGGGCAGCCTGTGCCAGTGCCTGACAACCCTTTCAGTAAAGAAATTTTTCCTAATATACAATCTAAACCTCTCCAGGAGCAACTTGAGGCCATTTGCTCTTGTTCTGTCATTTCTTCCTTGGGAGAAGAGAACAACATATACTTGTCTCCAACCTCCTTTAGGTAGTTGTAGAGGGTGATAAGGTCTCCCCTTGGTCTCCTTTTCTCCAGACCCACTCCTCACAGCTGGCACCAGTGGGTGCAAACTCAAAGAGCATTTCCTCTGCAGGGAGTCTCCAGCAGCTCAGTTTGGAAGCCTGGACAGACTTCTGCCACCCCCTGACCTCTGTCTGTGGTGCACCTAAAGGCCAAGCAACAGAAGGGAAATGGCATGGCATCTACCCAGCATCTACTGCCAGCCCTGGGCACTGCTCACCAGGACAGCAGAGCTCACTGGTACCCATCTCCTAGCACATCACTCTACCCTGGGACTTCAGAGAAGGCCTGAAAGCTCTCCACAGTGGCCACCAGTAGTCAGCAGGGCTGTAGTGAGATGTGCCCTCTGAGGACTCTCTGTGTCCCCATAGCTGCTGGATGGCAGTACTGGAGGAAACCCTTCTGAGATACTTGTCTGGGGGAACTATGGCAGGAGAACAGCAGGTATCCCCCAAAGGCAGTGGGAAGGGTGCTGACAGTGGAAGTGCCCAAGAGCTGGGGAACCACCATGGCACAGCAGTAAGCAGCCTTGGTGCCTCCAGCCACATGTCACAGATGGTCCCAGTGGAGCAGTTGGGGGGAGGGAAGCCATCAGCATCAGACTGGGGGAAGGAAGCCATCAGCATCTGATGGGGGTCAGACAGACTGCCTCCTGATAAAAACATTTCAGGCTGTTCAGGGATACATCTGCCCATGCCATGTGTCACATTGCAGTCCTCCCTGCAGAGAGCTTCAGGGGCACACAGCAGGCTCCCCTCCCTTCAAAGAGAGCTGCTTGCTTCCCCTCCTCCAGCAAAGCATGCCTGGCTCTTCTCCATCCAGTGCCCCTGCACGCAGCGATGAGGTGCTGCTCGGCCCATGCACACATGCAGACCCACATCCATCCATCATTTTTCTGCCATTAATTACACAGCAGTGCATGTTGGAAGGGACCTCTAAAGATCTTCTGGTTCAACCCCTCTGCTCAAGCAAGGCCACCTCATCACCCTCATGAAGAAAAGTGTTTCCTGAAGTTGAGAGGGAACATCCTATGTTTCAGTGTGTGCCCACTGACTCTTGTTCTGGCCCAGGACACCACTGGAACGACACCTGATCTGTACTCTATGCACCCTTCCTGCAGGTATTTATAATTTATACTATATCTTTTATGGTATATAATATGCATGTGCTATGTACTGTATACATTATATATTTGTAATACATAGTATAGCATCTTGACAAGGTACCCAAGCCTTCTCTTCTCCAACGTGAATAGCCTCAACTCTGCCAGCCTCTTCTGTGTTTGAATCGTCTTTATGATGCTTCAGTGGGCTCTCTCCAGTATGTCCATGTCCCCACTGCACTGAGGAGCCCAGAACTGAAGACAAAACTCCAGGTGTGTCCTCACAAGCTCTGAGCAAAGTGCAAGAATCACCTCCCCCAGCTGGCAACATTCCCAATGCATCCCAGGATACCATTACCTTCTTTGCATAAGGGCTTGGTCATGTTCCACCTGGTGTTCACCAGGACTTTTAGGTCCTTTTCTGCCTTCTACTTTCCATCTGGGCAGCCTGCAGCACACATATTGGTACCTGGGGCTGTTTCTCTCCAGGTGCAGGTCTTTGCACCTCCCTTTGCTGAATTTCATCAGGTCCCACTCACCCCCTTTCTCCACTCTGTTGAGGTCCCTCTGGGTGGCAGCATGACCCTCTGTTATCAGTTACTCCTTCCAGTTTTGTGTCATCACATTTTGTGTACTCTACCTCATCATCCAGATCATTGCTGAAAATGTTGAAGGACCCAGTACTGATCCCTGGGTACAGTTAGTCACTGGCATCCAACCTGATGTTGTGCCACTGATCACCACCCTTTGAGTCTGCCCATTCAGCCAGTTTTCAGTCCACTTCACTGCCTTCTCGTCCAGCCTGTAAATCAACAGCTTGCCTGTGAGGATCTTATGGGAGACAGTGTCAAAGGCCTTCCTGAAGCCCAGGTAGACAATATCTACCATTCTCCCCTCATCTACCACGCCAGTAATTAAGTTGTAGAAGGTTATGAGGTTGGCAAAGCGTGACATGGTGAATCCATGTTGACTGCTTCTGATTATTTTCTTGTCATTCATATGCCTGGAAATGGCTTCCAGGATTAGCTGCTACATCTCAGCAAAGATGGAAATGTGGCACAAAGTAATCAGAGGGCAGGAAATCAGGGTTGTTATGACAAAGATGTCACTGTTTCTTTCATATCCACAGCATGTGATCTTTAAAAAGATATATTTGCACTGTTTAAATGAGTTTTAGACTAGGGCTTTTATGATCTTCATCAACATTTTCATTTGATTAAAGTTTAATTGGCTTGGCAAGTTCCGGAGCCTGCAAGTAACTTGAATTCCTGGTACTCTTGATTAGTTCCCTTGGTTTTTTACTAGCCTTTCCTAAACACACAAGAAGAGTGTCAGCAAGCTTCACAGAGGGAATCTGTCATTTCAAGTGCCCTAATATATGGTCATTTCTACATGATTACACTTAACGCTGTTTTCAAGGTGTTTCAGCACATCCAAAATCATTAGCTTCTTTTGCAGTTAGGTCAAGACAACCTGACATGGGTTATTTACTTCCCTCTCCACAGACAAGAGTCTCCAATTCCAGAATCTTTCTAGAAAGTGTGGGCTTCAGTTTGCTGTGTTCTTTGGAATACAGCATAATACTATGCATAGCACACAGTACTTGTGGGTGACTTCCCTGAGATTATTGCATCTTTCTAGACAGCAGAAATAATGTATATTTAGTCAGAAATATCCCTCAGGGAAAAAAGCACACCAGAATGAAAGCACACCTGCAGAATGATGCAGGTAGACAAAGTTTCCACTGAATTATATGGGCAGGATTGTGCTCCAGTGGTGCAAACTTGCTGTCTGATGTTGTGACTCAGGCAACAGCCTGTACCTGTTGCACAGCAACCCTGCTGAAATCCCAGAAGTCACCTCAAGACTGATGCAAGATGAGTGCTCCTTGTGTGATGGCTCCGTGGCAGAGCACAAGCCCTTGAAGCCTTTGCTGCTTCTCTTTTGCTACTTGTTTGTCAATCAGACTCTCTCATCAGTAGAGTCCTTCAACATCTGAACCATGGCCAATCAAGACAGCAAGCATCAGTCAAGGACAAACAACTGCCTGCAAAGATCAAGACCCAGGCACTTTAGTGAATAGGCAGGGTCCAAAAATCCTCCCCCAGGTGAACTTTTTGTGCTCAAGGACATGAAAAGACAGAGAACATGTGGAGCTTTCAGAGCAGCAGGGAGGGCTGGAGGGCTTATAGGGCATGGCTACACAGTCTCTGTAAATATATAAACAAGGTAAATTTTGTATGTGAAGCTGGATGAACAACAAGCTTTTTTCAATTGGGGAAAAAATAGTCTGTGAAGTGAGATCTATGAGAATTGCAACAAATATTTTCATAGCACAAAGAAACTGGCAAGTATTTTCTTTTGTGGCTGTGGCCAAGACAACACATTGTTAAAGACTTGGAGATGGATGTGTCATTCAGCAAGAAGCACTTGCCACATACAGCAAATTGGACAAACTCTGAGGAGCAGCTGCTGAGTACCTATGAAGTGCCTCAGCAGAATGAGAGGAGTCCACTCAGGCTAATGGGGTGCCTCAAGTGTTTGCAAAGAACATTGCTATAAAAGCTTGAAACTTGAGCATCCCAACCCAGGAAGAACCTGTCAACAATACAAGTTTCACATTGAAATTATAGATAGAACTTAAATGATCCCACACTCAGACGTAATATCAAGTTCTGGAAGGAACTGTGATGTACTAATAGCACTGTAGTCTTGGTAAGTTATGGGTGAGATGGTCTAGGTAAGCCAGCCAGTTGTAATGTATAAATTCAAAACTCCATTGACCAGATGTCTCCCTCTTCCACTGGTTGTACAGTAATGCCTGGTCAAAGAAAGGCTTTACTTTATTACAAATCCACTGACTGAAGTGGACATTCAGATCCGAAAAACAAACTATTCAGAGAAAGACCTAAGAAAGAAGTACCAGGAAAATTTATCCAATGTCATGCAGCTGGTACCCTTTTCACCACAACCACCTTGGTCCATTCTTTTCTCATCTCATCGGTACCATCAAACCCCTTAAAACCAGAAATTACATGGAATCTCTAAAGTTGTTTATCTATATAGCTGCTCTGGTTGTTCCACAGTATTTAAGAAAAGCTAAAACAGTAGTTCAAGTAGAAACAGTAACAACCCAGATTGGCTGATTCTTGGTATTTTAGCATCAATACAACAGTCAGCAACTGCACGCCAGAGGACTCCTGTATTATTGAGGTGTCAAGAGCTAAAAGTAGGGGAGATAAAAAGAAGACAGAGTCAGTCAACATTATCTGAGGAATCCAACCCTTTTGGAAGGACAAGTTATTCCTATACATGCACATGTTACTTCCTATACATGAGACCAGGGCTGCTTAAGACTCTCAGCTGTTTGACATGTTAAAGTTCCTAACTAATGCTCAACAGTGTTTCACTCATTTGGGGGGCACTCAAATGTATATAGTCTACATTTGATAGATCAAAATTATAAAGAAAGCACTCACAATGTTTCACAAAATGAACAGTACAATAGTCGCTGCACTTTGATTTAGCTCTTTATTTTAAATCTTTATTTGCAACTTGAAGTCAGCTCTATCTCAAGAGTTCTCCAGCTTCTGCACGGTGGTCAGAAGGAGCTGGGGTACATGACACCTCTGCAGTGGCTTTCAACCTGAGTAATACTTACATACTTTACCAAAACAGTGGCCACTACTTTCAGTTGCAAACTTCAAACAGTGAGAGGATTACATATATTGCCCGATTACCTGTTACACTAAACTCTTATGTTAGATTTTGTATCTAACTCAGTATATAGAGGAAACACTGGTGAACAAACTGAAATGGTAATTATATTAAATTACCATTTAATATACCTATTTACACATGACCCATGCATTCTGCCTGCCCTGGTAAAGGATATCCAGCCTTCTCTTAATGAATCGTAGATCTTTCCGAAAGTCTCTCCCAGAGATCATTTCACATAATTTATCCAAAAAGAGCTGGCAAAATCACAGTGTAGCATAAGAACACATTTTTCCCTAAATTCATCTCCAGTTATGGTTTGAGTGAACAGTCTAAGCTATGGGTTATAGCAATAAAAGATCTTTAATCACCATCATCATCTATTCAATTAATACTTTCAATTTTCAGTCATCAAGCTAGCTAATCCAAACCTTTTCTGTAAGGCACCACAACAGAAACATGCTTCACCTCAAAGGAGTAATTTTTTCCTCTAGTTATGACCAGGACAGAAAAATCAACCATTTACATTGTTTCTCAGTTGTGTAAGTGGGTACTTGCTGATCTCTTGATTTCTAACTTAGAAAGTCAATTTTAACAATTGCATTATGCTTCCCCAGAATGAGGTGTTTGGTTTCCCTTTTCTATCCCCCCCAGGAAGCACACAATCTTCATATGGTTAGCCTTGGAAACCTTTGACAAAGGGAAAAATTGGAGGCATTCAGTTCCACCTGACATTTTCTGTATGTATTCTTCTGCCCACTAACAGCTTTCCATTCCAAAGCAGATGTTCTCTTTTCCATCTCAGTAACCCTGTCACTTAAATTTTTGAAGGGCCATTTTAATTCCTTTTAGATCTTCTGACATGTACTGCAGTTCTTACAGTACTTTTCTCCCTCCACCAATGCCACTAATGATATTTACATTTTTGTCATCTGCTGATGCAGTTTTCGTTTTTATGGAGGACTGTTGATGAATACAACTACAGCTAATTGCTATTCTCGAGCAAAACAGTTTGTTTTTCAGCAAAAGACCATTTTCTGACCTCAAAGGAAATCTAAAGACTATTTAAATATACGAGGGGGATGAAGGAAGATTAGGGAGTAAGAACAGTGCTCTCATAGCATTAATTATCAATATAACCCAGCTCATAACACAACCTTCACAACATTTTAGCTATGTGGGACAGACTGGCTGGAGGTCAGTAATTTCTCTTCATCCAGAATTTACCAGAGGGGTAAAAAAAACATTATTCATACTACTGTAAGGACATAAAAGCTGTGGATCTGAATAACAGCAGATGGAAATATGCAGCAAATTCTCACTCCAGAAAATACTAGCCGAGAAGCTACAATCATTGCTCATCCAGCTAAATCCTGCACAGACACTACAAAGAAGTTATGCTGGAATCTGACTGACAGGTTTTGATTTTCAATCCCTTCAGTCAAAACAGGGGGTATTCAGGACAGAGTCCAAATTATTCCTTTTTCAGCCCACTCAGTAGTGTGTGAAAGGCCCAACACAGATTTTACTGGGCAGCCTTCTGGAGGAAAAGTTTAAACGATGACCATGGTCCATTACAACCACTTAATCTCAAAATGAGGCCACTGCCACCAACTTAAACACCTCCCCCCAGTGTGAGTACTTCTGCTCCCAGACTTACTCTTCCTTCAATTAAGCGACAGGAAAGGGTATTACTTGACACCACATTCATGAAGAATGTAAGGGTTCTGTAAGGTGGAAGCTGTGCATGCTAATGAGAGGATGTTCTCAGCTTTGACAAAGACAAATTTTATTTGAAAGACAAATAAAAACCTGTCCTTTTCATGGCTGGAAGATGAGGTGTTTGGGTGTTCTTTAAAATGGCTTCTTCGAGCTTTCCAGATTTCATGTCTGAGGAAAAGGAATCATGTTAATGGGAAAACTGACCAAACCCACTGTTTCACGGTTTAGTTCAGAACATTCTGTTTTATTCTCTTTTCTTTTTTTCCACACTTCCTTATATCACTCATTTTTATCTCCCAGTACCTCAGCCCCAGGTGAAAGCACTAGCTCCTTTATGTCACTGACAAATTAAATGTTGAAGAAAGCTGACTGAGAATGCTGCTGTTCAAAGGCTCCTCCTGCCTTTCCACATTCCCATACATTTCAGATCCTTCTGTTTTCATTCAGAAGGTTGGAGTAACTTTGAATTACCACCACCTATGCACATCAAAACACACAGACTGAGTATCATCACCTCTGATTTATGGTGGGCCTTAGACACCGAGGGAAACCCTACCAGGTGCATCCCAACAGCTAGATTAATTCCTAGGGTCTTGGGCACATGGTAATGATGGAACACACCAGCAGCACAGCATCTCCAAAAGCTGTTTTCTGCTCTTGCACCTAACTCAGGGTCAGAGTGTCTAAGGGAACTGGGGGTTTTTATCATGAAGAAAAGGATGAGCAGAGACCTTATTGCTACCCACTGCAACATAAAACGAGGTTGTAACAAGGCCGAGGTTGGTCTCTCAAGTAACAACCAATACCAGAGGAAACAGCCTCAAATAGCTCCAGGGAAGGTTTAGACTGGATATTAGAAACAAAAATTGTAGCGAAAGGGTTGTCAGGCACTTTAGTGGACTGCCCAGGTAAGCGGTGGAGCCACCATCACTGTAAGTATTTAAAAGCCATTTAAAAGCCCTGTAGATGTGGTGCTTAAGGACATGGTTTAGTGATGCACTTGGCAGTGCTGGATTAACTGTTAGGGTCAATGATCTTAAAGGTCTTTTCCAACCCAAATGATTCATGATTCTGTGCCTGCTCTCTGTCCGGAGGAAGATTTACCCCGTGCATCCCAGCCCCACCCGGGTAGGGGCCTGGAGGGCAGGGTTTCTCTGGGCGCAGGGCTCGCAGCTCCGGCTGTCCTAAGGATGCACCTCGGGTCAGGGCCCTGCCGGGGGCTCCGGCGAGGGCTTCCCAGACCGCCGGTCCCCTCCNGCCGCAGGCAGGGCCGGGACAGAAGCCGGGGCCGGGCTGGGACCGAGGCAGGAGCCGTCTCGCTTCTCTCTCTCCCGATCCGCTCCGAGCTGTGCGGGCCGTCGGGGGCTTCCGCGCTTCATTGTCTGGGAAACTTTAGGCACTTTCCGCGGAACATCCGTCCCCTGCTCCGAGGGGCCGTTTCTGTGAAAGACAGTGGTCCCTTGTACATCAGCAGGATGGCGCGGACCATGAGACCCGACGACATCAACCCTCGGACGGGGCTGGTGGTGGCTCTGGTCAGCGTCTTCCTGGTGTTCGGCTTCATGTTCACCGTGTCTGGCATCAAGGGGGAGACTTTGGGGGACATCCCGCTGCTGGCCATCGGGCCAGCCATCTGCCTGCCGGGCATTGCCGCTATCGCCCTGACCAGAAAGACAGATGGCTGCACCAAATGGCCCAAGAACAAGTGTCCATGCTGCAAGCAAGTCAAGGACCGGGATGTCATGGAGCTGCTGAGGACCCCCTCGGACTTGGAGTCTGGCAAAGGGAGTTGTGATGAGCTGGCCAAGAAAGTGTACCAGAAGGATGGGAGAGTGCTGAGAGGTGAGGACTCTGTGTCCATCTGTACCACCACCACCACCACCACCATGGGAGAGTGCAAGAGCCTCATCAGAAAGGTGGAGCAGGAGGAGATGCTGAGATACCTGGAGAACTGTTACCCAGAGATGCCGGGGAATGTGTTTGTAGCAGACAGATCCATGTACAGTGCCTTGGAGAAGAAGAGCTCTTCTCCCACCAGGGACAGCACTACTTCCCCTGACACTGAAGACAACATTTTTGTTGCTCCTAAAGACAGTATCATTGTCTGCTCTTACAAGGAGAACAGCCCGTATGACAAATACTGTTGTTACATAAACCCTACTGAAGTCAACTCAGACCAGGAGACCATAGTGTGAACAATGCATACTTAATATATATGTATGTATACAAAACCTACAATTGCAACTTCTTGATAGGGGATAATATAGCTGACTGCACTGCATGGGACAATCCTGATACTATTACAATTTAACCTGGTATGTGACTGATACTGAAACCTTTTGTGCCTGAAATGCTCTTTCTGTAAGTAAACAAGCATGTTTAAAGGTTAAAGAATTCAATTCTTAATTTTGGAAAAAAAAGAAATCACATTTTATTTTCTCCTTTTTCTTCCTGTTTTCCTGCTGCATATTGTACCCGAGCCCATAGACACACTGGCAGGAGGGCAGCAGTGGCTGTCAGCTGAGATCAAGAGCTGAATCAAAACTGGAGTTGCCTTTAGGAAAGAATGTGGTGCTCTGAAGCTGAATGGGTCTCAGTAATATTGTCACTTCATTTTAGGCGGGACTGAGAGTTGTCAGCACACACTCCAGTAGCTGGCTAATGTTAGGAAACGTAGAAGTTATTTCTCTCTCTTCCTTCTTCCTGCCAGGATTTTATTTTCCTTTGCTACTAGAAATTAATGGGGTAAACCTGTGGACCCTTCTGAAACTCTCCTAGGAGTCAGGTTGTCTCAAGCGAGTTTTCAAAGGCTAATCCATCATCAATAGCATGCAAGGCACAGGTTTCAACTTCATTCTCCACTGGCATTGAATTCACTGGAATGTTTCTTACACTTTAGGATATTACAGGCATACTTGACAAGGAGATTACAACATGATCATGACACAGTTCTTGCAGAGACTATGAGCAGATGTCAGTGGACTCAGGTCTTAAAAATATTTTTCAGTACTTCTAAATTTGCTTAGGGAATAGACTTCTATGGGTTGTATTTGGAGCTGGATCTGACTCTTCTGAAAATGTCATTTTCATGTGCCTTTTCTAAAATTCCAGATATTTCTCTACAACTGATGAATGGTTACAGTCCACTCAGGGGGTCTCAAAGCCATGCTTTGCTGGGAGGGAGGGAACAGGGGACCCAGCTGACATATTTTTGTTCACAATTTATGGATAAATAGCAAGGGAAATACAAAGGGAATAATGAGGATTAATCATTCAAAATAGCAGCCTTCAGCTTACATACAGGAATGCAAATCCTGGCTATTCTGTCCAACAGTAAATTGCATGTTCCATGCTATGTATAAAAATAATACCTGGCCTCTACTGTGCAGATAACAGAGATGTGGTATAATGTGATGTGCATGCTAAGTCCCTACTTGAAGGATTAAGCTCTTAAGGTAAAGTAAGTGAAGCTAGGATCTTACAAAGTCCCAATTCTTTTAACTAAACTCTCACAACTCCAAAATGTTCTGTGACAGAAGCCATAATAACTGTTCTTAGCTGTATTTTGTCAGCCATTAGCTGTACCAAACAAATGTATTGAATCACTAGGGCAGGAAAGAAGAAAAACAGCCTTACTTCTGTAGCAACCTGAGATGGTATGTAGAAAGTGGCAAAGAATTTGCTCAGTGAAATGAGCCATTCTTTGCTGTCCATGAAATTGTTTGGAAAGTGAATGAAAACTTTATGTGTTCAGTAGTTCATTTGTTTGGAAAATTATGTCACATTGTCACAGAAAACCTGTCTGAAGAAGTTCTCAGAAGGAGGAAATGTAATTTTTTATGTAACATAGTTTGGTTTCTTTAAGAGCTAACAAGATGTTAACACTTTGGCCAGGCTTTGATGGGGCATCAGGATGCTGTTAGGATCAGTTAAAAAGACACTAACTAGTTCAAGTCAGGTAAAGCCTCAATACCTGGCTACAGGCAGCTTTGCAGCAACATAACAAACACTCTGCACAGCCCAAGTTTTACCTACTGAGCAAAGGAATTCCACAAAACCCAACTTTCTTCTTGGCAGGTTCAACCCCCATTTCCACATGAAAGCATTGTTGTTTTCAGGCAGATTTTGTCCTGAAGGCTCAGTCACTGCAGGACGTTACTCTGCAAAGTACAGAGCAGCTCTTTGATGGCACTGGGAAGTCTCATTTCATGACCTCTGAAGCCAACAGTGCTGATGAACAAGCTGAGGAATAGGGTCTTCTGTTGCCAAGGGAAGCAGGCAAGGGTCTCACCGTGTGCCCATGGGTGCTCAGGCTCCCACCATGAGAAAACAGGGTACCAGGTAGCTGCATACTGCCTGTGCCAAGGTTGTGAGCGACAGCTTGCCTTGCATAAGAGCAAAACGCCAGCCTGCTGGGAACCTAGATTTGCACAGTTCTGCAAACATATTGAAGAGGTCAATGTTTTCCATTTTGTCTAGGATTAGATGTACTTTTTCTCAAAAGTTATGTGGGGTTTTACAAGGCAAGACAGCAGATTCTAGTGACAAACGGAATGGTAAATATATATAACCTGAGATACAGCCACGCAGGTCTGAGTCATGTGGGTTATTCCATTCTTAGTGTAAAAACAAGAGAATGTTTGTATTGAAACAACATTTAATGGAAGTGAAAATTTACAATAAGGTAGAGATGTGATATTTGCTGGCAATGTCCTTCCTCTGTTCATTTAGCTGAGGTAAGATTTCATAACAAAATACAAGCTTAAGCAATTTTTCTAGGCTAATCCACCATAATCCACTAAAGGTTTTCATTGAATGTGTGAGAATTTGAAGTTAAAGAATTACATTAGTACTGCCTCTAAAATATCTTTTTTTATGATTTTTCCTTTCTTTTCTGCTAGTCAAGCAGACAAGGAATGGAAACTGACTGATCTGGCCATTTTAAAAATAAGAATTATAATTTTGTCCATTTAAAAATTAATTGGTTTTTATGTTTGGGGGTTGTGTTGGTTTTTGGTTTTGTTTTGTTTTAATAAAGTGAGCTTTTTTTTCATACAATATAGTTTTACCAGTAGAAATCTACTGCTTAGTTTATGAAAGACAGTATGATAGCATCTTCAAGGTTTTCATGCAGATACCATGCCCAGGCCAGAGAATTACCAGGGCATTCAGCTCATATGGCCTCTTCTGATGACCACTAGAACTTGACACACCAGTGCTGCTGATTTTGGAACAAGCAGCAATAATCACATTGTATTTCAGGGACATTTTCTAGTCCTGTGCCTGAATTTGGCTTCTGGTTACTACAGCTTGGGGTGTGATTCTAAGCCATGAACCAAAGATGAGAGGTTCTTGCTACCTTTAAAACACCTTTGGGTCAGAATTCCACTTCTCAGTGCTATTCTCCAAACAATGCACACGGCTGTAGTGGAGCTCAGTGGGGTTAATGTGTAGTTTCATACAAGTAAATGGCCACATATTCCTTGGTCATACAGTATGAGTAGCAGGGTATGTATTACATTTAAAGAAATCTAGGGATTTGGACATTCAAAGAAGTTTCCTAATATACAGTATTTATTTTTAGACTAGCATTTGTCCTAGTGCTAGTAAAGTGTTCCTTCTTTTAGGAAATGTGATACACAGATCAAACATACACAGGATCATTTTCTGTTGCTCTGTTTAAATTTCTATTGCCACAAATAGCATTTTTACAGCTATGCAAGCTGACCATTGCAAAGCCTTTAACAAAAAATAAGTGAGTTTTAGTAAATGTGCAGTTTGTCCTCTTGGAGCACTGAACAATGTCTGGTTCTTTCTGCCTGGAACTGACCAAGTGGGAGATGAGAGTGCTCAGGCTGTATGTCCCTCAGGACCAGCAGCGTGTTCTTGATCTGCATTCTGCAGAGATGTGTTCTTCCACGGGCAGTTCCTCCCCCTCTGATCCAACCTCTCCACAGTCCTGGCCCAGTAACTATTTATGATGTTGTAAGCAGCAGAGTAATAGCCACTATGACCCCTCCTAGGATTTCTCCTGGTACATACCAGGCTTTTAGCAGAGTCAGCCCCTGCTTTTGACTGGGGTGGTAGAATCTGACCCTCCATCACCCATCCCATGTAAGCTGTTATGCTGAGGCATCCAGCTATGTTGTCAGCCCTTGCAGCACAGGCCTGGGATTCTGCATTTCTGTGTAATACCTTTCACACTGAAGGTGCTGTAGAGATATAGGTTAGAGGTGGGTGACTCAGGCCTCAAAGGCACTTCCAGCCCCATTTCCATGAGCATTTATGAACTGATCTATTTATGTGCAGAACACAATCTGCACTCAGAAACCTGAATCTCAACATGCTGCCAGTAAGGCCACATTGCTAGAGAATGCAGTGCTGACATGAGAGATTTTATGAATCTTGAGAGGTTTCTATCTAAGTTTCTAATATCAATCACATTAAAACTTGTAGAAGACTTTCTTAAATTGAAGAAAGAAGGAGTTTTCTTGACACATTTGGAACACAGAGAATGGGGCATCAGCTGAAAAGCAGCTCATGCTGAGACCCTTCCTACTCTGCAGCCAGTATGAACATGCAATCCTTACTGGAATGACAGTTGGAGGGTTTGTTACTTTGGTATAACCATAGTACTCTGGTACTATGGGTCCTTTTGTGCCTGGTCTTCACAAAAATCAGATCTAGAATTCACTTTTAATGTGCTCTGGCAAACTTTCACCAATTATTTTTTCCTTTTATTTATCAGTCATCTCAGTGGAGGAATTCCAGACCCTGTATGTCTTTACTTGGCAAGGAGATCCAGCTATCACTGTTTTTAAAATCATGGGTGTTAGTTGCATGGATTAGTTGCATGGACTGTTCTGTTGTCAGATGCACACAGAAGTGTTTATGCTTACTGTTTTTATTTGCAAACACTGCACAATGTGTAAGTATATATACATCACAAATTTGTTTACAAGAGCAGGTCATACAATGCACCATGGCAATTCATTCGAGATGTGCTCAGAGGACCATTTGGTCTTTCCAACACCTCACCCAAATTTTCTCCCTCAGCTTATTGTTGTAATTTAAAATTCCTGCCATCCCTTAGAAGAAGAGAATTTTTCTGAGAAGAACTCTGTTGTGGGTCTTTAAGGATGCACGGTTCTCCCAACAGGATAGAGAGTTTCAATGTTCCAAGACTGTTTCATCCTAACCCCTGTGAAAATCTGGCTTTATTACAAATAGCAAACTTAAATTTTCCAGTGGTTTGCATTCAGCATTTACCCAAAACATTGCTAAAAGCCTTGGACTCTTGGCCAGTTCTGAAAAACTGAGCAGTAGTATTTTTTCAACCTACAGCTTCATTACTTAGGGAGTGGAAAAGAGTTAAATTTAAAATATCTGTCTGTGCACTTTGTTCTAGTGAGGCAAGGACAAAAAAAAGACATATAATTCATGAAAGCAAAAGACACCTAAAAGGCTTCACGGAAAATATTTCATTACTTTGTTAGATTAACTGTATATATTCTGATCACATACACAATATGTTCAGTGCATTCTTCCATATGTGTAGCATTTCATTGGTAGCTTACCCTGAACAGGCTCTCCAGATAGAGAAAGAGTATTTTACTTCCTGCAGGCAAGACTGAAGAGCTACAGAAAAAAAATGGGTATGTGGTAGGGATCTGATGCCAGGAATTCTGATGCACTCCCAGATCTCATCAAACCCCTTATTTTCACGCTGCTGAATTTGACTATAAATGCAGTTGTGCACATTCATGAATATGAGGTTGCTACTACAGTAGCATCATATTTGGCATTCACTGGCTAGGAAGTACCTATTCTATTGCCTTTGAAAGCCAGGCAAATTTCATGAAGTTTAACAATAAAAATTTGACATGAACCTTCAAGGACAATCTTAGTACTTAATGAAAACTGTTAAATCCAGCACTAGAAGTTAGTTCTAAAAAGGCTGCATATGCTTTTGAGACATAGTGCAGTGGCAAGGGGAGGTACAAATACAGGTAGCTTTGTTCCCTGTCTGAGCTAGAGAACTGTGGTTACTATGCTACAGGACACTAAAAAATATGTAGACTCAAGCATGCTTATCGTAAGTTTTTGGTCACTAGGGTTCCCACAGAAATCCTACAAAACTCCATCTCTCATATTTCAGACTGGTTGTTATAGAACTATATCATAAAGTGCATTTTAGAAAATTTTAAACTAGGAGGAGAGGGAATTTTTCTCCTGTTTTCTTTGGAGAGAACATTGGATCGCAAATGATTTTATCTTTGAATTCCAATGTAGAATATGATAATGTACAATCCAATTTTTTACATGGACTGGTGTAAAGTTGGTAAAAATCCAGTTGGGAATTAGCAGGACAGAGTACTCATTAGCTAAAAAGCAGATGGTAGCCAGCTGGAGAGTAATCAGAATAATATTGCATAGCTGTGTCTTTCTACTTGTCTGAAAGGACAGCCCAAGAAAGACACTCTTAAAAAACCAAAGACTCTTACTATTGAGGTCAATTCAGATGGAAGGGCTATTAATAACATTTGGGAGTGAGTGGGGTGGGAGAGAGGGATGTTCAACATACCAGGGAGCCTCATGCCAATCTTTTCCCGAGAAACAGATCTTCAAGAGACCCTGCATCCTCTGACTGCAGAGTCAGGCTCAGCATTCATACTATGCCCTCACACTGTTTGCAAAGAACATCTGGTTTTGTTCCACTTTTCTTTAAATGAATTGATTTTTCTGGTTTTACTGTAGGAAGAAGCAAATAATTTTTCTGTTTATTCAAAAAGAACCATGGAACGGGAGACCCTCTGCACATACTGATAACAAGCTAAATAAAAGATGTTTGCTACTTAATCCAGGGGATAAAGACTAACTTTTTGGTGGTAAAACCAGTCTTTTTTCAGTGCCAATTGTTAGAATAAAAGCTAGAAAGTTTTTCACCTGAAAATACATTAACAATTTTTTTTTTACTTGTTGGACTTTTTTTAAAATATTGTGGTTGTTCAATCTATTCCTCAACATTCAAACTGAAACAATATAGTGAATGTTTATCAAGCTAATTAAAGACTTCAGTAAGTCAGTTTTTGTGTTGTGTGTTTTATTTAATGTACCTGCCTGCATCCACACCTGTACTTAGATGGACCTGCAATAAACAATAATAAAATCCATAATATTTTCATAAAATTACATTATGAATGCAGTAATATTATCCTCTACATTATTTTTCATGACCATAGGCAATGAATGGCCACCAAGTGAAGAACTGAAATGATTTATAAAGTACATGTAACCTTCTTCAGCTCTATTATTCTAATTGTTTTTCCATCTTTTGGTGGGAATAGATCTCCAAGAAAAGCAGGAACACATCACATATTTCTTTGTATAAAGTGCCATTTTAGAAAAGAAGACATGCTAGATTCCCTGACTAATTCCACTGTCCTGCTCTGGCAGCGGGTTTGGACTTGATGATCTCTCAGGGTCCCTTCCAGCCCCTAATACTCTGTGATTTCTGTGATCTGGCATGTGAATTTTTGTGTATTTAAAGCATGTCATAGATTAGCACTTTGCTGGTTATCATATTTCAGCCTTACTAGCTGGTAAATGCTTTCCTGCATTGCCAAGGTCATCAGGACTTTAGTAAGCAGCTACAGCACTAACCACAAGCTTCCTTGCTATATTTCCTGGACAG
The DNA here is from genome assembly GCA_038090715.1 of Florisuga fusca. Lineage (NCBI taxonomy): Eukaryota > Metazoa > Chordata > Aves > Apodiformes > Trochilidae > Florisuga > Florisuga fusca. The sequence goes on from JAAWXA010000006.1 coordinate 23,398,858, forward strand.
TGAGAAATAGCAGGAACTGTAACAGGAGTCTTGCAGATACCAATTTGCAGTAACATCAGTCACAAGTGCCACCCCACAGAAGGATATAGATTTAGAGTACGGGACAGTGTTCTGATTTGCACCTTCTATGTGGAATTCTGTGCAGAGCACCACTTGTGTTCCCTTGCTGGGTTCAAAAACTGAGGTGCAGAATGCAAACATGAAACAGAAGTTATCAGCAATTTCATGTCCTTATGCTGGGCATTGACTTGCATTAACTTCTCCTGGTACATTTATATTTACAGCCAGACATGTTTTACCACAAAATTTTATCATAGAATCACTCAGGTTCAAAAGGACCTTTAAGATCATCAAGTCCAGCTATTCCTTAAACTTAACACTGCCAACATGTACCACTAAATATATAATATATAATCATCTATATATTATATTCTATATATATATTCTTATACATACCTACACCTGTCTGGCCAAAACAATTAAAAAAAAAAAAAAAAATCTCCACAGCTATGCCATTTTCAGATGGTAAAAAGCACATTTCACAGGCTTTATGCTGCAACTACCTTTGCTGAATTTGTTGTGTCACACAATCTCTAAAGATGGATGCATTGTATCTAACCTCTAGTAAAAACCTTTGTAACCAAAGAGAGATGTTTCTGAAACTTGCCTATCACTTCAGCAGTTGATGATGAACTATGACTATAGCCATTGACTACATCTGTCAAAATGCCAGAGATAAATTTAAAGTACTTGCCAGTTGACTGAGGACAGTTCAGTTTGCATCTATAACATTCATTACCCTTAACTTTTATCTTCTGGAGGACAAACAGTCATATCATCTCATTAGTAAGGACTACTGCTTTAAGCCTCAGGAGAGATAATACAGATTCAGTGGTCCTTAGAAAATAAGCTACTTATCCTGGAGATGCTCTGCTCAAGGGAGGATCAAGAGATAACAATGAAACAGGGAGGCAGGCTGACACTGTTGCTCTTCAGACTCTGTTCTAGATAACCACCAGACTCAAAGTCTCTTGAGGTCAGCAACAGTCTCTCTATTATCTTCAGCAGAATTTGAATACTACCCAAGTACATGTCAGTGGTGGTGGCTGTCAATCCAACAAGATTGCTAATGGTCTCTCATCACTAATTTTTGAAGACTTTAAAATCAGAACACATTAATTTTAAAGCTTTTAATTGGAAAAGCAATGCTAACATAAAGCAGAAGAGTTAAAGCTGAAGTACTGATAAAGATGAACACGTAACAAAGAACATGCTTTCCCACTCACATTTGATAAGAGATCCTATGATATGGACCTTTCTAATGAAAATGTAAAAAATGCTAACTCATTAAAACAGTCATGTAAACTGTATTATACATCATGCAGCACTATAATAGAACAGGTAATTTCACAATGTAAGATAGCATTTGGATAAAGGAAATGGTTATATGAAAGGACATCTCTAGGTTCTTGATAACTGAAAAGCTTATTTTGCTAAGATTACAAATAAGTTAGTTGCATTTTACCATGTACTATTTTGAAATTCAAGAATGTGAAGATATTTTTAAAGAAGAATTTTTAAAATTTTTTCTGGCCTGTATGCTGGTATCTCACATGCCAAGATCAGCTGTGTGTATGTCCCTTGCTGAGAGCTAGTCTTATTCAAGTGGCAGTATTCCCACAGACTTCTGAAACAAAATTTCACTCAGAATGTTCTGTATTTTTCTGTGGATTTCAAGTAAGTCTTCCATTATTCAGAAGGACTTATCTTTCTACCTCTATTGGGCATCTCTGAAAAATCTAATGGTACCTGCACTTTACTTTCCACAGAAGCACGCACTCAGGATTCAGAGTATGCTAGCTACATGGCAACAAGGACATCTCATCAGCTGCTTGTTTAAGCTACATGAATTTCCACCAGATAAATTGCATCCACATGTGCTTTTTGTACTTGTAACTAGAATTGCGGACATACCGGAGGATAATTCAGCAGAATAAGGAGGACTAAATGTATTATGTCAGTCACAATCCTTCCTTTTCACCCTCTCCCAGTTAGCTTTGGCCAGTCCAGTTCACAGTATGGTGGAACTGATGTGACTCTTGATATTCTTTCTGTTTCATGTATCAAATTCTGTGAATCAGTTCAACTGAACTGGCTAAGCTCTTCAAAAGAAATTAGCCCTGCAAGTTAATTTACTGCCATAAAACAAACAAAACAAAAAAGAGTCCACTGTGTATATATATTGTCTTTAAAGAAAGTCAACACCAGCAAGAACCATGTCCATCAACAGACTACTCCATTGCTGGTGACTGGTCTCTCTTTACAGGAAATGCTTGCTCAGGAATGACCTTTTGTAAACTGTGACCTGATTTACACAGTCAGTCAGAGGACTGCCCGACTTCACAGACAGACAGCTACCAGCTATAGTAGGTACACCCTCACTGCGGTTAAAGCAACTCCATAACATATCATAAAATTAAGAGCAGTTTTTCAGAGAGATGCCAGAGCAGCCAAAGACAAGAGCAGCTGTAATGGACCCTCTTCTGTTTAACAACAGCATACAATATCTTTCATTTCTCTCCAAAGAATTTTAGATCTTTGCACCAAGATGGCAGATACCATGAAGTGTTGACTCCATGGAAATAACCTTGGACTTTCTTACTAATTATTATTGCTATGCTGCAGGCAATGGAGATGAAACAGAAGCAGCAGCACTGATTCTTATTTCAGTTTGTATCCACTATGACTGCACATCTTCATCCTTCTCTTTCCATGGGTCTTGCTTTCTAACAGTACACAAGTAATTTTTCCCTTTTGCAGCACAAAACCAATCACACCCACAGGATTTATCATATGATTAAATAGCAACAATACACTGTTTTCTTGTTTCACAGGGGAGCAGTTTACAGACTGGAATGCTCAGGCAGTTGGTTTTGAAGTGATGGAAGCTGCTGGCAGGGAATTACCCAACAGAAGTAACACTGGAATCTACATTCTGCCCAGCTAGTTGGCTAATCTTGCTATTTTTCCTCAAGATGAGTTTTTGCTGTGTTGTATTTTTTGCCATTTGTAGGACAGAGATACCTGTGGATAAAGTCTGAGCTAATTCATCCATAAGGCCCAAAGGGGCATACTATCTTTTTTCTTACTTTCTAATTCAGCACAATAACCTAACAGACTGAAAGCAGAATGGATGCTGGAGTGGCTAGTAAGCAGAACTTGAGAGAGGTTCACTGGGAAGGACACCTGGTATCAAACTAAATGAAGCTCTGCTGGGTTCTTCAAGAGTCACAGGAATGCTCGTGGTTGCCTTCTGGATGGCAGAAGCTTTCTTACCTTCGAGCCAGTATGTTACCATGTCTCCTTTCCCCTAAGGAAGAAAATGAGTCATGAGGTTATAATACTACACTTCATGTATAATAACCTTCTTATTGTGACCCAAAACAAGTCCCCAAAGGATACTGATGTGCCTGTCAGCCATTTTGCATACAGCAAAACTAAGGCACAAAACTTCTCCTTAAATGATAGTGAGAGCAATGGATTAAAATAATTATTTGAAGACTTGTGCAAAACTGGGGCCAGCAGTATGTTACTGCTCTTATGGAACTCATGATGTCTCTGAGTTACTTTTTTTGATTTCAAGCAGTTATGACAAAGTGATATGCCACATGATACTTCCAAGTTTGGCGAAATCCTTATCTCTGAATTATCAGTGTTGTCCCAAGAAAAAGCCCATAGAATTGGTCCTAGTTTAAAAGTTGAGCCATCTCTCCTCTGGGGTGGTAAAAACTAACCCAAGGAGTCTGAGACATAGAGGACTGTGTGGATTAAAATTCAGGGAGTCCAGAATACTTTCTCATTCTATAAATGTTGCATACACACCTTGACTTGTAAATTCCCACGGCACACTAACACATACTCTCCAATCTGCTCCAACAGCTGGTATGCACTTGCACTGCACTGTATTTTAAGAGCTGGAAAGAGAGATGATGTTCATATTATTGTAAAAACTTAAATATCCAAGACAGACCTGTCCCTCTCTGTGTGCCAAAGATTGTAATGAACTCCCCCTTGTTTTTTTCATGTCTGCTGTCATTATTCTGTTATTTGAAATGTTCACATACAAGCTTCAGTATCCTGGCCTCTATGTAAGGGCATCTTGGGACAAATACATTACTGTCAACAAACACTACTCTTCAAATCCTGCATCTAATATTACTTGTCTGCTCTTCATCGCTGTCTGGCTGAAATTAATGTCAAGCACCATTTTCATATTGCAAAGAACACCATAAGTAGTTCTATCTCCTGCATAATAGAAGCCAGCACTTGTTTTGTACATACAGCTCTCAGTGAAGTCTAAATGTTACAAAAACTGACATTCTTGCTCTGCCTCCACCACTGTAAATAAAAACAGGGGAAAGAGACAATAATACCCTAACTTCATTTTTTTGTGTGTGTTTTCCTTGATTGACAATTTATCTTCACATAAGCACTGTCTATCTTGCCTTTTTGCTATAGATTCAGCTGGGTGCCAGGAAGGAATAGAAACAGTGAACATATACACTTATCTGTCATCTGATTCTCACCCTTTTTTATTGCAGAGAACTTCAAAGACCTGAAAATCCCTTTCTGAAACTTGAAGAATTAGGAGATCTTGTTACAAAGGTTGTAGAGAATATCACTGGCACAATTTGCCCACAAGCAGATTGGCAACAGAAATCAACACCTTTTACACAGGATTTACAACCATTTAAACAGGACAGGACTCAAAACTCAGCATAACATTTTTTCAGAACTCATTAAGGAATAGTCAAAACTACATCTGTATTTTGTTTCTTTCTACCTTCACTGGTCGATTCCATCCTGGAAGCTGTGTTCACAGTATCTCCAAATAAACAATACCGTGGCATTTTGGTTCCAACAACTCCAGCTACAACTGCTCCTGTTAAATAAAAGAAAGCAAAATATTTTGTGGTTTTCTATCACATAGTCAGTGTGACTCCTGTCTGCTTCCTGTGTTATCTTCAATCTCATTCACTCATAAGATAGACACTGAGTGTTAGCATTAACTGACACAGATTACACATCTGGCTTCGAGATGCATTCCAGAGCCATGGAGGAAACTCAAAAAGGGTCTCAAAGGAGAGCATTGAGGAAAGTGATGATGGTATGAAGGTGGTGTGCGTGAATTAAGGGCATCTGAAGAATCATGTTTCAACAAATAACAGAATATTTTGCAGAGCAGTTGAGATAGGAATGTGGCAAGCAGGAGCTGTGTGCAAAACACTCACTAGGCACACAGAAAAGCAGTATGAGGAAGTAATCTCCTCAGCTAAAGGCAGAAAGTGAGCATTTTGATTCCTTTATGTTATCCTCAGGGGGATTTAAGTACAGAAGATATGATCTCTTGCTGACACAATATAAGTCATGTGATTTGTAGATGCTGGGCTGCACAGCTCACATCCAACTCTCTCTGTCTATCAGAAGGAGCTGCAATCACACGTAAGCTTAGACCAGGGACCTGGGAGTCTGAGAGTGAAGGCAGATCAAAGAGTCAAGCAGCAGCTAACCGTTTTGTGAAGAGAACAGCTGAAATGGAGAAGTAACAGGCACAGGATAGCAGTTCTCATTCACATGAGCAAAGGCACTGGCATAATGTGGTGCTTCCAGTCTTGAATTCTGCATTTTTTTACAAGGTTTCCAGGTATTCAATAATTGATTCAGTTGGGATGACCTCTGAGGTGTTTCATCCCATGTTGGGAAATTAAATTAATTTTTAATGGAGAGGAAATGCTACTGCAGAAATATTTGCTACACCAGAGGAGTACTCTTTGGCAGTTTTCTCAACATACCTGAATGGATTCCTGCTCTTATCTTTAGGAGGGTGTTGGGTTTGTGTGGGATCCTAAAAGTCTTGCAGACATCCAGAAGGTCTAAAGCCATGCTTGCAATCTCACCGGCATGAAGGATCCCATTCTCTTTGGGTACTCCTGACACCACCATATCTAACACAACAAGGAAGCTGTTTTAACCTTTGCCATTACTCATGGATTTAAAAAAAAAAAACCCTACAATGTTATTCCTTCATATCCTGCTGGGAAATTTTGCCTGAACAAACAAACCCAGAAATAAATGAAGGATAGGGCAGCCATTTTTCATGGTAATTACCCTATCTCTGAAAAACATTGGATTTTCTTCTTACTTTTGCATATGATTTATTCCTTCTACCCTCTATTCCTCCCTCCAGTGGGGATGCTTGAAGTGAGACAGGTATTGGAAAAATCTGTTTTCTAACTTTTTTCCTATGGGCAGATACTTGAAACACAATTATTCCCACTAGGCATTGTCCTATGCTTCCAGCACCGACTCTTACTGTGTAGGAAAAGAGACAGGTCTCTTCATGGCCCATCAGGAGCATTTTTCCAGGAAAAAAAAAAAAAAAAAAAAAAAAAAAAAAAAAAAAAAAAAAAAAAAAAAAAAGTGGTGTTTTTTTCACATCGTTTATAGAATTTCCTGTCTGTCAAAAAAATCCAAAAATCCTGCTAGATTCTGCCAAGTTTTTGACGGACCTCGGTTTTAATGTTAGTCAACCCAGCAGATTCCCATGGCAACAAATAGAAAACTGTTTTTCTAAAATCCAAAAAGATTCAGTCAAGCCCCGACAGAGTATTAGGAGGGAGAAGATTGTCATGGTCTTTGCAAAAATGATAAGATAATAAAGCTTGTGGAATGGTATTTATGTTCACATCCTGTGACAGAGAATTTACCAACTGGGATTAATATGTTGCAAAGGTATAAAATGAGACCTTAAAGGTCGTAGGAACTAAACAAACAGCAGTGGTAGTTTGCTCAGCTCATCTGATCCATCTATAACATTCACTAGGTGTTGAAACGACAAAAGGTGTGCAGGAAAACATTCCTAAAGTTTGTTAGGGCTCTGCTAGGCCTTCTCCCACAATTGTTTTGTGTGGCCTTCCCAATGGTAATAAGATTTCAAAATCTCCTTCATCTGTTCTTCCTTGTGATCCAATCAGGCTCTCTATCCTGATGAAATTCTCATACCTCATCATTGTCCATAGCTCAAGAAACTTACAGGCATCTCCTATTGTCTCCACCTTATAGACATCATAGTTATCTATGATTTCATCAAAAGTGGTGTAAAGCTTGTTCAGAAGATCTACCACTTGGTAGGGTGTGCTGCTGCTGGACAGCTGAGTGAAGCCAACAATGTCACTGTTAAAATACAACAAAAGGAATATACTTGTCCATTGTCTTAGCCACTGAAGACTGGTAATCCTAAAAACACAGTAGTAATTTCTCAGTGGAACTACCTCAACCTTCTCTTTTTCTGTATTTATTTCACTGAAGATCCTTTATTTAAATTGAAAACAGACTCCTTCCTCTTCAAAGGACTGACAGACTTGTCTATTTGCTTACCAATATAGTAAACCATATTTAGCATCTAGGCTCTAATATGCAACAGACTAGGTATTCAGTTTTGGGTTATGTACAAATGAACAAAGGGAACTTAAGATCTGTCTAAGAAAGTAAATCATGCAATTTTCATGTTGTTTAATGCACCCATAACAAGACAAAGACCATAAATCCATGTGGACTGTGTAACAAACATCAAGTGACATGCAGCTGTATGTTAGAGCTCTATGTTAATTTAATTTTTAATTTCATTATTTATAATGAAAAATGGAAAGGTGTGATCATTTTGAAAGACACTAATTACAAAGTCAAATGTTGCCTCTTAGTTCAATAAATGGCAGTTTAGATAGAAACTCTGTGCTTGGCTAGGAGCTTCCCCTCCACTAGAAGCTGAGAAGTTTCTTCAGGAGAAAGCCAGTTCTACTCCCATCTTTCATTCTACTCTCATCTTTCATTTTTGGTTACCTGAAAAAGATGGTGGCACTCAAGTAACTTTGAGCTTGTGCATGTTTTCCCTGCCTGAGATCATCTGCTACTTGCTTCGGCAACATACCTATTGTAGAAAGTAGAGCATTGTTACTCTTTTGATATGGATAAAAAACACAAGAAACAGAACATTTTTGCTTACAGGTATAAAACCAATGCTCGTAAATATGAAATATTCTGAAGGCTAAGCATTCTTTCCATTAGGATCTGCTCTGCTATAATGTCAGACTTCATAATAAATCTCACTGATAAAAAGCCCATATTTTTCAGATTACCTGTTATATTTAGTTAAAAAAACTAATACCTGTACACTTCATGTTAGAGTAAGGTTAGTCTAATAGTGTGAACTGGGTTATTACTAGCTCCTTTATCAAGCCCTTTGCTAGTATATTCTTTCTGTGCTGTTTACTGTCTCTTTTCAGATTTTTTTCTATCTTCCTCACTTCTGCCTTGCACTTAAACAGCCTTTACCTTTTTTCCTCATGTGTGTTATATCTGCTTCTTTATGCCTTTTTTCTTTTGAAATTCCAGAAAATACACTGTCATCAAAAGTAACCTCAGTCCAAAAGCAATTTCCCAATCTTTATAACTATACAGAAGGACTGCCAAGGAAGCAAGATTAAAGTGAGAGCACTATGGATTTTAGAGTCATAGCTCTCAGTTAACTGCACAGATTTTTAGGCAGAAAATCTAAAAAGGACCTAAATATCTTCCTAGGATAAAAGGAATAATTACATTGATTCATTGTAATCTACATGTTCTCTGTTAAATGAGCACTGAGCAGAGGGTTTCTTTGTAATTAGACAGTTATTACTGAGAAAGATATCCAGTATTTTTGCTAAATAACTTACTATATAACAGACGGTCAGTCTTCTGTTTTTCATGCATTAAATCCTGTGTTCTCTCAGAAACCAGTATTTCCAAATGTTTACTGTATTTCTCCATCTAAATAATACAGAGTTTTATAAAATAATTGTTTTACTGAAACAGATTTATAGTTGGATAGAATTTTAGCTTTTGAAAAATTTTGCTGTGACAACATTTGCATACACAAAGGCTCAGGTCTGAAAAAGCTATTTTTTCTTAGAAAATCGAACAATCAGGTTTCTCCCTAGGTAAATTTATGATTCTGGATTTGAGATTGTTGTTTACACATAAAAAAGGCTGAAGCCAATTCCAGACTCTTCAAAGTCCATGCAAACAATGCAGAGACCAAGGTCTAGATATGGATTTAAATATGTCACCAAAACTGAAGGTATCTAAGTCTCAATCTTTTTGCAGAAGTTCACAATGCTTCGATGCTATGCCTTTTGCACCCTTTCTCTTTGTGAAGCAACAGGCTGTGAAGGTAGGAATTGCTCTTCTCTGCTGGTAGGCTTAAAATACTTTGCTCAAAATGCACCTGTAAACATGCTATTATTTGTGGCATGCAGAGATTCTATACTCCCAGTACTGTGTGTCCACCGTGGAGCCACTTGAAGAGGGGAATATAGTGCATTACAAATCAAACAGCATCCAGCTGAAGAAATAAAAGTGTGCAGCCCCAAAGAAGTTGAGAAAGTTAAGAAAAACTGACAGACATGAAGTGAGAATAAAAACTGGATCTCAAGGATACAGCATCAACCAGCCCATCAGAGCTGAGTGATAGACTATGTGTGGAGTGTGGAGTGTTTGACTCCCATCAAACAAGGGGTAAGGATCAACAAACATAGAGGTGAAAGTTATTACAAGTGAGCAAATTGATTAGATTGGATTAAAAAATGAAATTTACCAGAGTCATCATCATGTCAACAGGGCTGACTTTATTAGGATTCATCTTGTACAACATTTTCTTGACTTGTTCAAATGTGGGCCTTTGAGCTGGATTAATTTTTCTGCACCTTCTTATTAACTGCAGCAGTGAAAGAGAATGAGAAAAGGAGTGTTTTGTCATTCCAAGCACAGGTACTGTTTCTAATAAATACTGCTATTTTCTCAGAGCAAATTGTGCATGTGGAGCCCTATCTGCAGCTGGTGAAAAGTATCAGAGCTATATTGAGGTTTCCAAAGTTCTACACATCTGCTAAGTAAATGATCAAAGCTCATCTAAGTGCTGCTGCTAGAAAGCATGAATTAGATGCTCACATTCCTTTTGACAGACACTGCTTAAGATCTTGGATTATACTCTAAGACAGTGTTACACTTCTGGAGTCATGTACTATTTTCAGAGGACTTTTGTGTGCCCAAAATTCACAAATTATTAAAAAAAAAATGCTTAAGAATGTTACCTCCTGACTAAAATCCGATGATGCTTAGCACTTAGCCGCTTAGCAAATGTTTTGTGACTTTCTGGTTGCTACAAACCACCAAAAATGAATTACATATCTCTTGAGCTGTTGACACGATCTTGTTCTGATATAATTGTACTGGGAAGGGGTGTGCTTTGTTTTATTAGGCAGTTTGAGGCTACCAAGAACATAAACCTTCTGCATGAGAATTAAGACAACCTCACACTTTGCCTGATACACATACTTCACTATTTGAAAGTCCTTTGCCAGTATGCTAAATATTACTAATATCAAATATGCACAGATATTGAGTTATTAAATTATATATAATTATTATCTAATAGTAACATGACTGAATATGCAAAAAATAAGTTAATATTAAAAACATAATTTATTATGCTAACAATTTGTGGGGACAAGTGAAACTCTCAACTTGTCACAATGACTTTTTTTTTAATTAAGGTTATTAAAGCATTTCATTGTGCCTTTTTTTGAGACGTAATGAACTTCTGGGTTGCATTCATCAAATGTAGTATTGCCATAAAACTTCTGTGTCATGTCTTAACTTCACATCAATAAAGAATTTCTGTACACAATACAACATCTACTCACCTCTATGTAATCTGTTGGACATGGGCAAGAATTCTCAGCCTTTCCTGAAATTAATTCTGTCAAAGGTGGGCAACAAGACAGTTCACCTGAATGTACAACATCATTCTAGAAAAAAAGGGATTACACAATGTTGTAGCAAGTGGTTTGAGTTTTGTAAATATATAACATTGTAAATATATGCCATTGAAAATATATAATTGTGGTCATTCCTTTTATGACATCTTCCCCACTAGCTTCCCTAAAAAAAAAAAAAAAAAAAAAAAAAAAAAAAAAAAGAAAAAGAAAAAGAAGAAAGAAAAATAAAAGAAAATTCATTCTAGACGTTGATGCCTGTCTAAAACCCTTTTCATGGCTAAAAGAGTTTAATCTCAGTGTTTATGTGAGGTAAATAGCTTTTAAACAATACCTGTCAAGATATCGGCAGGTAGCAGGTAATTTTGAGAAACCTCAAGGCCTATATTGATCTGTTAGCACAAACTCGTAGAAATGAAAGAATAGCAGTTTTAAGTCTTTGTTGTTAGAAATCTTGTTAAGAAAATTATTCAGACAGAAAATGGTTACATATCCAGAAAATCTGATATAAATTTCAAAGTGTGTTCTCTGTGTTGGCCATTTAACATTGATAATGAGACATATTCCTTATGGACAGCAGCTCATTTGCTCTTCTAGAATTTTCTTACTAGAGCAGAACTCATTGAAAGCACCTGTGAGGAACTGGCAAGAAAAGGAAACCTCACAGAGCTAGCCAAAAGGCAATTTTGGAGCTACATTATTTTTGTCATGTACTCCAAAGTTCTGAAGAAAGAGTGGTAGATCCAAGAGGAAGCCCTGACTGCATGTTCCATTGGAACTGAACTTGCACCCACAAAATCAGTACAAAAATATATGCTCAAAAAATAAATCACACTCACTTTTGTTTGTATCTGCATCAGAAACAGATTCAAAGTTTACTTACCAGCACAGGGTCACTTCTTGTGGCAATTTCTAGTAAAATGATGGCATAACTACAGAATAAAAGCATAGCAAAATCTTAATGAAATAATAGTTCATGGCATGAGTCATTGCTTCTTTCAATCATTTGTTATTTTTTCCCCATTTTATGACTGAAAGCCTAGTATCCTAAAAGGAAGGGTGGCAACAGTGCTGCTACCTGTTATTATTTTATTTTCAGAGATCTGTCACTTATCACTTTAGAGCAGCCATCTCCTCTCACAGTTACCAGTCTCAGAAATGAAATGTTTGAATTTGATGGACAGCAAGGCGATTTTCACTGGAAGAATATAATAGAACCCAGAGGTGATATGGGCAGGAACTCACATGATACCCACCAATTAAACATACAGAATAAATTCGTGCTGTAATCAAGGGGCAGGAGTAGGTTCATCAGGACTATCAGCTGGAGGAATGGTTTCTTTTCAGCACAGATCACTGTTCTGGAAAAACCCCATACAGTCAGTGATGAGTTAGTGTATTCAGAGTAGATAATTTTTGCTCATTCTTTCTGAATTATATTTTTGTCCTCAGATGAACCAACTTCAAACACATTCATCAAGGGTGAAGAATGGGAAAAACGGGGTAACAACTGGGTGTTCATTCTCAGTGAACTCTCTAAAGATATTTTAGAATAGTGATTTCTAAGAAGGCAGTTCCTCCTCCAGCTAGGAATCCTGTTAAAGACAGTCTTGCCTATTTATCTATCAAACCTTTGTAAAAATTAACTCCCCACATGCATTTCTACTAAAAACCATGCTTTCATGGGGAATATCAGTTTTCAAACTGTTGTATTGCTAATGGTTCCTCTCTTCTGTAAGGCATTCCAGCTGTATAATGGAATGTGTGTGTCCTTCAGTCCACCTGTGTACAGCACTGGCAAATAAAATAATACATATAAACCATGATGAAGTGCTGTGGAAATTAACCTGATTATATTTATACATGAGACAGCAAAGCTGAAACAGACTTTCAAGGCAAGTAAGTAGATGATAGTAACTCAAATGAAGTAGCATTGATTTCATTCAGCTTCAGCAGCACTGTTGAGAAAAGTCTTAACATAGTGGATAGTAAAATTCACATAACAATTACAAACCAAGAAGAGCCAGTGTAGGAGAAACTAAGACTGGAAACAGCCTCTCAAGCTCATAAAGCAGCTGTTTTCATGCTCCCATTCTCATTTCCATTTTAGCTTTCCCATCTGACGAACACATTCTTGGGAGAACTTTATAAGCAAGTGACTGATCTGTAAAAGCACACGAAATTACAACTCCCATTCCTGCAATTTCCACTCTTTTTTTTATTTGGGCCTTGCCTTCAGGAATATTAATGGATTTTTTTTAATAGATAAAAACTGATGATTTCAAGGCTGAAGCAGTGCTCTGTGGCCAGTGAGCCCACATATATGTATCAGGAAAGCTTAGCACCTGCTCTTATAATCAAATAGAAACTGCTAAAATGCAGGTTCTGAAGAGCAGCTCAATTAAAAAGACAACTATTCCAATGTTACTAGGTACACACCTAGATTTCTTACCTGGCCACACATTGCTCTTTCCTCTTTTCTGACTTAATCTCTTACTAAGAATGGGTTAGCTGTGGTACAACGTAAGAGGACCTGGATTTTGCAGGTGCAGGGGCTGACAACAAGATGGATTCAGCAAGCATTCACAGAATCTGTCAAAAGCTTATTACAGTAATCGATGATATGAGAAAATCGGCTCTTAGCACTTTTTTTTTTTTTTTTTTTTTTTTAGGGAATTCCTTGGCAAGAAACAACTTCAGGAGGTCAGGTTGCTTGCAGAGTCAAAAATGGTATAACAGGGGTACTGTGAATCAGACAAGTGCTAAGTAAACATTTTCTGGAATGAATTTTTGCCGTAGGGCGATGATAAACTGCAAAAGTAAAATCCTAAAAATTTCATCTTAGTTGGGGGCAGTACTTTCTAAGACCAATCCATGCTGAGAAATAAAGATCAATACAGGACAAATGACAGTATCCAGAAACACAAACACAGGGACAAACTGCCTCTAGCTGAGCTGTTTTGAAGGAAATTCTAAGGAAATGTTTAAGCCTATAAATGTAAATACTACTGAGACCTCAAACTTTTGCTTATATAGTCTGATAGAATGGAACATAATTAATAATGTTGTAGCACACTGCATATGCATGCACTTCTTTACAAGGGAATAATGTGCATTAATCCAGTAAATCTTGTATCTAAAATCGTATCTTCATATAATTTTAATGAACCCTAATAAAAAAAAGTTGATAACTAAACAGTAGTCTCTGTTTCTGCAGCTAGTTTTTTTCAATAAAAGCTCCATAACAGTCATTTAGGGCAGTAACTATTTGTTGTGGATTAGTACAGAAACTCAGAGCTTTTGATAAGAGGTAATAATAGTTACTCTTCAGTAAATGTTGTTTATAACCAGTGTTAATAACTATGCTTTCTTCTGCTCAGATGTGTTGCCCTATCAAAATTTCAATCACTAATTGAATTTCAGTTCTTTACATAATGCAAGCTAAAAGAAAAAAAAAAGTACCAAAAGAAAGACTTCTGCTGGGCTGGGAACATGGCAAGAAAAAGAAAAGGGCCACATATTACCATTATGCATTTTCCCCTTTAAAATGCTTTCAGCAAACTACTGGAACTAAGAAGACAAAAGAAGTATAATCGTTATGAAAGAGAATGCACCAAGAACACTTTAACACTTTTTTTCCCTACTTAGTACAGAAAATTCCTGTGAGAAACAAGAAATTCAACAAAACAAAACAAAACAAAGCAAAAAACCTAGGTTAATGACTTTTAAATTGGATTCTGCAAGTGGTTGGATACATCACTAGCAAGGATAAACCTTAAAACCAAATCACCCATTGAAAGGTGATCTCTTATAAAGGCTTTCAAAAGGAAAAGGATAGAGCTGTTCACTAGTGCATCCATTTCTTTTTTTCTACATGTGTCTTTTTGCTGCAAACCAAATATTGTCACTGCATGTACACAATAAAATTTTGCATTGATGCCAGCTACAGAATTGTGGGATGCATACGTGCACTATGACATCCTGGAAAATTGACGCTATTAACATTTAAGTTGCTGCCATTTTTGAAAATAACCTACTTTTCATAAGAAGCAGGAAAAAAATATTATTAGATAATAGTGTATCTTTACACCTTTTTTATCTACTCATTCAGAATAACTCCTTATGACGCGTTAGACCAACTCTGCACTTATGCCATGTCAGTGAATTCAGTATCTGGTTATCTACCTCAAAAGAGAAGATCCTGTGGTATCTATGCTGTTCTGTATGCCAGGAGCAATCCTTTTTAAAACAGAAACATGTACCTGGAGTGACCACAGAATTACACAGCCTAACTGTGATTAAAGTTACTCAACCTGAGATAACATTAACTGCAACAAACAGGAGAAGTGAACTACCTGTAGACATCTGTCATAGAATTGGGTTCAGAGTTTGAAAGGGAATAGATTTCAGGTGCGGTGTAAATCTGTATCAAATGCTGCTGGTATGAGCTTGACCCCTCAGGAGAATCTTCTTTTCTGTATGACTGCAAGCCATAATCTAACATGGAAGAAAACAGGAAGCGAATTATTCATTGGGTACTTCTCTGAAACATGTGCATTAATAGACAGTAACACAACTAGTCTGAATTAATTACTTTTCCCTATTTGAAATACACAATTTAGTCTAAAAATAGTGTGTGTGTGGTGCTCATCTGTCTAAAACAATTGCAAATACAGGATCTGACAACCGAGTATTTGGGTGAGACAGCATGGCAGCAGGGAAGTTGGAACTACAAGTCCCCTTCTGATGAGAATCATTTTATGATCTTATAAAATTATACTCAGAGAATGGGCTCAATTCAAGTGAAAGAGTTAGCATGTAAATACAAGTTTCTGTTCTTCTCATCCCCTGATCCTTGTCTTTGGTGGTAGGTTGCTAGAATAATTACAAGTTACTACAAGAAGCTAGAAAAGACTAGACTAGAAAAACTAGAAAAGCAGATGGCAGGCTTTACTTGAACACCAGTAGCTTCAGAACAGAGGCAGCATAAGTGTGAAACATCTTTGCAGCTGTACTTTTAGCCTAACACAGCAGAGGTCCTCAGCATGTAAGTCAGCATTGGAGAGGAGAAAAAAACAACTGACTTCAGTTTTACTTCGGATATATACAACACTCTGTGGGATGCAGATGTCTTGTTCTGTCTGGAGTGACTTCAAATAAAGATGGTCCTAGAGATTCATTTTTTACTTTGGAGGTCACTGGAGTTTTTTATACAGGTCCCATGTCATTTACTTGTAAGCTTTGTTTAATAGTATCATATCAGTTGGTTAGCTGGACATTTTAAAAATCCTGCTTCTTAGCTTCTCTTTACCTGTAATTTTACAAACCCATCGATCATCTATCACACAGTTACTGGACTTCAGCCGTCCATGATACACTTTGTGGTGGTGAAGATACGCCATTCCCTGTGCAATATCAGTAGCAAAAGAAAACCTAAAAGACAAAAATCAGCGAGGTGGTATTTCCATTAAGCCTTCACTCAAGAGTGGTTACAGAGCCTACTGTAATTGACAGAAAGCCTCCTTATGTCTTCAACACCCTCCAATTTGTGACCTCTTGCCCAATCTTCCAAAACACTTAAGGTGGGCTGCAGAAGGCCCTTAACTCACACTCATTTTCTGAGTCCACAAGCTTTTAGCCCCTTTTAAGACTACTCAGTTTCTTCTAGTAATTCCTAGTATTCTTGATAGTGCTTTCAAATGTTTGTAAGAGAAAAATTCTTCATTAACTCTCTCACTTTATTTTTTAAATATCCACAGAGGAAGCCTATTTATACAAAGACGTTATATAAAATTGCCATCTAAACAGGACATAGTAGAGTTTGTGACACTTAGCTTTTCAAAAGCTTTTCTTTTTTTCTACCTGAAACCCCAATTCAAAGGAATGTCTTCATTGAGCAGAACATCACTCAGGCTGCCTTTGGGGCAGTACTCGGTCACGATGGCAACATTTGGAACTTCTATACAACCTCCAACGAATTTGCAGAGATTAGGATGGTCAAGCTCCCTATAAAAAGCAACAAAAATCACAGCACACCAGCAATTTTCATTAATGTCCCTCCTGCTTTTCGTAGGATAACTGGAAAACTAAGAGAGAAAAGTAAATCATGCATAAGGAGATTCCAATCTGATATATAAGTAAAGACTGAATGAAAAAGGAGTATAACCTTACAGTCACAGTTAAGCAGGTTGTGACCCCTAAAGAATTAGTGTAAAAATGAAGCAACATACAAGTCTCAGATTTCACTTACCTCACTTGCTTTACTTCTTTACGTATGGATTTGGACAGTGTGAAGGCCTTCTTCATTATTTTCTTTATGGCCACTGTTCTGCCATCACTGAAACAAAATAATATGCTATTCACAGAGTTTCAGATGAACTTCATATGCCAAATAGACTACAAAATGGACAGGATATTATTTCTACAGTGGGCAGATTCATATTTCTAGAGATGAGGCACAGAATTTAAGTATGCCCGTATGTGGGTGTAAATCTGAATGTGAGTACGTGATAGGTCCCTGCTTCTGTGATAAGGGAAGCATTAGTGATTATATTCAAGCATCCTTGATTTGTGGATGACATTTGGGATGTGAGTGTTAGAGTCTGTTGAGGCAGTTGGATGATGCAGTATCAGCAAAGGAAATGTCAGGGCTAGTGAAACACATACAGCCACACCCTGCTGTCTGTTGTTTCTGTCAATCATTATTGAGATCTGCCAGTGATACGTATCGTACCGGTGTTCTCATGGGATAAAGGAATTCTCAGTGATTAAGTAGCTGAGTTTGATAGCAAAGAAATTTTCCCTTGGAGAACGAAGAAATACAGTGGAGATACATGCAGGAATTTAAGTGATGCCCACCATATAAGTACAGAGCATAGGGTCTGTGGTAAAGCAGTTGTAGGTGCTTCAGCAATGACACTAAATGCCTCATTCTTACATCTTTCACCCTTGATTAATTTATTTGACTTTGTTTCATCTGAGGAAGACGATGATGAGGAAAATGTCATCATTCAGAAAGAAGCAGCAAAAATACCTACTGTGAAAGATCTATGTTGAGCACAGTGTCTCATCAATGAAGTGATTTTTTAGCAGCTGCTCCCCGAGCAACTGATCCTAAGGAAGCCCCTGTATCCTGCAAAGCACAGATCCTGCCCTGTGTATTCAAATGGTAGCTATCACTTCCACCACTGCACATGTTCTTCCCCTACCCCCAGAATGTATTATTATATGAGAATATAATAATCCTGAATAGCAGGATATGGCTATACTGTTTGACTGTATAGTTATGTGATCTGCACTGTTATAATTTGATCCAAAGTGAAATGCTCTGTATCTTCAGTCACATCAGCTGGTTTAAGGACAAGCTTTCTAATGTACTGCATAGGATGCTACTCCTCAGCACAAAGAACCTAGCTGTGCTCTATCTGCATTTTAGAAAGAGGGATGCATAAAAGCCTTGGTTCCAAATATATTTGAAGAGTGAGGGGCATTCATTGACAGATGCAAGACACATTACACAGCCACATTCTTTTCACAAATCCTTAAGAGACAAGGAGAAATGACAACCAAAACAGAAGCTTGGCATAAAAGACAAAGGCAGTATGTTATGCAAAAATCATGATGATATTAACCTATGGGATTTGGCTTAACAAGAGAAATCCAAGCCAATGCACTATTGCACTACCTATCCACAGTAAAGTGGCAAGAACCAGAAAGCAAAGTTGTCCTGGTTTGGACAGGGTAGAGTGAATTTTCTGTCTTGTAATTTTGCTTTCAGCTAAGTCTTTTGTAAATAGTTGTACTTGCTGAAATTAACACCAAATTTCTCAGTCAGTGTCTGCTTCTGGGTCTGATAACACTCAATGTTTATAGTTCTCACTGGAGAATGGTCTGCAGAACCAAGGACACTGCTCTGTTCCGAGGAACATCTTAAAAGAGGAAAGGAGTTGCACACCTGCAACCCTACGTTAGGGAGAAGCAGACAAGATAAATGACCAAAATTGACCAAACAGAGTACTCCATCCCATATGTGTCATATTCAGTATAAATTTGAGGGATCATGAGGGTCAAACCCCTTTTTGCCCTCTTCCTTTCACCTTCACCTGTCCCGTTTTGCTTTGGCATCCTGGAAGGATTCCGTCCGTTCATCTGCCTGTGGTCCTGATCCCTGACAGCCTGATTCTGTGTGCTCCTGCCTCCAGCTCCCAACTGCTGCTGACTCCAGCAGTCCATCCTGGATTTTCCCAGGGCTGCCCTGCAGCCTCAGTGGTGATGTGAGTGTTACTGGGGGAAAGGGGGGAAGAATGAGGTATCATTTTCCTGTATATTTGTATATATATAATAATTTTTCCTTTTTATCATTACTGTTTCATTAAAGCTGTGTAGTTTAGTTTCCAACGCATAAGTCTCTCTCCCTTATTCTCTCTCCTTTCTTTATTAGGGAGGGGACAGGGATTGACAGAGAGCATCTGTCATTCAGTTAATTGCCAGGCAAGTATAAAACAATGACAAAAGTGAAACAGTAGTATAGTAGGAATTGCATTAACTGAGTAATATATTGACTTACTATCTTCCAGTGTGGGTGAAATACTGTTTCCCAGACATGTTAGCAGCTGCTGTGCAGGAGCTCAGAGCAGACATACAGCTGGCACTGGAGTCACTGGGTGCTGGGAGAGCACTCATCATGCTTCCTGTTGCTGTCCATACTGTGCGATCTAAATGGGATATGGGATAAGAAAAGGCACCTCAAGATACGTCCTACTGCCAAGATTGAGACTTCTAAGGCAGAAAAATACAAGGAATTCTCCAAATCTTTTCATCTCAGCTAATACTGTTAACACCTGACATAGCAAGCAATTGCTTAGAATGTCACTGCAGTATAAAGAATAAAAAAGTTCCAGACTCCTTGCCAGAGAGATTGTTCCCCCTAGCCCTCAGGATCTGATACAAGTTTCATTTCTCTGCTCTTGGGATGATTAGCTCTTGCTGCTACTTAGATGCTGAGGACAGAACCCAGAGAAGCAGAGCAAGCCCTGTGCCATATTTTAACAAGTCTATTTAGAGCTCCTCAAAGTCTGTAAAGTTCAAGGATGTGGGAAGTGATTCTGAAACCAGAGAGAAGTCAGAAGAGAGCAACAATACAGATAAAAAAAAAACAACAGTGATCTCAACATATGTTTCTTAGCCTCAAGTTAATTTCAAATTAATTCTAAATGTGTTCTAATTTCCCTTAATTTTTTAAATTGTTTCTCTTGCTATGTAATGTTTATGACCTCTTCTGATTCACTATCAGCTGAAAATTTGCTCATATTCCTTTTTGCCCCATTGAAAGACACTTTTCCTTTTGTGTTCCCTTTCTGCTTGCAAAAATCTTGACTGAAATTATTGTTTGGTTTATGTACCCAAACTAATTTCTAAGCAAACATCTGTGCTTTTCAGCAAGGAGGATATTGTATCAAAACTACATGGAAATTAATATTCAGGCCCAAAGCTGAACATATCTCAAAAATGTCCTGATACTTCTAATAGCAACATAATGGCATAACACAGATGAAGCAGGGAACTTTCTAGCAGTTCCTCACAGAGACAGAACATGAGAGTCTACATCAGTGCAGACTTAACAGCTTCAGCAGATTTCTACACGTTTACCCTTTCTGAGGATCTAGACATTGTATTGCTTCTGAACACTAAAACAATTAGCAACAAGTAAAATAATCTAAAACTATTTTAACTGCCATATAGTAATGCATATAGTAATATCTGATTTTATTCTTAACATGTTTAATTAGAAGCAATTAAATAAAATCTTATACCCAGATGGTTAAATGAAAAAAATCCTCTAGCCACAATGAATTACTTTTTACAGCGAGTCTGTCACATACACTGAGAGAAATTAAGATCTCATTATATCCCTCATTATATTTGTGCAAATGTGACGCAATTTAATGAAATCAGTTACATACATCCTCTGAAGCAACTGTAATTTATTTTGTCCAAGTCCAGAAGTTATCTGTTCATTTTGGGCCATCTGCCTTTCTCAATTGACAAATCATCATAAACAAAAAAACAAAGAAGTTATTTAAAATTGCTTTGAAATCTGAAGTATTAATAAGCAATAATATTAGTGATCAGCTCACAGAGGTGACAGGGATGAAACCTTGGATATGTTTTCCATCTTTTGAAAGACTCCAAAATTATGAAGATAATATACTTATTATTGAAACTATGTATTAATATCATTAAGGAAAATGATCATTGTACCAAAATCACAAGTTACGAACCTTGTTTGATGAGGGTGAAGTCTATAATCCAGCTTTCATCCCAAAACATCTTCTGTTTCTGATATTGTAAACACTACAAAAATAAATCAAAGTAATTCCCATATAGCTTGGCTGAATTTGAAGGAATTAAACTTCTTTTTTTTTTTTTTTTTTTCAAATATGAAAGTTTATAAGTATCCAAACAAAATATATTTAGCATACAACATACATCTTATGAGTCACACTGGAACCAAGACTATTAATAACAGATTTAGAAAAAAGATGCATCTAATAAACAAATCTAAAACCATACATTTTAGTCTAAATTCTAATTACATGTCATATTGTGGATTGGCTACAAAGTCTTCATTATTTTCAGTATTTCTTACCCACTACACTTACATCTCAGCCCAGACATCACCCATCTCACGTCAAGGCAATGTTCTGTGCTAAGTGCACGACAAAAACACACTATATCCCATCCCCAAGATAAGGAGCAGTATGTTTTATGTCCTATAACTGAGTTAATCCCCTTCCCACAAATGAGGTCATATAATGTAAAACCCTCTAGCATAAAGAACATTAGGCAGGGACTCTGTGTCTACCTTACAAAGAAGACATTGATCTAATAGCTTATCTTCCTAACACAGAACATGTAAACACATTTGTGTTCAAGAGGGGCAGCAGATTCAACTGTACAGCTGCTATAGCTGTGATCAATGCCAAACTGTAAAACCAAAGCATCATTTTGCCATCTTTACACTATATTCTATAGCGTGGAATTTAATATGAGGAACTACGCATTAATTGAAACAGGTAACAGAAACACAGATGACATGCAAGGAACATGGTGTAGAGATTGTGCTGATATTTTGGTACAAGTTTATGACAAGTATAGAGCTCACTGAATAAAAATTAATTTATTTCAAAATAGAAATTGAGAAAACATCTGCATTTGATCTTGCAAAGGTATGACTGAACAAAGATGTATTAGCTAGAAATGACCACTAGACTTGCTGTAGACACTGATACCAAAGAAATCCTCCTTCACTTGAATTGTTAAAGAAGGCATTAGTTTCACAGATGATTCTTTTAACATTTTAGTAATTATTGAATTGGATAGAAATTATCTTTCCTATGTTGTTCATCTAAATAGAACACAAAAAAAAGAAAATGCTATTGCAGAAACTAGAAAGAGTAAGTATACAGAAATGCAAGAGGAAAAAATAAACCTCAAAATTTATAGAAAAAATAGCAGAAATAATAGCTAAGTTTTGCTACAAGACCTCTTGACAAACCTATGCAAGGCCAAGGAATTCCAGTGCTGTTTCTAATAAGCCAGAGTCATTGGCTTTTTAAATCTTTTTTGTCTAAAATTGAACTTCCTGCCTGCCCAGTTACACATTTCTATGAGATTATTTGGCTTTACAGGAAAGTCACTATAAATACATTGTCACAACTCCCCAGTGCATTATGAATGCTTTTTTCAAGAGTGCTTCCATTCCTAGCTCCCAAAGCCACACAGAGAGGCACAAAGTACAGAAAAAAAACCTAATTGTGATTTAGGCCTCCTGTAGTACCTTACTCAGTGCACAATCGTCCTTCTCCCACTCATTCCCCCTCAGTAAACTTGCTCACCTCAGATGCTCACTGAAATTGCAGTACAAGATGGAAAGAGAAGGAGTACCTGAGGAGCCTAAGAATCTATAGGCCAAACCCCAAATAAATTTTAATGACCTACATAGCATATCAATATAATGAATATACAGGCCATATTGACCTGCTGAATCCTTATTATGAAATTTAGAAATGTTTTTTTTCAAGTTGCAGACACATGAGGAATGTACATCTTTTTTCCCAGAAGCACTGTGAAATAGTAATCCATAATAGCATGCTATCTTCTCTTTATACAGACATTTTCATCCAAGGGTATCCAAAACTCCTTCTTCCATATTCAGTCTCTCCTCATTCTCTTTTGTTTTTCCTTCATGAGTCTACTATAACTTATATGCAAAATTAATCCCCTTGAACTGAACCCAAGTGGCCACACTGAGAAAATTAGTATTAAAAAAACCCAACAAACATCTCAAAATAAACCAAAACCAAAATGAAACAAAACAGAAAGATACACCTTCACCCTTTACCGTGATATAACCACTTCTGTTACATTCCTCTTCACTACTTTCTCTTACAGGCTGAAAATCTACCCAGGGCCAATGAGCCTCTCCTCAGTAAAGAAGCCAAAAGGTTGTGTTTCTTTCTTCTGTAGCAGACAGGTTCAGGATGCAAAAGAAAATCTATCCCTCTGTTAACAGATATCTTCACTATAACCAAACCATGGAAGTACAAGAAAGGAAAGAGAAGGGAAGGGATACTTACAATGACTGTCAAAACGAAGCCAGTGAAAACTAAGCATATTGGTAAGGCAATTGCTATCCTAGCATCTGTCGAGAGTGGGCATTCCCCACAATCAGCTGGACAGATGGAGCAGCCTTCTTCTTCCTCACAAAAGCCATCTCCACAGACTAATTAGGAAAACAAAACATATCAGAATATTTCAAGGCCATTTTATCCATTCAAGAGATTGTATTCAGATTTAAATACATGATTCTTGAGCTACAAAGCTTCAGAATACTGGAAATAACAAACTCTGAAGAACTGAGATAGCATCCCAACAGCTGAAAGAATAATATGAGTTTTTAAGTGATACAGAATCTCTTCAATCATTTGTAATAATATCAGAACCTTTGACACATTTTTTCTGTGTATGACTTCATCACCACTCTCTTTCTCATTGTCCATCTGCTTTTCCTGTTCTCCAGGCAGGCACTGTCTTTTGTATTTTTTGTACTTAATCTAGCCCTTGAGATCCTCAGATTTCAGTGACCCTTTTTCAGCAGCAGCAGAATACACTTGGTACCGCAGAATGAAACCTTGTACATTATACTTCAGTTTTCTTTTTCTCCAAGATCTTAGGAAATTATCAGCAGTATCAGGTGTGATTTAAACTAAAAGCCTTAAATGACAAAATTTTCTCAAATGTCCTGAATGTTTTTTTCCATTTTACTTTTGCAACTAAAGTAATATGATGCAGCTTAGTATCATGTGGTACTTCTGCCTTCTGAGATGAGGTGAAGGTATTATTCTGTGACTAGGTATTATTCTGTGACTAATATACTTTTTTAAAAAAAGTTTCAACAATACAAAATCCACTGTTCAATAATAATTCTATCTAAGTCCATTTGATTCCAGTGTAATACCAGCATAAGCACATAAGTCACTTTGCCTCAAGTGTAGAGCTGCATTTTCAAAATGTCTTTTCTGATAAATTGTAACTTTCTGGAAAACTCAGCAGCAACTGTCTTAAAAAGAATACTGAATTCTATAGCTAAATACTTCCATCTACATATCCACACTGGAGTTGCTTTGGCTTTGGTTCTTTTTTTTTTTTTTTGAGTAGCTAATAAAAGTTCTGTGATGACTATTTCACCTGGTATTTTTCTTCAGTTTGTGTGTTTTATTCATTAAATAAAGTGCACATTTTAAATTTTACATTGCTAACAGAATTATCACTGTTGTTACTGCTTCCCTGCATTTAGCTGTACCAAAGTGAATGAAAGACTGATGCCTTTGGGAGAAATTGAATTTTAATGTGAACAAGAGAACCAAGATGTGTTTCTCTCTTTCCAACTGCTTAAGGCTAGTCTGCTGACCTTCAGATAAAGAGTGTTCAGAGCCTCATAACATGCCAGCTGGAAGAGTATTTTCACATCCCCACCAACTTGCCTTGTAATACTTAAGGCTGTTAGTCATGGTATTTGACTTTATCTATTTGACAAGGGTGGCTTCCTACTGTTCTAGACTGACAGAGAGGTTTTACAAGACTTTTACAGATGTTCAGTGTTACGTGAAGAAGAATTTTAAGGCTTTTGTCTATTTTCCATGGTAAGAGGGATTAGAAGGCTTTTTAGTCAACTATGCATGAATGACAAATCATTAAAAACTTCAATTAATACGGAATTCCCTCACATCTTCATATCATACCTACTGCAGGAAGGACCGTGGTTTTTGCTTCCAGAGCAACTTGCATTCTCCCAACTCTGATGTGTGCGATGAGAGAAGTCACACCCACGTGAACTAAAACAACCTGACAAACAAGTGAACAAATCATCAAATCTGCACTTGCATACAGTAGGCTGTTATAAAAAAAACTGCCCAGTTGGGATGACTTGCAAAATACTGTGTGTGTTCTTTTGGAATCAGGAAGGACAGGTGTCCTTCACTGGAGAGACAAACAGAAGCAGGAGGGACAACTTCTGTGGAAAAGGCAGGTCTGATTCCTCCTTCTGGTGTTTATTCTTTTCTTCAAGCAGAGCTACCAGTGCATTCTGCCATTTTCTTCCCTATTACTTCTGCTGGGTTGAAGCTCCCTAAATGACCATATTAACCTGCAACACAGTCCAGTCAGTAGTGCAATATATATATTGTTGGTGTAGACCTTAAATGGATAGATCAGGATGTTTTCTTCCCTCCCACCCCCATTACTCCTAATAACTACCTCAGGAGTAGTACTATGAAAAGCTGTTACTTCCAAGTCAAGTCAGTTGGGAACTGTCATTACTCAGCAATATGCATCAATTGCATTAACACTGACAGATAAATGAGATGGGAAACACATACATGAACTGGCACTAACCTACTAGCAAGTAAGGTCTGAAAAGAGCAAACCAGGTAGAATCCTGTATGCAATTAATATACCTTACCTTTGCAGTCCAGTTTCTTTGGCTCATTTTGCCAGCTGTAGACAAAGTGTGAGTAAATATCTGGCCATCATCTGGGATCCACGGACCACATATTCCTCCTCTACCCTTTATCAGACATATTAGTTATGTCAGTAAATCATGACACAATGAATATCTCATCCTCATAGCTCATCCTCTTTTATTTTTGTAAAACGACATGTGTTCTCTAACAGAAAATAATATTTATAACCAATCTAATAAAATTCCAAAGCATAAGCAACACTGATCTGTGATAAATTAAAAGACAGCATGAGAGCTTTTTTTTTTTTTTTTTCCCAGCCTATACATCCAGAGCAAAAAATTCTAAAACTGACAGATATCCCCATAGTGGTTTTAGTGAACTATAGATTTGGTCTCATCCAGTAGCAAGAACAGAGCATATGATGATGCACCACAATACTAACCATAAATGCCAAAGGACAGGAGTGAATGTTGGCATGGTAGACACAGCAATTCTCCTCATTTGCATCTTTCCAGCTGGCCGGGCATTCATGATCCTCACAGAATTCCTTTGCAGCAGTAGCATTGCTAGCCAAGCAAGAGAGAGAGAGAAAACCTTTTATATTCACCCCTCATTCCCCCGAAACTGCAAAAAGCACAAGAGCCTGCTCTTTATTCTGCACAGAAAAATTAGCACTGAAAGCATACATAATGAGGTAAAAACACTGTTACACCATTTCCTTTTCTTTTGTTTTCCTTCTGGTTGAAGCACTCCTAGAGCAACAAAGACTGCTGTCAGCTGGACCACTGTCTACTGCCATGTGGTAGGGACTCCTGGCACATAATATGACACAAGCAGGTACCAACCTCCACTTCTCTCTCCATTCTAGCTTCATAGCCAGACTCAGCATTGCTGCCTCTGACACAGAATATGCCATTTCTTTCACTATCAGACACGTGTCACTGGCTATTTTCATTCTCAGTGTTTTCAGTTGTAAAGCATCATCTATGTCTGTGCTTCATACATAATATTCAGATGTGTCTTTGCTCCACAACCCAAACAGCCAAGGAAAAGAACCATATTGGATAAAAATATCTAATATAATTTACCAAAACAAAAAAACTTGGAGCAAGTTTAAATAAATTGTTCTGAGAAAATAAATAAATAAATAAATAAATGGTGGCCCTGTTTCAAGGTCATCCCTGAAAAACAGATATAGTTACCTGGAAATGTGTGGTGCAACACTTTTCTCACTGTTTCCTTAGTTATACTATCAGCTGGTTATCATCATAATAAATTTTGCTTTAAAATAAAATAATTTTCCAGGAACATGGTTTACTCAGTAAATACAGCTACACTTAGTTGTAGGGTCTAGTTTAAATGTTTAAACCTTTGATGGATCTCTATATCATGCCAGAACACCAGGATTTATTCATGTTTGTTTTTAATGAAATAAGAACTAGCCACGAATTAGTAGATTTAAGATAGAAGACTATATTATAAGAAATACACACAAACAAGGGGCATCTTGTTTACATTGATTGTATTCATGGACAGATTTACAAAGGCACATGCATACTTGAAACCTCAGATAATCCAATTTTTTTTTAGTTTCCAAGACATCTAAGCAGATAAACTATTAAAATATACTGGCCTTTGAAGCCATTCTGGGACTAAAAAAAAATATTTATAAAAGTTGGTGCCTAACTCTGTCACTTATTTATCTTTATGGTTGCTTTTTAAAATTTACTCTCTACTCTGTTGTAGTTTTTTTTTTATTCAATATATTCATCACGACTTCATCTGATTATGCTGACACCCACACATTGACTTGCTATCCTCAGCCATATTTGAGTCAGCCAATGCTGGCTTAAGAGTAACCCAGATATTCTTCTAGATACAATGAGGTGCAAATTTGATCCTTTTGAAAAACTGCAGCATAGATTTATGTCTTTTTAAATATTTGCCATCTGTGCCCCTGAATTGAAGCATAAATTTTTGAACTGATTTAAATCCCACAGAAATTTTAAAAAGTTCATCACTGAATTTAGTGAATTCAGGTTTGAGATATCTTCTTTTCCATATCAATGTTGTGCACTTCAAACACAGTTATTATTAAAATGAGTATAAGACAATTATTTTGGTACTCATGCTTACACTTCAGTTGTAAATTCCTTGTGTAGAGAAGGCAAGAAGAGATGTGCATGGTTGCACTGAAACAGTAATGCAGGTACAGGATGATGTGCCCTATCTTTGATTATGTGAGCAAGTATGCCATGATGGCTTCTTTGAGAGCAAAAACAAACCAGAGTAAAAAGAGCTGTAAGAGATCTCAAGAGATGCAAGGAATTAGCAAGGAGTCCAAATTATATATTCCTGTTACAGGTATATTATGTTACTGAAAATGTACATTCAGAACACCATAAACTCATGACCATGAAACTATTTTTGTAGGAAGTAATACCTGTGAGAAAGGATTCCAGTTTGCACTGCATACTGATAAAAGTTGTCTGAAGCAAATACTGCATAAGTCACATTGAAGAATTCCCCACTCACAGCCTTTTCTGGAGGCCTTTGCACCCATGCCATCTCCAGGCCTAGAAACAACAGAATCATGGGCCAGTATATTTGCTGTAGTTTGGTACTTTACAGATGCATACACATGTAAAACATTCTCTGTAGTGATTTTCATTTATTGTTTCTATTGCTTTGTATAAGCCCCAAACTGTCATCCCTTTTTGGTGGCTATACAGGTAAACATAAATGCACATTAATTGAATAATTCTCACACTCACTTAGAAAAGATCAAGCAGTTGGAGAAATATGACAAATATGGTGATCTTTTCTAAAGTAATTTTACACCTAGTATAATGCAGTGTTGCTTGTCCTGATACATTTGTTTTCCTCTTTGATCAGGAAATAAACATTCCTTTTCATTTTTATCTGCTTCCACTGAGGCACAACGTGTTATGGAAGAAGAATAGAAAAACTTAGCATGCATAAAATTTAGTCAAAATATGTATCCTCATGAGACATAAATTATACATGCAATAATTATATATTTAAGAAAGTGTTCTCACTTTATAAAACCATATTACATCTATAACAGAGGACAGTGGAAGGAGTACTGTTCAGACACCTGTCATTTTCCATTTCTGCACTCTTGATACCCCACTCATATGTCCTGCCCCCGGGACACATTATTACCTGCTCTGACAGTTAAACAACACTACCAAAATCTTCCCACCTGTACCTCTTTCTGTTTTGCTGGATAAAGGTATTAATTCTCACTACATTAAAATTATTTACATCATGCAAGTGTGTAGCTCTCTATTTGTCACAAAATTTTAAATCCCTTCTGCAGAGGATGGGTAAATGTGTCATTCAAGATATTCTTGTTTTAGTTTGGGTTTTTTTGCTGTTGTTCAATTATAAATTCTGTTATTACTCCAGAGTTGTTTTAGGAGTTAGGTTCTTCACTTGCACTGTTAGAAAAGCTGCTACTTTTGAACTTAAACATAATTGCCATTCAGATAAATAGAAGCAAGTTGTAAAATAACCTCTTGATTTCAGATCTCCCTTGAAAAGCATACACTCATTATAAATTTTAACGCTATGAAAATATAACACAAAGATTTAAGAAAATGCTATTGTGATTTGAACTAAAAGGTAAGAGAGAGCTGAGCTTCAGAGAGCTGAGCTTCAGAGACTGTGTGAGAAGGAAGGAAAAATGTCAGGATAAATTTCTGCTAAATTACTTTCTACTTCCCTTTAAAGGTCTCAGAAAGATAAACAAAACTTTTTTTTCTATAGTAGGTACTCCCACATCTGAACACCTTGAAGACTTTGTGTTAAGTCCAAAAGCAATAAGGCTACAGTATATGCCTCCTGCTTTGTTTTTAGCAATGCTCAGATGACAAGAACCACAGAAAAAGGCAGGACAGAGGTTGGAGTTAATTCTAAAACTGATTAGAAAGGGTATATTTTAATTAAGAAACCTACTCATAACAGTTGCCCTTGTGCTCAGTTCATACTTTGATTATTAGTAAGAGTAGCTTGAAACAAGTCATCTGTTCTGATAAATAGTTGTTTCAATGTTAAAGCATTAGTAAATTCACATAGGGATTATCTATAACCTGTACACTCATATAACCTGTCTTTCTTATCAATAAAATGTACAGTCAAATGTTATTGTTCCAATGGAACTCTTTAGAAAATGTTTAACTGTAATATCAAGTTCAGTATATGTCTCAACAATTTATTTCCTGCACTGTTTTATCAATATTAGTTTCTCAGGGGTTCCTGGTTTTGTTTTGGGGTTTTTTTTGTTTGCTTGGTTGGTTGTTTTTTTTTCTAAAAACACTATTGAAACACACTGCCTCTAGTCTTACCTTTTACAACATAAATAAAAGTGCTCCTTTTCATCACTTATTTACCAGTTACACAGTCACAAAATCATAGTTGAAATTGGAAGGCACCACTGGAAATCATTTGCTCCAAACCTGTGTTGCTTTGTCAAGGCAGGGTCACCTAAAGCAGGATGCTTTAGATTTTGCATACTTGGCGTTTGAAAATCTACAAGGATGTAGAAACTACAACATTTTTGGGAAACCTGTCCTACTGTTTGACCACCCTCACAGTATGAAACATTTTTCTTATATTTAAAACAAATTACTTCGGTTGCTCTTTAAATATTTTTCAATGTAAAAAAATCAATTTTCCAACATAAAAATACTATATTTTTTATTATCTCAGCATAAAAATTAGTTTCTGAAACTGACTGGAATAAGTGATGAAAGACCTTGTATTCTTTAAGTAGTAATAAACCACAGTTTTTAGCAAGGTGGAAAAGCATAACATGTAGAATCAATGATTTTGCTTACTGACTGATGGTTTTAAACACTGTTCACTTTTGAACTGATAACAAAATTTAACAGTTTTCGAATAGGAATGTTTGAAATACAGAGCTGCCTGCCTCATTTGTTTGGGTTAAGCTAGATTTGGTGTTTTAATGAGAAATAAAATGTTTTCAGTTTCTTTCTGAGGGAAGTGATTCAGCTGTTGATACTACTTTTTCATTTGGAACCAATTAATACTGATCAACTAATTGCTCTGAAGTATCCTTTGGTTGTTTTCTTTCACTTAATCCTCTAGAAAGAGAAGTTGTCACTGATTCAGATGCTCATGTGTTAGGTATTTTTCTGAGTACTTCAATTTTGGGGTTTCAACTATTTGCCAAGCAAGAGATGATTTTTCTGCACATCTTTAAGATTCACTTACCTCCACAGTCCAGCATGTTATATTCATCTGGTTTTTCCAGAGGCCAGCAATCATAGTCTTTGTTATCTAAATCATGCCACCCTTCCACTAATATAGCCTGTCAGGAAAAAAAGCAAATGAGCATACTCCAAATGAAAGACATTATAGGCACAGGGAAAGAAGGAATTCCATCTCCAAAGTTTATGTTTCTTCTAAAGAAATCAAACC
Source organism: Florisuga fusca (assembly GCA_038090715.1). NCBI lineage: Eukaryota > Metazoa > Chordata > Aves > Apodiformes > Trochilidae > Florisuga > Florisuga fusca. The sequence goes on from JAAWXA010000006.1 coordinate 23,430,218, forward strand.
AAATGCAGAAACACAGCCTGGTATTTTGTGCTCTCTCCAACTTCTGGAGCAAAAAAGTTGGACAGGTTCCTTGGGGCATACAAACTTGATCAGTATATTATTTTGATCCATCCAGAAATTAGAAACAACACAAGGAGAGGACTTAATCCTCCAAATGCTTCTCTTGTAGGAGATTTTCTCTACAAAGAGCTGCTGATTCTAGAAATACACGCAGAGAGACATTTGATTTAAAGAGGTTTTTTGTTTGCTTTTAAAATGCCACCCAACTCTGCTCCAGACTGCTTTATGTCTTTTAATCTTTTACATGTAAGCTCTTCAAATTAGTAATTTTTTGTTGTATCTTTAATAACAATACAGCTGTTAATTAAATAAATGTTAAAATAGATAATTATAAAAATACTAAGATTGTGTAAGACTTACAGGTAGAATACAGAATCAAAATTGCACATAAATTGAATGGCAACAGCAGCAGAATACACCTGTATATGGAGACTATGTTATAAAAGATAAAGTAATCGTTTATTAAGATATACTCCATGACATATATGGACATAACATAACACCCTGGTCCTATTCCAATTCCAGTAAAAGAAAATAGTTTCCATTTATATAAACTGTTATTATTTTTCTTCATATTACGGGAATACAATTAGCTATACAATTGCTTACCACAGTGTTCATAGAATAAGATTATACACCTGACTCTTCCAGTATATCCTTTTATTACTCGTTTCCTACATTACTGAAATAACATTCAAGTGCCTGGTACACACATCTGTCTCACTGCTGTAAGCTATATACAATTCTTTCCGTACGTGCAAACCACAGAGTTAAGTTCTGGTTAGCAAATCTATAAAGTTTACCTACCAATAAGTTGAGGAGGCTTCGGAGCCCTAAGGTTTTAGCAGCTTCCATGCTCCCTAACATGCACCCAGCTCTCCAAGTGTCAGGGCTGCTTCTGATGTTGCAGTAACTGCTGAAGTAGGTGCCTTTGCCTGAGCAGAGGGTTGCTAGGCAAGCTGATCCTAACAACTCCACCTGCTGCAGATGTTCTACCTCCCCCTTCCCTCTTCTCCCCTACTTCACTTCTTCTCAGTGCAGGGTGGAAACAGCCCTCTGTACCCCTGATGAGCCTCTCTGAAAAATAATGAACTGCCTTAGGGACAGCCCCAATGTCAGACCACTGAAGTTTGTGCCCCGCTCAGCTCAAAGCTGATAAAGCAATGGGAGGATTTTATTTCACTGCATTGTCAAATTTGGGCAGCATCTGACCCTTAGGCAGATGAATTGATACTGTGGAAATAAACACAGAGAGCTGGGCCTGGGGGAGAAGAGGTGTACAAACTCTAAGGAAAGAAAAGGTCACCCATATGAGATACACTGTGAGACGAGGTTGGAGTAGGTGATCCAAGGTTCCTTCCCACCTGAATTGTATTACACCCTATGGCTTCACTTTCTCAGTCCCTGGAGATACAAGACAACTTCTGCCTGAGAAATGTCCTGGTACATACACAGGTGAAATAGACCTCTGCCTGGCCATGCTGGTAAAATAATGAGATAGATGAGTTCATGACTATAGCTGCTAATGAAGACTTGCAGTTGTGATACAACTCACATGAATATTTCCCTGTGTTTCCTCTGGAATTCTGGTTCTCAGCCCAAAATGACATTAGCAATCTTAGTCAAAATGCTTGGATTTCACTATTCATTGCATCAAAATTGCATGAAAAAATACATGTGTGCCCAGTTGATCTTTAAACTGGGCACACACTGATCTTTAAATCGATCTTTTTGTAGATCAGCTAAGAATATGCTTGGATTCACTCAAAAAAGAGAGATTTGTATAAACTAATACAAACATATTAGGTTCAAATTTTACATTTTTCATTAAATCCTAAATTTAATTTGTGTTGTGTCTTCCCATGCTTCACTATGACCATTTCACCCAGATCATAGGTGGGTGAATACAGAGAGACCTTTTAAGTATTTCAGCTTGGCTATATGGTAGGAAGAGGGAAAAAAAACCCTTTCTTTTTGGCTAGAATTATCTGCTTGAAAGTACTGTAAATGTATTAGCATCTTTGAGAGGTTTTACCGGTGATTTGTTTTAGGATATCATGTGCTTAATAAGGAATTTGCTAACAGGGAACCTAAGTACAACTTGTTAGATCCTACAGCAGCCAAAATACTACCAAACTGATCTTACTTTCTTTAATATGAATGTCAAATATTCATTACATTTATATCATGATTTAAGGACAGTAAAGATTGTATGTTACCTTTATAGCTACTTGTCTGTCACCAAGTTCAGAATGGCTGGTGCTTATCTGACTTCACAATCTACGCTACCTATTTGAGAAGTACATTACCACCTCTGTGTTTAAGCACTGGAAATTTTAAAAAGAAAGCTGGTGAGAAATATTTTGCAATATAAATATATGAAACTCGGTAAGAAGAAAGAATGGACAACTTAGCAATACATTCTTTAGGTCTATCTACAACTATCCATATATAAAGGAAATCAGAAACAGATTTGATAAAGTGAGACTGTGATCTCAAATCTAATAGTCTTTGATTTACATATGTTCTTTTTTCTGCTTGTAAATTATATGCTGTCACATAATTTGCACCAATATCTTGACACTGCACCATGCTATGAATGATTTTATGAATGCAGTCAGGCTCAGCCTTGGATAGATTAACTGAATTCTGCCTACTGCCACTTCACTGGTATAGTGCAAGAACACAATTCTTTGGCTCTTAGAATGATCTCTTAGTCTAAAAAAAATAGGTAATTTCTACTGATTGAAATGAAGTTAGCAAATAGCTTTTTCTGTTGTGTTTGCTGTGCTCATGTGGTCCCTTAAACTACAGTGTTTCCATTTGATTTTTTAACTCAGTAGTAACATCTGTTATGAAACAGAGGAATATAAAGATATTTCAAGGTTTTATGAGCAATATCACTGTAGGTACTGGTAACAACGTGTTTTTCTTAAGAGTTTGGTCAAAATCTCATAACTACAATAGGAATATTCAATATTTGTGGCAAATTTTTACAATATTGCTCAATATAACTTGCTAATTTTGTGCTCTCAGGTATTTTAGGCAAGCAATACATCCAAACACAAAGTTACTATGCTGAAATCTTTAAATGTTCTTGAAAACGTTCACTTATTCTGTCATTCAAACATTTCAGACAGTTCTTGTCTTGATAACACACTGAAATTCAAATAAAGAATGTATTTTCTAGCAAGCCAGGTACTTTCAGGAGAAAAAAAAATTCAAAAATACCAGCACCAGGTCTTGTCTGGTATTACAAAAATTAAATTAAAAATTCCTAAGATACCATTTATCAGAACTGTGTTGTCATTTCTGAAGTCAGCAGTTAAAACTTAAGTTCTTGAACTATAAAACTTCACTGTGCAGAGTATGCTCATCCTGAACATGGGTTGGAATTCTGCTCAATAGTACATTATTCTGGGCTCCTAGCATGTAAAGGGATGTAAGGCTATCAATTCTATCCTCATTTTATAGTGTTAGCTGTAACAAAAGCATTTCAAGAAGCACAGAGTCGAACACCTTTCTTACAGGGGTTGTAACAGACCAGCAAAGCACCCGATACTTGCAGAGGTGAGCAGGCACGGCTGGAGCACTCGGACACTCACTCCCCTCTAGTGGTTCCATTGCAGAACAACGGCAGAAAGCTTCTCCCTAAAAGCAGTGTGGTTTGAGAACAGTCTCTCCTTGGTGCCACAAATAGAGTGATGCACTGGACAGACACAAGAGATTGCCAGGGCTCGCTCTCTGATGCTGTTCCTCCAAGCTTCCTTCTGCTTGTAAGATAAACTGGACAACCGTCTGGAAAAAGTCTGATCTGGTTACAATTTCTCTATTATTACTATTATTATTAAACTACTGCATTAATTTTAACTGGGTCAGTGTTTTTTCCTCCCATCTTTTGTCTTTTCTGGGTGCAAACTCACTCTTATTCAAGTAACACGTGTTCATGTAGTTCAGTGAAACATATCTCCGCCAAGTCTGGATCAACAAGGTTAAAAAAAGCCTGATTTTTTTCCAGATTTTACTTGTAATTTAATTAAAGACTAAAGGCTGTCCTCAGGTTTCTAGTAGATTAATGCCTCCAGAAGTACTGCATGCCCTCAGTTGTCTGGGAGTGCTGAACAAGTGTGGGCCTAGTGAAATGCTGGACAGCAGAAAGCAAGCTCCTCATCCTTGCATAAACCACACACTATCCCTTAACTTTGTAGTTTCTCTCCATTTCTCTGACACATTGTCCCAAACACTGCAGGTTTCAGAAAATTCCAGAAAGAGCCCTTGGGCTAAAAGAATGGTAAATCAGAATATAGAAAAGAAGACATATGTTACTAAATATCTGAAAGGTTAATGTTAGATTACTAGTCTTTGATGACACTTTAACTCAATCACAGAAGGTGCAACAGTTAGTAATAAAGCTGGGAGGTGGTATGAAAAAAATGACAGATCAGACAGAGAAGGAGTTTTGTAAAAATCTAAGCAGGAAAAAAATTACAGCTAAGTAACTGCTTCTTCTGACTACCAGCTGCAATGCTGTATACACCCCACAAATTCACAGGAACCTTAAAAATGCAAACGGTACTCATTGGCAAGATGGCTAGGTAGTCTTCACTGGACTGTCAAGTTACTGGGAATACTGAACAAATTTATGCTCTTTATTCTTCAGATCCACTCTAGTTCACGGGGCATGACAGGATTCTGTTCCGCAGAGTTCTGTTGCTGTGCTGTGTGGCAGCACCAAACAAGTTTAAATGTTTCATTCAGTTAAAAAGTATTAGCAAAAATTAAATTAGTAAAAATTAAAGTATTATCATAACTTGAAACAAAAAGTATCATCTACACACCCTGCTGGTTGTATGAAGACTGTCATCTGGGTTTTGCCACAGACTTGAAGAAGAAACATTTCTCTTTAATAACATGCACTGTTCTCTGTTTAGGGGATTGACCAGTACATGAGCTGTTGGGAGAGGAACAAAACATTCCTGGATTTTCATCATGTAAAGCAAAATCTAATTTTTCTTCTTCTAAAGAGAAGGTGGAAAGAAATATAATTATGAATTTCACAAGGAGAATACACCTAGAGAACTAACAGGTAACAGTGATTATCCCTCTAGCTGAAAATCCTGTTGGTATTTTAATAATTTGATACACGATATGACTGAAAACCCCTAAAGAGATTGGATAAGAAAAGTTGAACTCACATGTCTTAGAGAATCCGGCAGGAACACTACTTTCAAAGTGATCCAGGTAAACCTTTAGAAAATCCTAGCCTAAGCACGCAACTTAAAAGAGATTTCTGCATCAAGGGACTTGCTTGAATAAATGACTGGGTTTCTGTTACTAAAATGCAGCATGTCAATGCTGTATTTGGTCAAAGAGCATTCAGAAAGTCTGAGAATGAATTTCAGTTTGATGGGATGTCTGCCACAGAGTTTTAAGAGGAGTTGGTCCTAGTTCATCACAGAATAATTTGAGGGAAGAAACTGAGTTTTCCCTGTGGTTCCACCTGCTTCTAACTTGCTCTAATTACAGCTCAGTAATTACCCCAGCTACACAGAGAACAGTTAGCATGGTGTAGATTTCTTCTTACATGCTCAAAGTCTTTGCCATTCTGTTTCATGCCAGTATACCACATATCAAGATGCCTTGCACAAATGTATTCTCATATTTCTTCACAGGGAAATAAATTCCTAGTCTCACTAATATAATATAAAAATAAAGAGTGTTTAGAGAAAATGTGTAAGTGTAAGCAGAACAGGTATTTCAACAGTAGGAATGAACACTTTCACCTTTGGATGAAAACAAGGGACCCCAAATGCAGCTCAGGTTCATAATCCCAAGACCACTCTAATGCTGTAATTAAAATAAATCTTACATTTCCAGAAAAAGGAAAAAAAAAAAAAGAAAAAAAAAAAAATCTTTGTTTAACATCCCATGTTTAATATCCCAGTCTTTCTGCTGATGGAAGCTTTGTCTCAATGGGCTTTTTAAATCTGTGCCTCAAATGGAGCAAACTTGGCTAATGTCCAATTTGGCATAATGCCATTTTGTAGACTGTTTTCTGACTGACTAGTTGTCAGAACTAATCTAATGGGAAAAGATGAGGATTTTCAGACTCTACTGAACCTGAAAAGATTCCTTTGCCACTCAGGATTATATATTTCTTTGACTACGTAACTTTCTCTGCTGAAGTCAGGTATGCCTTCCTTCTATCAGAACAGGGAGTTGCTGTGCACCAGCAACTTCTTTCCAGTCATATTTAGCATTCAAACAGGTACCAATCTACCATTTGCACTGCAAGTTTTACACAAGGAATGGTGGCTCAAATATTGCAGAGAAGAGGAAGAAAACTGTTTTGAAACTAAAACATCTGTTGTGATGGTATCATTTTGAAGGTATCATTTTGTATAGCCACATGCAATTATCATCTGATTTATGGCTCATCCTCACTTTAACCAAAATCCCTGGCACACGTCTTTGTTTTTTTAAATGATAAGATAATCCCATAATGGAGAACTTAAGAATACATTGCCAGGAGAAATGTAGACATAGTACACCAATATTTGTAAAGAGCATTTATATTTTCCATTATTTCACTTTTCTTTTGCTAATTAGCATCCACTTCTACCCTTCAATATCTCTCTCCCTTCAGTGACCACAGACCAGAATGTTATCCTTAATTATCCTTAATGATTTCATCTGCAGTCTGATTAACAAGAAGCATGGAATGTCAGTATGACTTTACCATGAAGTATTTCATTGCTCTGTTCTCACAAATATTTTTAGGAATTAAGTTGTTGTCTTCACATCCTTCCTTCCCTCCAGACCCCTCACTTCCCTTATAATTTAATTCCTAAATAATATTCCCTTGTTTTTAAACTTCCTATTGCAGGATAGTCTCTAAGGCACCAACAGGAGCCAGAGGCCTGATACTCACTGCATCCCCCCATAGTTCACTGACACCTATCTACTGGGAAAATCTCTATTTTTTTGTGTATGTGCAGTGAGTAATAAAAGGAAACATTCACAATCCTGTCAGAGGTTATCAGGGCCCTGAGCATATTCCCTCTTCCCTGGAAGCTAGACTGCCTGGTTTCAGGGCCAACAATGACTGTGCAGGTATCCTGCCTTGAAGCTGTATGTGATAGAGCTGGCTGAGAAATACTTACAGGGACTCTGTCTCTGGGAGCTGCTTTTAGGTTGGGCTCTCACGTTTGTTTCCTGCCAAGCTACACTGCACCTATGCCCATAACAGGCCAGAAACTGTGTTGATCTGAATCCTGACGCTGACACACTCATTTGAGTTCCTGGATTGACTTCAATATTGTCTCATCACCATGGGCTTGCCTGCTAGTCTTCACTTTTGGCTAACCTTGTTGACTATCTCCAGACCTTCCAAGGACACCTCATCTGTAATGCTGCAGGAAACAAACAAACAAACAAACCAAACCAAAACAAAAAACAGTTCAGGAGTAAATATGCAGTAGGAAAAGTTGTGCCCATTAAGGAAAAGGAAAATGTAAATGCTTTTCTCAAAACTGCATAGAGATTCCTCTCTACAGCATTTTCTGCTAAACTGTTTCTAACTGCAAGCATGGATTATTCTCGAGGACTTTCTTTCTACAAACAAGAAATTGTTTTCAGAGTAAGCAGGTAATTATCAGGACAGAATTCTATGTACAGTCAACTTCAAACACAGGCATTATAAATATCTTGGAATTTCCTGGGGTTTCCGATTTATTACCGATTTATTACCGATTTATTACCGATTTATTACCGATTTATTTTTACTTCCAGATGTGCTCCTATTTCAAAATATTTGTTTCAGACTGCCAATAGTTTTATTGATTTTTATACAATTTATACAGATATTTTAGTTTCTTAACAATTACAGCTTTTTGTTAAAGCTTCACCATTACTATTTGTTGCACTGATTCACAATATCACTCTTTCTTTAGTCATAAAAAAGATGCAGTCTCCTTATGCCTGGGATGCTTATCCAACTAATAGGAGATGCCTTTTAAGTTGTGTGCATTTTGTTTTCTGTACTTCAGTGGGAAGAAAAAATCCACCTTATTAGTGCCTTCTTTATATTCCATAGAAGCTAGATAAGCAGCTCCATACTTAATATGAAAGCTCAGAGCTGCAAGCAATTCATTTGGAAGAATGATGCACAAAATCCTTCGCCCTCCAAGCATGAAGTAGGACAAATCTTCTGCCGTTGTCAGACAATGGGGGATTAAGGGGCCAGACTACATTCAGAGAGCTTCAGGAGAAAGTGCTGCTTTCCAGGGATGGTGAGACTTTTTGAGAATAAACACCTGGGCTGACAGGACTGATTTCTATAGACCCAGAAATGAGACTGATGTTGGTATATTCTGCATTTAAGGAGCAGAGGGGTACCTAAGAGAGCCTGAATGTCCAGGGAACTGGTATGCCTCTGTGCTGCTGAGAAAGGAATGACATTTTAAATGGTGGCTTGTGACAAACTCATTAGCACAACGGTGTGACTCATGAAGATTTTTATAGAATATCTTAGGGGTTTTTTTCCCTTTACATTTAGAGGAGAAGGATGCTTTTCATCTTTGGCTTAGCTATTTTTGATACTAGATAGGGCATATTTCAAGGCACTCTTGGTGCTTCATGCAGGGCTTATGAAAAGACTATTTTTACCACATGACTATTAGCAAGTCTCTCCAGTCCTCCTGCCTCCTTTAGGGTCAAATTCCCCCCTGAAAGTGTGCTGTGATTATATAAGAGATATAAACTAAAATTCCTCTGGGGACCCGTGGCTAGCATAAAGCTAAAGAGATTACTTGTGTGGTTTTAGTAAAACACAAGTGGATCGTGCTCTTAAATAACTCCATGTTTGTTTTTGTTGTAGCAGTGTTTTGATAAATACCCAGAGCATTAGCTTGGTTCTTAAACCAGCTCACACCTAGTTCTGCTTCACACCCACCCCCAAAAAATCTAATTGAGTTTGTGAGCTTTTATGTAACAGCTGCATTTTTTTGGTATTATAATGAAGATATAATTCAAATTTTATCTTTCTGGTCACATAAAGAAGATTCTCTTCTCTCTTAAAATTCATCTTAGATCATTTTCACTTCCAAACCTGGAATGAACATGACCTATCATTAGCAGCATGGTTCCACCGCATTACTGTACGTTCATAACCTGCAGCTAGTGGGACAGACTGACCTTCTCAAGAGGCAACACCTCTCACTCAACTCTTGTGTGTTTGGGAGGCACTCTTGTTTAAAAAAGAAGTCATCATATGTAAGAGAATCATACAGTATACTCACTATATATGGTTTACTGTAACTGCACAGAAACCTGGGTTAACCAAGGTTTGGTAAATCTGCTCAGGTAAAAGGTTTCAGGTATAAAAGTTAAAGCCTAGGAAGAAGAAACAGGGGAAAAAAATACTTCAGAGTTGGATGGACTTGTATGGCCAATAGGACTGTGTGGAGTCCTACAGGCTATATGTATTCCAGAAGAATTCAATTAGCCAAAATATTTGTGGTTAAAGGAGCAAGTGAGGACTATCCAGGACAGCAAGACAAGGGCAGCAGGCAGAGCCGTGACGACCAAGGTTTGCATGTGCCTGGCACTACACAGTGAGGAACTGCTTGTACATCTCTGTTGAACACAGGTGTTTCACTGGATTTCTGCACTGAAAGTGACCTTGATTGGATGCAGACATACACCAATTGCTGAAAACCTTGACTGCAGATGAAACCAGCTAAGAGAAAACAGATTTGCTGAATGCTGGCCACTGTCACAGCTGAGACTGCAAGACATCCCTGTGATTCTCTAAGTACTGGGAGATGGCAACGTGAATTCATGCACAATGACACTTGACAATCAAGCAAGGAGTAGATAAAGGTACAGGATTTACTGTCCCTCCCTAACAAGGGCAATCAATAGCAGTTTGTTCTGATTTAATTGAGAGGGACAGAATTACTTCAACTGAAGAATGAGTCTCCATTGCTAGAGAGGAATGGGGAAATGCTGTTCAGAATTGCATGATATGTATTTATTCTTCATTAGCTGTATGAAATGAGCAATGGCAAGAGCCAGACAGTTCTAGGTATACCTTGAGATGCCATTGAGGACATCTTCTCTGTCTCAGAGAACTGTCATCAATATTTGTTAGTACTGTCTTCTGCACTGAATGCAGAGTTTCAGTTTCTCTTCAGTGTGTGCTGAGAGGAATGGCTTGTCTTACACAAGAAATAGTGACAGAGACACTTGTTGATACAACAGAAGCTTCAGCTCTCAAGGCAAACTGCCAGAATCCAAGCAAGCAGCTTGTATTATTTAAATGTGTTTTAAGCAATGCCATGAAAATTCTGTTTCCTTATGGGTAAAAGAAATTCTAGTCACGTAATATTTTTCACCTCTGTTTACAAATCCCTGGGTCTGCCTGCACCTTCTACTGCTACTAAGGGCTTTGATTTTAGAATGGAAGTGATTTGATTTTAGAATGTACAGGTTCACACCAGGGACACTTAAACACAACAGCAAAAGAGCAATATAAGTTTCCCCATGATCTTTAAAGAAAAATCCAGACTGTAATGACTATACATGACTAATGTGCCACAGTGGGGAACACAGGCAATGAGAAATTTTTACAGATATATATTAATCAATTTTTTGTAATAATTTTTGAAAGCTCATCAAACTTGGATTTTGCCAGGGCAAATGTTGAAGTTCTTCACACATTAGTATTTTCTTCACACATTATGTGGTGGTCTTTTTTGGCAACATTAGCCAATATGTTGCTTTTTTATTAATTCGCAATTTTCATTACTTGAATACACTCATTTAATTCCTTTGGTCCTGGGACATCAGGAATCACAAACATAATTCTGTATATGTGATATTCATTTACTGTTACTGGAGAATCTCAGTTCTGCCTCAGAGGTAAGTCTTGTTTTACTTGCTAGAGGTAGCAATACTTCCAAGTTTTTGTATCTTCCTACTGGGTTTATAAGCCTTGAGTCAGTTTTGGCTGCGGAACTGTGTAACCTGAATTTCTAATTCTCTACACTGCATTAGGTACTCAGCACACTAAAACATACTTCAAGTCATTTCCATCAGAATTTCCCACTCCATGAGCTAATCAGTTTTGTCAAAGCTGCCCCAAAATACATCGCTGTGCTACTATAATTATTGCAGGACTTTCTAACTCCTTTTTTTTATTAGCAGTTAAATTAAATTGTGGAGGAAATACAGGTTACCTCAAATGCCAGGAGTAATTCAATTTTCTTCTCAGCAATTTTTCACTTTCATTTAAAATTTAATTTTAAAATACTTGTAATTTTTTTTTTATTTTTTTTTCCCCAGTATTTTTCTCTCTCTAGCTCAAATGCCTTTTATTTGGAGAATATAATACATTTTAAAAATACCTCACTTTTCAACTAATGTCTTACAAATTTAACTTAGATCTTGTTTATTTAACTGTTTCATTTAAAACCAAGAGATAGAGAAGATACAGATAGATGTTTAACCTGCTTGAAGGATTTTCAGCAGCACTTGAAAGAGCAGCACAGCTAAATAAAAAGGGAGAAGATTAGTTAGATAGAAGGGACGACTTTGTCTGACTTCCTCTTTAAGGGAAGGTGAATTTACAGAGAACCTAGGAAGTGCTGGGTTAACCTCAAAGACTGGGGCCATGATCAGTAACTAGAAGAAGCAGGAAGCTGATGACCCCATATTATTTGAAGCTTCTAGTGCATCAGAAACAAAACAGACAGAACCCTTTGTCTCAAATGAAAAAAACAAAGCCATCTCATTGCATTTAATTACAGAAAACATCAGTACTTGGAGTTTTAAACTGTGTGATGTCATGTTCCACCTCTTTTCAAGCACAGTTAAATGACAGCTATACAGTTCTACTCAATCTCTCCTGAGACAAAGACAAAAAGACAGTTTAATGCAGACATTAGCATAAACTTACCTTACAGTGGTTGCTTTAAACAGGACTCTTCAATGCCTCATAATTAACGGATTCTGATTCACCACAATTAGGAGACCTACTCAATGCTCTTGCAAAGCAAGCTATTTTTTCATCCATTTATACATACTTGACTTTTTTTTTTTTCTAAATAAATGATCCAGGTATTTCAGTTGTTATACCTGCATTTTCAAAAGCTTTCATATGGTAGTCTCAGTAGAGGGGTCTGTCAGAGTTTATAACCAAGGGAAGTCTTAAATAGAAGATAGACCAAAGCTCTATAGAGGAAAGAAAAAGAGGTGGGGAATGGCTCACTAGCCATGAAAAAATGCAAGCAAGGCATGATAAACTAAATTTTCTGCAGTTCTATTGAAAATGTGTGAAATGGATACAGAAGGGGGGGCATTTTTTTTTTTTTTTTTTTTTTTTTTTTTTTTTTTTTTTTTTTTTTTA
>JAAWXA010000006.1:23442695-23505661 GCA_038090715.1 Florisuga fusca
GGACCGGCTGGCCACGCTGTTCCTGATACAAGCCAGGATGCCATTGGCCTTCTTGGCCACCTGGGCACAGAGTGGCTGGAGAGCAGCCAGACAGAGAGGGACCTGGGGGTTTGGATCGACAGGAAGCTGAACATGAGCCAGCAGTGTGCCCAGGTGGCCAAGAAGGCCAATGGCATCCTGGCCTGGATCAGGAACAGCGTGGCCAACAGGTCCAGGGAAGTGATTCTGCCCCTGTACTCAGTGCTGGTGAGGCCACACCTCGAGTACTGTGTCCAGTTCTGGGCCCCTCAGTTCAGGAAGGAGATTGAGGTGCTGGAGCAGGTCCAAAGGAGGGCAATCAGGCTGGTGAAGGGACTTGAGCACAGATCCTATGAGGAGAGGCTGAGGGAGCTGGGGGTGTTCAGCCTGAAGAAGAGGAAGCTCAGGGGAGACCTCAAGACTCTCTAAAACTCCCTGAAAGTGTAGCCAGGTGGGGGTTGGTCTCCTTTCCCAGGCAACTATCAGCAAGACAAGAGGGCCAGGGGAAGTTTAGGTTAGATATTAGAAAGAATTTCTATACGGAGAGGGTGATCAGACATTGGAATGGGCTGCCCAGGGAAGTAGTGGATTCTCCATCCCTGGAGATATTTAAAAGGAGACTGGATGTGGCACTCAGTGCCATGGGCTGGTAACTACAGCGGTAGTGGATCAAGGGTTGGACTGGATGATCTCTGAGGTCCCTTCCAACCCAGCCAATTCCATGATTCTGTAGTAAAATACACAATAGTGATGAAGTAGAAATCAGTATAAGGAACATATTTTCATATTTTGCAGACATCAAATGTCTAAGGATTCCACAAACACTGTAAAACAGTAGATAGAACATAAGGTTATCACAAACAAAATTTTAGTTCCATTAAACGCAGCTCTTGTGAACTGTTATGAAAGAAGCCTAATAAATTATACTGACTGGCTTTATAGTATATCAGAAATACAACTTGTAAAATTCACCGTTTCTTTAATAAATGTGATGCCTATGAGATTGGCAGTAGGAACACCCTGAAGTACTTGCAGTGAAAATGTCAGCCCATTCATACAATGACCATAGATTCTTAAGAACACTGAGCTGCTTAGACATGTGCTAGTCATTTGAATTAAATTACTGGAAAGGAAATGTATGGTACATTGTCTTTTGGTCTTTCAGTTACAATGCTGATTGAAGGAAGTACCATGCACTAACAAAATCAGGAGTTGTTTAAACAACCGAATTTAGATATTAAAGAACGAAGAAAGCAAACTATTTGTATAAACAAAGCCAAAAAAATCAGACTAATTCCCAAAATGCTGCAGAAAGTTCCTGGCAAACTTGTTCTTTGTAAATAAGCTTGTTATTTCCTTAGTTTCTAGACAACAAATAACAGTAAAGAAAAATATTTAAAAACTTGTAAGACATTGAACTTGTTACTTAGCACCATTCAGACTTCACAGGGGATGACTACGGGCCACGTTTACAAACCTAGAAATATCTTTAAAGAATTCACCAGTTATGCAGCAACCAAGTGGTTTCCAAGACCTGTTTGGTGGTTTTCTTGTAAGTATTCTTTTTTCTTACAGAATGATTGCTAAAACACTCAACTGTAAGCAATGGAAGCTACATCTGATATTAAGAGGCAGAACTTCGAGTTATTGCTCCCTATTACCATGAGGAAACGGTGCTTGTAAAACCTCTAATGGCCATTCTCTGGTTTTGAGCTAAAATTTGAGTACAATTTGTCATAAAACTTGAAGATCTTCTACAGTCATAGGTTTTGTTCAGCTATTTAAGTCAGTACAAATTAACATGCAGTTAATTGAAATACAGCAAGCTCTATTTCTGATAAAAGTCAGTTTTGCTTTTAATGGATAAACACAAGACTCACCAACAATCAGCATGGCAGAAACTAAAGGTCTGCGGAGCGGAGCTCCAGCAGACAGAGAGAGATGTGATCAATACGGCTCCACTCCTCAGAGCTACAGCATTTCTGCAGGCTAAAATTGAGAATGGCTGAAGACCTAGGATCTCAACTTTGCAACTGCCAGCAAAGAAGACAAAGCGTACCATTCAGCCAGCATTTTTCAAGCAGTTTGGTTTTTCTTATGGACTTGAAAATTATATTGCCTTCAGTTTAACAAGCTGCCCTGTGACCAAGGGACAGACCTTGCTCAGATTTCCAGGGCTTGCTCTCGGTCTTTCTTCTTCTCACGCCATCAGCCTGGGGGGAGCCAGCGAAGACACAGCAAGCAGCGGAAGCCCCAGCTCTTGGGTGCCGGGCGGGTGTCCTTAGGTGTGCAGCGGCCTCCAGGGCTGTGACACCCCGGTCCCTGCAGGGCTCCCACGGATTTTATGCTTCCCATTGGCCATTCACAGGTCTTTGGGCCTGGTCGTCCGGGTCCTTCCCTGTGCCACCCCCCTCTGAGGGCCCTATTCCCGCAGGGTTTTCCCCGCTGACAGCCCCGGGAGCTCCCGAGACCTCCGGCCGAGAGCGTGTGGGGCAGCCGTGAGGCGCAGAGCTGCCACAGGGAACGCAGCCGCTATGGTGTTGCCAAATCCTATGGATTTTTACGAACAGTGATGCGTGCCGCAGAAATCATGGTGTGTTAAGAGAAAAATTTAATTTAAAAAAAAATAATTAAAAAAAAATAATAATAAAAAAAGCCTGTATTATCGAATTTACTGCCCCGGTGACTTGCGGCGGCACAGGGCATTCCCGCAGCCCGAGCTCACCAGCAGATGGCAGAGCTGCATAAGGCTTGGGCTAGCCCGGCTCCCTCAGCCGCGAAGGAAGATGGCGGTTTGCGGCGTCGGGGGAAGATGGCGGCGGGCGGTGCCCCGGGGGCGGGCGGTGCCCCGGGGGCGGGCGGTGCCCCGGGGGCGGNGGCGGTGCCCCGGGGGCGGGCGGTCCAAAGAGGGATGGTCGGCAGGTGCCCGTAGTATCTCGAGTGAGGGGGATGTGCGGAGGCTGGAGCGGCAGTTCGCCACTCCGAGTGGTGCGGGTCAGCCGCGGAACCGGCCTGCCCGTAGCTTGGACCATGACTGCTGCAGGCTCTCCCCCTTCGCCTTCCTAATGGCCTCCTCGCTAGGGCAGCACTTGAATTTCTTAGGAGTTTCAGCTGTCAGGCAGCCTTGCCTGCAGCTGTCCTCCATCCAGCCCTCTCCTCACACCCTTATCTGTGGGTCCTGACAGCTGCTCCTGCTCTTTCCCTCCCTACCATGTACAGCAGAGAAGTGCTAATTGCCTCAGCTTGTAACAGGCTGGATGAGCTGCGGAGAAGGACAAAGAATAATAAAGCAAACCCAGGTATCATGGGCACTCGGTTCTCACCAGCTTCTGCTTCGGTTTAAGGCTGGTGTTGAGTTTCTTGGGATGGACAGTCCTGCCCCTGCTCTGGGAACTGCCTGGCCATAGCCTCAGACAGAGCTCTTCAAAGCCTTAGTAGGGGCACCAAGGATAGCTGCAGGAAACCAGGACCTCACACTTGATTTTTCTAGGGTTTTTTGTTGTTGTTGTTTGTTGTTGGTTTTGTTTGTTTGGGGTTTTTTTGTTGGTTGTTTTTTTTGTTTGGTTTTTTGTTGTTGTTTGGTTTTTTTGTTTGTTTTTTTTGTTTGTGGTTTTGGGGTTTTTTTTTTTTGGTTGGTTAGTTATTTGGGGTTTTTTGTGGCTTGCATTGTAACTTGCATCATGAGAAGTCAGTCTGTGCACACTGTGTAGCTCTTTAGGCTATGTGGCCCTACCTGGTAAAAAAACAATCTTCATCTGTTTTGCTTTCCTTTTTATTAAAAGACAAGCTGATGAAACTTACAAGAGCAAAATCGATACAAGCTATTACAATGCTTTGTGATGTTGTTTAACTTGCAAGAACTTCCTCAGAAAAAAAAACCGAACAAGTCCATAGGTTCAGAAGTTCCCTTTTTTCCCAGAATTTATGGAGCACTAGCAGCAGCAGTGGTTTCAGTTGACTTAACCAAATAGGAAACAATACCAAATCAGGAACACACACTTCGCAGGAAGAATACAGGCCCACTACCAAACATGCATTAACTTAACCCATATAGTGTTGCTGAACTGAAGTAATGTGGCATGACAAAAACACCAGTGTCTTCTATGCAGTTCCTCTATAAACATGGTTTTTTTTCTAGCACAACCATTAGAGTCCTGTGGGTATTTTCTGGCCATTTTTCAGAGAAAGATCCCAAAGAAGAGGAAGAATTGCTTGGGAAATCAGCGATCTCAATGACCATTCTTAAACCTCCCTGACTGTGCTGTGCTTCTGTGTCCCGTGGAGGAGCTGGTCTGTCCTGGGAACACAGCTTCCATAAACCAGGGCTGCTGCTTTCCTGTGTTGGTGTGGCTGAGTTTTACATGAAAGACATCTTATCAACGTGAATATATTGCTCTGGAAAACTCAGAAAACTTATTAAAATAGTCTGAATGACACTTTATTAGTCAATGACAGTGATTGCTCAGTATTGTTGAAGACAACAGCCACCTAATTGTCTTTTGGTGCTTCGACTTACTGTGATTGCTGTTCCAGAGTCATATGGGTATTCTTGATACAGGAATGTAAATTGTGGTATGGGGTGAAGAAGATCCATGCATGTAGTGAATTGGGGTTTCACAGCTGTTCAGAACGACTGGGAGCCTGTAAATCATGGCTGTATGTCCCCTGCTGATTCTGTGATACAGGTAAAATTAAAGGCTAGCGACTGCATGAAGATCCTGGAGGTCAGCATGAAACTGTAGAGCTTTTAACAACAGAATAACAAAACTTAAATATCTAGGTTTAATAGTCTGTTCTCAGTGTGCAATCTTCACAGTCACATAATCTGTGTTTTTAATGCTATGTATATAATATACTTCTCAAAGGAATTTCTAAGTTGCAAGCTGATTATATGTTCACTGAAAAATATGGATTAGTGGTTAGAGTAGTGTTATGAACACAGTCTTTTCCTTATTTGCTGGTAGCTGGTATAAAGTCCCTTTATCTCTTTTGGAAAAGCAGATTGTTAAAAAAGGAGAGAGCCTAAGCATCTATGGGAACACAGCTGCCATAGTTACATTGCTGTTAGCCATCCACACAACAAATGACTCCTGACTTCACAGTCCTTCAGCATTGCTTGAATTTTATTGTAGCAGTTTTGATCTGTTACACAGCTTTAGAGATGTGACTAGTAATGTGTAACTGTAAGTACAGAGGCGTGCAGTGCTCTGTGTACTTTCAAGACCAGTAATATT
Organism: Florisuga fusca; assembly: GCA_038090715.1. Lineage (NCBI taxonomy): Eukaryota > Metazoa > Chordata > Aves > Apodiformes > Trochilidae > Florisuga > Florisuga fusca. The sequence goes on from JAAWXA010000006.1 coordinate 23,447,948, forward strand.
AATCCCAGGAGAACAAGGGAAATTTTTAATGCCACTTTAAAGCAAAGATTTCATTGTGTGTCTTATAACCTGTTTTCTTTTTTGCCAAACATCCCTGCATTTGTAAGAATGTAGAATACAAAGAGCTGCATGCTGTGTGGGATTATACATTCATTACTTAGCTCCTCCTTGAAAGTCAGCTGATAATGCCTGGAGCATAGAGAGCCTGCTCTCTACCTGGCTAGTGAAAAGAATAATAAACTGTTGAGAAATAGATAATTTCAGTATCTTGATAGATACTGTTGGGACAAAGAGAAACAGTTCCAAGTGTGACTAAACTCTGTACAAAAGATCTCATTGTACTGTTTGGTAGAATGAAGTATGTGAAAGTAGCTTCCTATATGTCATTCATAGATGTGTGAGTTTCATCTAGATTTAGTTTGTGATTTCTCACTTTGAAAAATGTGAAAATTGGTTACTTGGCAAAATATCCCAGGAATCTTTCAGTGGGACACTTTAAAATGCCTTTGTTAGACAGAGATCCATGAGTGTCACGGTGTCAGTGATGACAGAGTCACTCTTCTCAGTGATGCCCAATGACAGGACAAAGGGCAATGGGTGCAAGCTGGAGCATAGGAGGTTCCATGTAAACATAAGAAAAAGCTTTTTTGCTGTGAGGGTGACAGAGCACTGGAACAGGCTGCCCAGCATCGATGTGGTCTCCTTCCCTGGAAACATTCAGAACCCACCTGGATGTGTTCCCATGTGACTACAATGTGACCCTGCTCTGGGAGAGGGGTTGGACTTGATGATCTCTCAAGGTCCCTTCCAACCTCTACCATTCTCTGATTCTATGAATAGCAGCTGCCAGAAATTCATTCTGAATACACAGATTCATGGTTTATTTTGCAAGAGGGACTAGAGCTTTGAGAGGTATTCTTTACAGATGTGTGAATATTATCAAACTTGTATAGTAAGTTATTTGAACAGTGGCCAATTTCTGTGTCTTGCACATTATCTGAATCCTGTTTCTTTACAGGATGTAGCAGCCTTGGAAACTCTCAGATTTTGATCTTTAGTTTTAAAATCCAGTCAGTTTTTTTTATTCCATTGTGTTTGGATGTTTGACTGAGGCACGTAAGTTAAATTCATATCTATGGCACAGCACTTGGAAGAGATAATTCTGTTGCAAGGCTCACCGAATTGCCAGAATGTTGGCTTTCCTCTTGAGTTGCCTTGAAGAGCGCAAGAGTGACTTTGAGGATAGCATTCCCATGGCTTACGTGGAGCGTGGACTGCAAAGTATCTGGGCTCCAAGAGGTACTCAAAGTCAAAAAGCATAGCTAGAGAGATGAGAAAGGCCAGCAGGTGTGTTGGGATTCACAAAATGTTTGTGCACTGCATGACAATTTCAGCCATCTCTGCCCACTCAGTTCATCTCAGTTTTCACAAGTTGTGTGATGCCTTCAGTCTCTGAACATGACTTAGTGCCACACAGCTGGGACCCATTGGGAAGATGTCTAGAGAAAGTGTCAGTCCTCTTAGCTGTTGCCTTGAGCCTCACATCTTCACCTCCTGATGGGCTGACATTTCCTGGAAAGCGATGAGCACAGACTGCCTGAATTGTGACCCCTGGTTTCCAAGAAAAAAGGTCTGGATTTCAGGATGATTCAATTTGGAGTTAGGGCATGGAGGGGACAAAAAACAGGCTGAAGCAAGGCTGTGGCCAGTTAGTCCTGGCACAGTATCATCACTGTCACATCACTGAGTCCATTTCCCTGCTATCATAATGGTTTCTGTGAAAACAGATTTCCCTTGATATTTTTTTTTCAGCTTATAAAGCTTTTTTCTCTAGCTCGGTTTGTCTGCTGCATCACTTATTACTGACAGCACATCTTTGTCAGCAACAACATCTGTCATCTGAGTGCAACTTCAGCAAGTTTGCCAATGACACTAAGCTGTGTGGTGGATTCACTTAAGGGAAGGGATGCCTTCCAGAGGGACAGTAACAGGCTTGAGAAATGGACCAGTGCAAACTGCACGAGGTTCAACAAGTCCAAGCACAAGGTCCTGCATCTGAGTCAGACCAATCCTAGGTAGGACTGGGCAGAGAGTGGGTTGAGAGTAGCCATGAAATGAAGGACTTGGGGGTAATGATTGATGAGAAACTCAACATGAGCTGGCAGTGCTCTCATGTGGCTCCGAAGGCCAGCTGTATCCTAGGATGCCTCAAGAAGACTGTGGCCAGCAGATCATGAGAGTTGATTCTTCCCCTCTACTCTGCTTTTTTGAGACCCCACCTTGAATACCAAGTCCAGTTCTGGTGTCCTGGCTGTAAGAATGACAAAGATCTGTTGGAACGACCCCAGAAGAGGGCCACAAAAATGCTCCAGATGCTGGAGCATGGAGCTGGGATTGTTCAGCGTGAAGAGGAGAAGACTCCAGGGGGACTTTGTAGCTTCCTTCCAATACCCAAAGGAAACCTACAGAAAGGCTGGAGAGGGCCTTTTCGTAAGAGTGTCCAGTGATAGCACAAGGGGAAATGTTTTTAAACTGAAGGAGAAGAGGTATAAGCTGAATCTTAGGAAGAAGTTCTTCAGTACATGGATGGTCAGACTCTGGGACAGATTGCCCAGAAAAATTAAGGATGCCCCTTTTCTGGAAGTGTTCAAGGCCAGCTTGGATGAGGCTTTGAGCAGCCTTGTCCAGATGACAGCCTTGCAACCAGCAACTTTGGCCATGGCAGGGAGGTTGGAATAGATGATTTCTAGGGTCCCTTCTAACCTAAGATGTTGTATTATTCTGCTATGATTCACTACTCATATCACAGTTAGCTCCAGAAACTGCCATGTTTTTCTAAACAGCAGCCTCCTGAATTGTGGCCTTAAAATCTTCAGTAGTAATGATAAGTTTCAAATAGTGAACAAAGAGGACCTGGACATAAAAGGAGCAACAAAAGTAACCTGTGCATTAAAAAACTATCAGTATTTCCGGAAATCCACATTAGTCACTGTCCTGAAAAATAACCAGGAGAAAATTGCACAATATTGGCTGAAAAATACAAGTTCTCAAATTTGTTTGCTTGGATTTAAAATCTTAAGGGAAAACAAACAAACAACTGCTATTAAGTTCTTACTTAAGGTTTATCTTAGTCCCAACGTAGGTCTCTCAGCCTAAAAGGATACATCAGCCTAAAAAAGGATACATCACAGGATTTAATTTTAATATGGGTTTTTATTTGCTTTTGATTTTAAGACAGTTTGCTTTTGGTTAGACAATATAAAGCAAAGCTATGCTTTTCTGGAATAAGAGTTGAGAGCTGAGGGAATGGAAAAGGAAGAAAAAAACAAACACAAAACAAAACCTTGTTTTGTTCTTAGCAACAATTGTGTGTCCTCCTCATTAATTTAGGGTACAATTTCTAGACCTCTATAGCACAAAGTTTTACCACAAGAGGATCTTCTATGTTGGTAATTGCTGTGACTACAACTAGAAATATATATTATCAGAAAAAACTTAAGCTGCATTAATAACAGAGACAAGAGCTCATGGCATCCGATTAGTCACTTGCTTTATGTAGAACTAAGATTACAGATTTACTTTTAAATTCAGGTGTGCTCTCCATTCTGTTCATCCTTTTAAATTCACTTCATGTAATGCATTTGAGCTGTTAGTGGCCACAACTTGAGCCAATAGGAAGACATTTTCCCTGGAAAATATTGGTTTCTTAAATCCTTGTGTTGGCATGTGTCTTTCTAACTACAACCAAAAAAAAAAAAAAAAAAATCTGTTTCCAAGCTTTTACAACAACTATACAAATATAGAAGACAATGCTCTATTCAAGTCCTTGAATCTAAGAAACAAAATTCTATATTTCATAGAATCATAGAACTGGCTGGGTTGGAAGGGACTTCAGAGATCATCAAGTCCAACCCTTGATCCACTACCGCTGTGGTTACCAGCCCATGGCACTGAGTGCCACATCCAGTCTCTTTTTAAATATCTCCAGGGATGGAGAATCCACAACTTCCCTGGGCAGCCCATTCCAATGCCTGATCACCCTCTCTGTAAAGAATTTCTTTCTAATATCCAACCTAAACTTCCCCTGACACAACTTAAGTCCATGCCCTCTTGTCTTGCTGATAGTTGCCTGTGAAAAGAGACCAACCCCCACCTGGCTACAACCTCCTGTCAGGGAGTTGTAGAGAGTGATGAGGTCTCCCCTGAGCCTCCTCTTCTCCAGGCTGAACAGCCCCAGCTCCCTCAGCCTCTCCTCATAGGATCTGTGCTCGAGTCCCTTCACCAGCCTGGTTGCCCTCCTTTGGACCTGCTCCGAGACCTCAATCTCCTTCCTGAACTGAGGGGCCCAGAACTGGACACAGGACTCGAGGTGTGGCCTCACCAGGGCTGAGTACAGGGGCAGAATCACTTCCTTGGACCTGCTGGCCAGGCTGTTCCTGATACAGGCCAGGATGCCATTGGCCTTCTTGGCTACCTGGACACACTGTTGGCTCATGCTCAGCTTCTTGTCAATCCAAACCCCCAGGTCCCTCTCTGTCTGGCTGCTCTCCAGCCACTCTGTGCCCAGCCTGGAGCTCCCCATGGGGTTATTGTGGCCAAAGTGAAGGACCCGGCACTTGGCTGTGTTGAACCTCATCCCGCTGCAATCTCATATTAAGTAGTCAGTTTCAGCAGCATAAGCTGACTTAGTCTGCTGGGGAGAAACTACTATTATTTATTTTTATAATCCTGTATAACATGAAGAGAGAGATTTTTCTTTCTATACTGCACATGCTGAAAAAAGCAGAAGTAAATTTTAGTCTTACATGGTGTTTTTCATAGAGTCAGAAGATTGTTTTGGGTGATGTGAGGTTGCTAGGTTGTTGTTTTGTTGTTGGGTTGGTTGTTTTGCTGATGTGCATCAGAATCTAACAGAACACACTTTGAAATAATTAAGAGTCTTTTGGACTTTGTTCAGCATTTTACTACCCAGTTGACTATATGATGTCAAAATGATTACAGTGTAATCCAACTACTATTTCTTAAGTTATCAGCTACTACTCTTCTGTGAAAATAAAAATAAAATTAAAAGAAAAAACTCCGCCTTTCATTGTATATACAAGAGGTGTTCATGTTTCTAATAATTTATCTGAACACTTTTGACTAAGGAGGTTTGTTTAGTAAACTAAAAATTTGATGTAATAAAGAAAAAAAAAACCAAAAAAACCCACCCAAAAAACAAAACAAACAAACAAACAAACAAAAAAAAAAAAACCCAAACCCTAGAGTTAGGGCATTTGGGAGAACTCTGGTGTTTGCTTTTTGGNCCTTGCTCTTCTCTGGACCTGCTCCAGCACCTCAATCTCCTTCCTGAACTGAGGGGCCCAGAACTGGACACAGTACTCGAGGTGTGGCCTCACCAGGGCTGAGTACAGGGGCAGAATCACCTCCTTGGACCTGCTGGCCACGCTGTTCCTGATCCAGGCCAGGATGCCATTGGCCTTCTTGGCCACCTGGGCACACTGCTGGCTCATGTTCAGCTTCCTGTCGATCCAAACCCCCAGGTCCCTCTCTGTCTGGCTGCTCTCCAGCCACTCTGTGCCCAGCCTGGAGCTCCCCATGGGGTTGTTGTGGCCAAAGTGCAGGACCTGGCACTTGGCCGTGTTGAACCTCATCCCGTTGGAATCAGCCCAACTCTCCAGTCTGTCCAGGTCCCTCTGCAGAGCCCTCCTGCCTTCCAGTTGATCCACACTCCCCCCCAGCTTAGTGTCATCTGCAAATCTGCTGATGATGGACTCAGTCTCCTCTTCTAAATTTATAATTATCACAGCCACCCAAGCCACAAAGCGCATCCTCTTAAAAGTCTAGTTTTCCTAGGCTCACTTATGTTTCTTTTCCCTCCTAAGCTTTGCTTTTTACTGTTATGCCATTTTCAATTCATTACAAAACTCATCTGGGAGGAGATAGGGAGGAATACTGAACCTGTGCCATTACAAGGAGGCATGAAAGCTGCATCAATCAAGCATTTGTTCAGTCCTCAATCTTTCTCTGCAGGACATTGGAGGTTTTAGTAAAGGCCAGGGTGAGCATATGCTGAGGGTCATTCTCAGCCGTGATGACTGAAATGCAGTATTTATTGATGGTCATGCTGTGGTGGTGCATTGTCACCAGAACTGTGCTCAGTCAGACCTTGGGAATTGGAAAGGTCTCACAGTGCTCTTCCCTTACCCAGGTGAAGATACTACCATTCTTCCAGTGCCTCTGTGACAGCTCTTTCTCCCTACAAAAGTGAAAACAGCACACCAGTTAAACCATTCAATAAAGCATTTGCTTAAATTACCAGTTAGTTTTTTGTGGCTCTAGAAGGAGTAAGAGAAGCTAAACTAGCACTTGAGTTAAAGAATATATTAAGATGTTGTAATCAGAGTGGACCCTTAGGTACTTCATTTAACATTACAAGGTTTTAAACTGTCTGGGCCAACAACGACACTGGAGGCCATGTACATGAAAATATTTAAATTCATATTTTCCAAGACTGATTATGTTTTCACAAGCACTGCCAAAAGAATGTGTGTAAACATTAAGACATCTGTTCTCATGTTTGAATGATATTTAATACAGTGGAATTTATAATCCCTGGAACTGGTCAATTGTGGAAAAAAACCCAACAAAACAAACAAAAAAAACCCCTTTATTTTAATGTTTTTATTTTGTTGTTTTTCCATTTAAAAACCATCTATGTCTGAAGGAGGTGTGACTGCTTGAGCAAAAGACAGGAAGAGATAAAACAAACTTTGATGAAGTGTGCCTTATAATCTTCTGCCCAGTGGCAACTGTGTTATCTACTATAACAGAGGTCCGAGTGTAAGCAATTTTCCTCCATTGCCCCTGAGGGTTATTGTGTTATTTTGCTTATGGAAATAAAGTAGAGCACTGTATGTGACTGAGCTGAGTCATATGTGGGCCAGTGTGCACGTGCTTTAAGAAAACTTGAGTAGATAGTGGGGTATGTTCCAAGCTCCAACAAGTCCCATCTTGTAAACTGTCCTCTCCCGTAATTCTCTTAACTCAACAGAACATACCAGTTTTATGCTGTTTTGCCAGGCAGAATAAAGTGATAATCACATCTCTGCTTTGGTGTAAAACCTGGTTATTTTAAGATTTGAAAGCTGTTGTAAAGACAGTAACATCAGTGAAGTCTACAGTGTTTCATTTTGTGAGTTGTGTAATTTTATTTGCATTATTTCTTTATTAAATAAAGGCAGCACAGACAACAGAGGAAGTCCAGTTTTTGTGCAGCATATATGTGCATGCCCAAGACCATTTTTCAGTGTAGACCAAAGGAAAGCTTTTCAGAGTGTTGCTAGCATGTTTCTCTAAGAGCATTTTCCCACATCTGATCTGTACATCATTATTACTGAGTCTTGGATTTCTACTGCAGAGCCACGTGATTTGGCCAGCCGTGTTCCCTGCTTAACACTGCAACTCTTCCCTCTTGTTTAAATGCTGCATAAACAAGGTTGTGCTTGCTCCTTTCATCACCACCCCCCACTCCTGTTTGTCTGCTCACATCTTTTTTCCTTGTCCTTTTGACTGCTCCTTTATCTAAGGGGAGGTAGGTTTTGGACTGCATGCAATGCAAAGGAGCTGTTGCATGTCTTGATGCTTCCTCAGAGTTTCTATAAATGCAGGTTTTCAGGTGACATCTGTAGGCTCAGTGGGCTCAAAGGAGTAAAAAAACTCTTGCCTTTTCATATTACCACATCCACAAAAGGGTTGAATATTCTTCTACAGTCTTCTCTAAATGCCTCCCAGGTATGGGTCTGCAGGGGGTGATCCCTGAGTTCTTGGATTTCTTTTGAGGAGCATGGGGAATCGTTCCTCTATTTATTTCCTGTGTTTTGCATTTGCTATGTAGATGTCTCCTAACGTTTATTTCACTGCTTAATTGGTTTTCTGTGACTGCGCAGGTGTTGTTTGTATAACTCAACCATTGCAGATTAAGAAAAATTGCTTTGCCACAACAGAATGTATTTTGTGACAAACAATGGACTAAAAGCTTTTCCCCTATTCTCACTTGCACTCTAGAGCTTTCCTTAATAGGACACATGGAATGTTGCCCTCTGTGTTAAGAAATGGATTGAATGTGAGGAGATGTCCCTTAAAAAGAGCCATGAGCAAGTTGAAAGCTTATAGGTAGAAATCAGAGATCAAGGCAACAAGGGGGAACCTTGTGGTCAGTCTACTACAGCCCTCCCAATCATGAGGAACCTCTTGATCAAGCATTCCTACTTCAGCTACAGGAGGCATCACCCTCACAGGCTCTCATCCTTCTAGGGGACTTCAACCACCCCAACATTTGCTTGGAAAGATACACTTCAAGGTGTAGGCAATCCAGGAGGCTCCTGTAGTGCCTCAATGATAATTTTCTCAGAAAAGAAATAGACATCTCTACTGGAGGGAATGCAACACTGGACCCATTGGTCACCAGTGCAGATGAGCCACTCAGGGGTGTCAAGACTGGAGGCAGCATGGGCTGCTGTGACCATGAACTGGTGGAATTCATAGTGCTAAAGGGTCATGAGTCTGTCAAGGAGCACAGTCAGGATCCTGAATTTCAGAAAAGCAAATTTAGAGCTTTTCAGTGAGTTACTCAACAGGACACCCTGGGAAACAGTCCTCAGGAACAAGGGAGCAGAACAGGGCTGGCAGGTCTTCAGGGGCACTGTCCATAGAATCCAAGAAATTTCGATCCACAGGTGCAACAAATCTAGTAAGGAAGGGAAGAAAACAGCATGGCTGAGACATGACTTGTTGGCCAGACTAAAAAGCAAGAAGGAAATGCACAGACAGTTCAAGCAGGGACAGGTATCTTGGGGAGAATATAGAGATGCTGCCCTATTGTACAGGGATGGGGGCAGGAAGGCTAGGGCACAGCTGGAACTGAACTTGGTAAGGGATGTGAAGAGTAACAAGAAGGGATTCTACAGGTACATCAATTAAAAAAGGAAGGTTAAAGAAAACATACCCCCTCCAAATAGCAAGTCTGGTGAGCTGGTAACAACAGATGAGGAGAAGCCTGAAGTTCTCACCACCTTTTTTTCCTTAGTCCTCACTGGCAACATCTCTCCCAGCATGTCCCACGTTAAAAAAAAACACAAGGAGGGGACCAGGGTGGCAGAGTCCCTCCCACAGTATGTGAAGATCAAGTTCCTGATTACTTGAAAAAACTGAACATACATAAGTCTATGGGACTGACCTGACGAGATGCATCCCAGAGTCTTGAGAGAGTTGGTGGATATCATCACCAACCAATTCTCCATGATATTTGATAAGTCATGGCAGTGAGGTGAAGTCCTTAGTGACTGGAAGAAGGGACACATTATACCCATTTTTAAAAAGGGTAGTAAGGAGGACCCTGGGAATGACTGACCTGTCAGTCTCACCCTTGTGCCCAAGAAGATCATGAAACAGATTCTCCTAGAAGGTCTGACATAGCATATAGAGGGCAGGAAGGTGATCCAAGATAGCCAGCACAGCTTCATTAAGTGCAAATCCTGCCACGAGAACCTAGTGGCTTTCTATGATAAGGTAACTACATCAGTGGACAAGGGACGACGAATCAGTGTGATCTGTCTGGACTTCTGCAAGGCCTTTGACACAGTCCCCCACCATATCCTACTCACCAAGTTGGAGAGATACAGATTTGATGGGTGGACTGTTCAGTGGATAAGGAATGGCTGGATGGTCACATCCAGAGGGTGCTGGTCAATGGCTCAAAGTCCAGATGGAGACCAGTGACAAGCGGTGTCCTCAGGGGTCCATACTGGGACCTGTTTTGTTTAATATTTTTTTCAATGCTATAAACAGCAGCATAGAGTGCACCATCAGCAAGCTTGCAGATGACACCAAGCTGAGTGGTCCTGTCAGTAAGCCAGAGGGATGAGATGTCATCCAGAAGGACCTGGACAAACTGGAGAGGTGGGCCCAAGTGAACCTCATAAGGTTCAAACAAGACCAAGTGCAGAGCCCTGTTCCAGGGTCAGAACAATTTTCACTATCAGTGCAGGCTGTGGGGATGAGGTTTTAGAAAGCAGCCCTGTAGAAAAGGACTTGGGGGTGCTGGTGGATGAAAAGCTGGATGTAAGCCAACAGGATGTGCTTGTACCCAGTAGGCCAATCACATCCTGGGCTGCATCAAAAGAAGTGTGGCCAGCAGATCATGAGAGGTGGTTCTGCCACTTTGATCTGGTAAGACCTCCCTTGGAATACAGTTCTAGAGCCCTCAATACAGGAAAGGCATGGATGTGATAGAGCGGGTCCAGAGGAGGACTACAAAAATGATCAGACAGTTGGGACACCTCCGGCAGGCTGAGGGAGCTGGGGTTGCTCAGCCTGGAGAAAAGAAGGCTCCAGGGAGTCCTAATAGCAACCTTCCAGTACCTGAAGGAGGCTACGTGAAGGCTGGAGATGGACTGTTTGCAAGGGCCTGTAGTGATAGGATGAGGGGCATTGATTTAAAATTAGAGAAGAGTAAATTTAGTCTGGAGGTCAGGAAAAAGTTGTTTACCATAAGTGAAGTGGAAAAATGGAACAGGTTGCCCAGGGAGATAGTTGAGGTCTCATTCCTGGAGGCTGTCAAGGTGAGGCACTGAGCAACCTGATCTAGTTGAGGATATCCCCGCTTAATGCAGGGGCAGTTGGACTAGATGGCCTTTTGTCACAGTTTAACACTGGCCCAGCAATTAAACCGAGTAACAGATGCTCTCTATTAACCCCCCTCTCCTCCCTGATAAGGAAAGGAGAGAGAATAAGGGAAAGAGACTTATGGGTTGGAAACTAAACTACACAACTTTAATGAAACAGTAATGATAAATAGGAAAAATTACTAAATATATACAAATATACAGCAAAAATTGATACCACGTTCCTCCCTCCTTTCCCCCAATAACTCTCACGTCACCACGGAGGCTGCAGGGCAGCCCTGGGAAAGTCCAGGCTGGACCCCTGGGGTCAGCAGCAGTCAGGGGGAGAGCTGGAGGCAGGAACACACAGATTCAGGCTGGCACGGATCAGGACCACAGGCAGATGAATGGACGGAATCCTCCCAGGATGCCAAAGCAAACAGGGAACAGGCGAAGGAAGGGCAGGAAGAACAGGAAGAAGGGGTCTGACCCTCATGATCCCTCAAATTTATACTGAGTATGATGTGTATGGGATGGAATACTCTGTTTGGTCAGTTCTGGCATCTATCTTGTCTCGGGCCTCCCCAAAGGAGGGGTTCAGGTGGGACCTCTTTACTCCTTCTGGAGGGTAAAATGTTCCTCAGAGCTGAGCAGTGCCCTTGGCTCTGCACACCAGTGCCTGGCAGTAACTATAAACATCCAGTGTTATCAGTCCCAGAAGCAGACACTGTCTGAGAAACTTGCTGTTAATTTCAGCAAGTGCAACTACCTACAAGAGACTTAGCTGAAAGCAAAAGTACAAACCATAAAATCACCTTTATCCTGGCCCAAACCAGGACACCTTTAGATGTCCCTTCCAACCCAAATCATTCTATGATTCTATGATTTTATAATATATGCATAGCCCAAACATAATCCATTCCTTTTACTCTTGTGTTGAATGCATTCTTAGGTAAACAATAAAATGGGACATGGCATAGGTGTGAGTTAAAGTTAGCACTACCAGTACAACAAGTTTTCTAACCTGGAGGGAGATTACTGCAGAAAATCAGATGTCCTTGTATGGGAAATCGGACAGAAACAGAGGGGACTGTATGTCTCTGCTCTGCCCAGCTCTTGGTACCTCTCTAGGTAGAGCCATAAGCCCTATTTGGACTGATATATTCTTGTATCTTATTTCTTGCTGTGACAGATGACTTTATTGAGTGTCAAAACTGAATCGAGGAGACGTGAAACAAAACTTTCTGCGTTCCTGTTCAGGAATAAAACACAGTCTTTAATCTTAGTTGACAAAGTGTGGGGGATGCATCAAGAATCGGTTTCAAACATAAATGCTTCTTCACAGAAAAAAAAACCCCAAAAAACCTAAAATCAGCTCACAAAAAACCCAAGCATGCTGTCATTAAAAAACCACTGGGTGCCAGTATTGTCTTATGATGGCAGTACCATTTCACTGCTTTTCTCTCTAACATGAACAGTTGCTGGTTGTCCTTAGCAATTGCTTAAGTTGTTCCCATCACTGATATGTCCCTTGCATCAGAAAAAGATGTGTAATACTGAGCAGGGTGTCCCTTTATGTTTGCTTTACCTGGACATCTGGTGTCATCAGCTTTCCTTTTAAACCCCTCTTTTTCCATGGTAATAACTAGCATCCAAACAGGCAACCAATAAAGGCTAATGCCTCAGGCACTGCTTCCCCATGTTGGACATGCTGAGAGTGATGCTTCTGTACTCTGATGGGGATTCCTGCAGCCAGGTAGAGAAAGATGGGTCAGGGTGGCCTCCTGCTATTTTAGCAGCCAGTTTACAAGGCAAAGTGCCTGCCTGGCTGCACTCAGGGCTGTTATGTGGTACTCGAGAGACAGCCTTACATTACTTGTGGTTGCCTACTGTTTGTTTTCTTCCTCATCTACCACAGCTTTCTGATTCAGTGTGTGTACTACATCATGCTACAAACCCTTATGATTAAATATTGATGTGTTGTTTTGTTTTTTTTTTAACACGTGACAGAGTGACTATAAAATGGTACCAAGTGACTACAAGGCAGTACCATGAGGTTCCTGTGACATGAGGTTAATACCATCTTTTTGGCTCTGGGTTGAGAATGATGTTTAAAGGTGTTTGTAGACAGTGTTTTATTTTCCCATGTTGTCAGTCTTGCCAGGAAAGTGCTCTACTCGTCTGGGGGTGTATTAAGTGAAATAGCTCTGTTGTCTCACAGTTTAGCTGGTCTATGTGTCATTCTCTTGGATGCTTTTTCATTGAATTCTTGTATACCTATATTGTTGATGCTGAGCAAACTGAAGTTTTGATTAATGCATTTGAATTCAGTAGCTAATGAAAGTCCTACTGGAACTGCACACCTGCGTTTGAAGTTGGTAATTAATTTGATCTATGGCAGTGAATTTAATGGAACAATGACAGCAGATTTGCTTATAGACATCAAGCAGTAACTAATGTACTTGGTGACTAAAGGAATTCGAGATTATTAATACTCAAAAGCTGAAACAACTCTGTTTCTAGACATAACTAAAATTTCCCTTCTTGCAAAAACTCAAAGGTGCTATCTCTTTTCTGCAAGGCAATTTAGTATGTAGGTTATAAATATAACTAGAACCACTAGAATCCTAAAAGCATGGCATTTAATAAAGACAGTTATTCTCCTGTGGCATCATACAGTGCAATGCAACACAAACTATGGAGCTTAGTTTTGCAAAAAAATTTTGGTATAGAACCATAATTCATCTGATTGTAATCATAAATAATCAATTTATTGACCTCTTCTGCTGAATTCCTCCATTTCACAAATACCTGCAGTCTCATTCCTATGTAGAAATTTTATCTTGTTAACTCTCCACTGCAACTGTTTGCTATTTGGTATGCAGTTATAATCTTATTTCTGAATAAAGTTTAAGACATTTCCCATGGTGAATTAAACTATGCTGTTACAGAAACAAGTTCCTATATTTAGAAAGAAATGAGTGAACAGTGAGCAGAAATACAAATGAAGAGTGTAACTCAAGTACGCTTAAGGATGTGACTGAGTAACAAACATTGTGCACTGTTACTGCAAAGGAGTTAATGAATAAATCTCTAACAATTTTTAAATTTGAGAATAGACTATTTATTCATTATTGTATTCCCCCAGCCCCCAAACCCCTTTGTTCAAATGTGTATTGAAGAAATCTTCCCTCTTTTCCATGCTGGTGGCCTCATGTACACAACTGAAAGGACAGAGTGCGTTTTCATGGGGACTCCTGCAAGGGAGGCGAATTGCCGACTTCTGAGTGTTTGAACCAAAACCCTTCCCTCTCCCTCAGCCACCCCTCGGGTGTAATGTTCTCTTGGACTCATATTTCTTTTAATTCAATTACTTGTGTTGTAACAGCCATGCTGCCCTCATCTTGGAAGTCAGAATTGAAGCTGTCTTGCTGCTAGCCTGCGAGCTGCTGCTCATGGCATGTCATGTGGTAGTCTCATCTTCCCTTGCCACTCATAGCAGTATGATTTAATCTCCTCCCTAGCTGCAGGCCTACATGCCAAACGTATCTTTAGCCATGGCTCCTTGCCCAGGGCCCCATATGGCAGAACACTTGCTTTCCAAGCTGTTGCCCAGGAGCACCTGCAGGAATAGCACAGCTTCTTTAAGTGATGGTGAGGGGGCCTGGAAACACGGCTGCATGCTTGGGATGATCAGACTTGCTGGCTGCGATGCTCTTGCCAAGGCACTGTGGCTTCCTGTAGAAATGTGTCTCCTGCTTCCCACTCTAGCACGCTGTGGCCGTGGCATGGCTTGGGCTGGGGTGCTATGTCAGAGGTGTGACAGATAACTCATCCAGCTGCTGCTGCCCTGGGCTGAGTGGGACGTGGAAGGAGGAAAAGGGGAGTCTCTGGGGTTGTTTTCAGCACATGTCAGAGCTGCTGGTGGAAGAGGCAGCAGCTTTGAGTTATTAGGGAACAGTGACCCCTAATTCATCAGTCATAGGCTCATTTTAAAATTGAAGTTATGGGTGATATTGAGAGCAGAAGAGTAACACTGCCACAGCAACGGCTTGAAGAGCGGTTTTGGAGCTGGTCTTAAAGAGCCTAATCTCTTGTCGACAGGAAATGATGGGGAATCTTCAGATCTGGCTGCAGTGGTTGTTGTCCAAATGCAAAAGCATGAGCAGTTCTAAAGCAAGGACAGTGAATACGTGTATAAGGAAACAAAGATTAAGAGCTTTTTCTCTTCCTCTTGCACAACTGGAAGAAGAAATGCCCAGAAGTACATTTTGCAAGTCTTAACCATACTAGAACTCCTTTGGAGCCTATGCAAATATTACTTTTTGCATTTTGAGCTGAGAAGAAAGTGAGGTCTGAAATGTCAAACCTATGAACATCATGCAAGAAGAAAGCAGCAATGTGACTGACAGAGGAAAGAAATCCATTCCAGTTCCTATCAGAAATTCTGTGTTTCCAAGCTCATAGAGTTGGTAATAGGAATAAATGAGGCAAAGAATGCGATTTGGTGAAAAGTAAGTACTCATGCAAGTGCTGAGTCTTAATTATTGTTATTATTGATGACCTAAACTTGCTTTCTAAACTCCTTCTCAAAGAGGAGTCCAGATGTGTCTGGATCCAATCCTAGTCCTAAACTTTGTCAGCCATTTATGACTAAGTGGTTTTGGTGTAGGAATTTTAGTATAGTGCATGATTTGATATGGCAGCACATTGAGGTTTATTGATACTGTTATAACAAATAACAAGACTGGATTGTAAGATTTTCTAGCAATACTTAATACTTAATCAATAATCAACAACTTGTTACAATAAATACAGAGGTCAATTAAAGATCTATCAGAATTTCTAAACTGAATAGCACACACACACATACACACACAGATACAGAGGTCCTACATAACAATGTTACACTTTGGTACCTAAAAATTGTCAAACTGCATGAAAAGATATTTCAATTAAATATATTGCTGATTCATTCATCGGATCAAATCATAGTAAATTAATATAATTCCATTTTTCCACCACATTTACGAGAAGTAGCCAGCTTACTCTTTCCTATTGGATAGAATAACTTCCTTTGGGTAACAGGGTAGCAGCTTGTTGTGATCCTGGAGGGCTACAGAGGGCCTTCCTTTCAGGACAAATATTTACAATTATATTGACTCTGGTCAGTACTTTTTCCTGATAGCCACAATTTGAATGAAGTAATCTGTGACAACTTTCAGAGTGGGCTTGTGATTTGAGCAGAAGGGGTCTCAAGTATGTTCTCCCAAACAACAGAGTTCCAGGTAGAGTTAGGGAGTGCCTAATTGTGTCAAATCACTGTATTTACACTAGGACTAGAAGATACCCAGTTGTTTGAGCTCACTGCTTTAATAGGCATGGATTGCCTCAGCCTGCTGCACTTGATATTTAAACAGGAACAATGTCCAGCCCACAGCCCTTATAATTAAAGCAAGAACAGTGTTGCCGGGTGCCATGAAAGTATTTGGTTGCTGAAGTAGCAGAACTTGCCCCTGAGCCTGTGCTGATGAGAAAAGCAGTTTGCTGGAGAGCAGTATCTGTATTTGCTCTGTTGAAAAATGCTGAAAGTGCATGTCAGTAACCTGTGTTGCACAGTCAGTAACCTCTTGGACCAAGAATCTGGGAAAGTCAGTTAGACCAGGACAATGAGTAAGACTGATGAAAAATGAAAGCCTACATGCTTGTCCAGGCTACACTTTGCCCAGGCCTGCATCTGAGTGCTGCCAGCAGCTGTAGAGCAGAGTTGGTGTATTCAGGACATGTATGTAAGAAAGAGAAGCAGGTGACATTTAAAAGCTCCATGGCCCATACCTTTCCTGAACTTGGGCAGGTCCTGCCAGCCTAGGTCATGCCCATATACCAAACAAAGTGCAGCATCTCTAAAACTGGAAAGCATAAGCACTTCTGCATGGTCTATGGTTGTTCTTGTTGTGGAGGTTGTTGCTCTTATTGCTGAGCATACTGAAGATTAGAGCCTGACAATTGTAAATGCATCTTGAATGTCTGTGGACAGTAGAGGTACATGTTGACAAGGACTGAAAGTTCATCTCCTGGATGTGACAGCAGTGTATGCTGTGGCTGACCTCTGATTTGCCCTCTGCAGTGTGACCCACAGATTAAGCTTGTAAATTGGTCTTCAGAAAGAAACCAGCACTGGTTTCTGATGCCCCCTTAGGAAAGGAGTATTTTTCTAAGGCTTCAGACCTGCTTCATGCCAGTAATTTCTTCTCATCAGATAATGGAGGGACTACTGTGAGACATACGCCATGTGTTGTAGGTATGAATTTACATATATATTCTTCTCTGCATCTGCTGGAGTCTGTGCTAAACAGATTTGCTTCTTTGGGCCTCCAACTCTTCAGCACTACAAATACTTTGCACAACTGATGGAATAACTTATTAGTCTCAAAATTTCTCAATACTGAGCTGTTTGCTCTTTCAGATATGAAAGTGTGTCATGAAAGGATTTTTGTTTTGTCTCATGAAACTCACAAAGTGTTGTGATTGTAGAATCAAAGTTGTCCTAGCTAAAACTTGTTTGTGGTTTAGGCTGCAGTATATTCTAAAAATGTCTGTTCCTGCTGACACATCTGACATAGCCAGTATGGGTTATTCTGTCAGTTTATAATTTCCTGTTTTCCTAGTATTTCCAAAATAAATCCTTCAAATGATAAAAAAAGTAGGAAATTCGTACTAAGAGAGAAACTTTCAATTAATATGCTTTGTGGCACCTAAAGGTCAAGGAGCAACAGGACTTGATTGTGAGACCATATGGGAAAACTCTTGGCTTGCCTCATTACCTCTTTCTCAGTAATCCCTTTTGCAGTGAATCAAGACACTGGAAAGTATTCACAGCTTATAGCCTATTAGGCCCCAACTATTGGGGAGGAAATTGCTCCATCCTTATACCCAGGGCACAGTTCATGTGACTCAAGCATTGGTGATGTTTCCTCTGTGTTCTTCCCTGGTGAACCACAGATTTGGAAGCTTGCTTGAACTGGCAGCTTGGTACAATGTTCTGAGATAAAATATAGGATTAAACTTTCTTTGGGAAACAAGGACATGATAGGAAGGCCAGTTTGGATTATTGGAGAAGACAGAAGAGATGGACGTGTTCCATGAAGGAAATGCCTTTGTCCATAGCAATAGCACAACAATAATTTGAGAACAGGATAAAAGGATAAAATCCCATCCTGGTTAAAAATCAGAAATCCATCTGCTGCATCTTATTTCCCTGGAATTACTGCTGTGATTTTGAGAAGGAAGTTAACTTTTATAGAATGAAGGCCTAAGTGCCAAGGTAAACTTTCTTACTGAAAATCTGGTGGGTATATCCAGGCCCTAATACTGTTCCTTTAGCAAAACCTGATAATTCTGTCCTTAACAGACTCTAACAACTGCAACTGCAACTGGAGCTGCAGAAGCTATGTTTAGATCAGTTTTCCATGTATCCTCTTATTGAGACCAGGAGAGAGGAAAGAAAGATGTTTTGAATACTAAGGCTATAGCAGCTTTACATCTGTATATATGTGGCAAGTACTTAGGACTAGATGCCCAGAGTGAGAGAAACTGCTCAAAAATAATAGTAGAAGAGAGAGAAAAAAATTAATATTTTCAGTTTTGGAGTGGAGATACTAGGGCCAGACATTGTGTTTTGCATTGAAAGTGTCATTGCAAGATGACAGGGAATAAGAGGAGTTTCAAAAGGTAGAGGACTTTGACTTGGCAGGAGAAGAAAGAGAAACTGACCCAAGGAGAAATGGTAAATCTGGATAGATGAGAGTGGAAGTGAGGATTCAGTAGAGGCAGTGCAGCTCATTGTGCAAACTGCTGGTATTTTGCCCTGATGCTGCACTCAGCTAGTGAGAGGGGTATGCATGATAAGGCATCTGACACCTTCTCATTTCCTAGACATCTGAAGAAGATCTTGCCTGAAGTAGTGATTTAAGTGAGTCCCAGACCCACTTTCTACCTTCTGCCTCTCTTCATATGTGTTCTCCTCACAAGGTTCTTTGTGATTATTTGGGTTTGGTTAAATGACACCACAAGGATATCTTTTACTGGACGAGAAATTGCTTCTTTATGGTCCTTTTTCCTTAAAGCATGAAAAATACTGATAAATATGGAAAAAGTCTTGGATGGGTTAAAAAGTACATTAAATTTGCCACCCACAGGCCTTCCATCAGTTTATCAGGAAGATCTTCTCAACCACTTACACCATGGTACAAATGCATCCTGTTTTGCAGTTTTGTGTGGAATGGGTGTCAAATAACATGCAGTGGTTCTTGTTATTTGTGATGACTTCTGGGAGAAATACTTCAAATGAACACCAGCCTTCCTTGAAGATTATTAGAGGAAGAATCTATAAATTAATATGCTTGTTAAGTGGAAGAAACTGTAATAATCTGATATTCCTTAAGGAACTGTCTGTGAAACAGTAGAGTACAGACCTGCTCCTTACATGTCCTTTTGAGTGCAGATGGTACCTGTCACACCCCACAGGGTGGGTGCAGCACTGTCACATCTCACAAAGTGAGCATGGCTCCCCAGATGTGTGCGCCAAACAAAATATCATGTCCCACAGAGTGGGCACGTCTCTACATCCCACAGACTGGACCCCCTTGCTTTCTAAACTGCCCCAGTGAAGAGGCTGGGTGCTTCTGGGCACAATCCTCCTCCTCCTCTAATTAATGTCTTTTAACGACCCATTCGGCGAGACTGAGTTCAGGAAGTCTCTGTGCAGTTCTCAGGAGCAAGGTTATTACCCAGGAGGTTTGTATAAAACACAACTTTACTTAAAAGTGAGTGAGATTATGAAGCATGTGAGAATACAACTAGCAGAATTATAAAGGAAGGTACTTTCAAAGCAACAGGTTACAATTTAGCAAAACTTAAGGAAGTTGTCAAAAGAACAGGTTATAATTTACAAAACTAAGCAACAGGGAGTAAAACTTTAAAAAGTTAGAAATTATGTTACCCTCATGTGCCAAGGTAAGGGTAGAAACAGAGACACAGAGAGAGAGAGAGAGAAAGAGAGAAGAGATAGAGAAGATATCACTACCCTTGGATCCAGCAATGATCTTGGTAGGAAGTTTGGGTCCTTGGGTGGCAGGTGCACATCCAGCATTTCGAGTGTGTCTCTTTTGTGCTGCCTGACCCCACCATTTTGAGGGGAGGCTTTGGCCAAGCCAGGTGTTCACTTGGACCCCTCTAGATAAATAACCCTTATTTCTGTGCATGTGCCCTCTCCCGTGGCCTTACCCAGGGCACACACAAGATGTGACTCTGCCTCTGCAGGGTGCAGGTTCCCTGCCCTTGTCCCTCATGGAATAAGGACAGTGTCCTGCCTGTCAGGGTGGCCATCAGACAGAGCTCCCCTTGCAAGGACCTGTTTATCAGGGTGGTTACCCAAATGGGGGTCTCTCCTTGAGAGGACAGAGTCCAGATGGCTATCGAATGAGGCCTCCATCCGAGCACAGTGTCTGCTTTGTCAGGGTGGATGTTTTGAGACAAATATTCTTTTTGGGATTCTGCGAAACCATGGCTGTTTCTCTGCATAAGGCAGATGGGTCAGCAGCACCCTGCCTTTAAAGATGACAGTGGAGAGGGAGGCTTCATAGTGTGTCTTCTGGGTGCTATCAGTGAAGGGCTGAAACTGCTGGCTCTTTAAATTCTTTCTCAAATGTGGTAATGGCTCATATATTATATGGAGACATTTAAAAAGAGACTGGATGTGGCACTCAGTGCCATTGTCTAGCAACTGCACCGGTGGGTCAAGGGTTGGACTTGATGATCTCTGAGGTCCCTTCCAACCCGGCTAATTCTATGATTCTGTGATTCTATGTCATGTTGCAGTCCCCATTCACAAGTGACCTAGAAAACCTTGAAAACATTTGTTGAGGTGATGGTGGCTGGAATGATCCTGTACTGCTGCAGAGCAATGAGAGAGAAGCTTAGCCTGCAGATCTTGATTTCCATCAGGCACAGCTATTGCAGAGCAGGGTACTGTTATGCTGCAGAAAACCCTATTGCCATCTCCCATGTTAGTGTCCTTAAAACCATGAAAAAGGGCTTTTTCAAGTGTATAAGAGAGTTTAGAGCACCTTCTATTGAATTTTGGAGGACATGATCTTCCCTTTTCTCCTGTGTGGTTGTAAGTATCTGCACTGTTATTGACGTCAACAGAGTGCCCAAAAGTCTGTCTGCTGGAGCCAGCAGCATGGCATGTGAAAGCTTGCATGCTGACTGTCCAGAAGAAAACTCTTCATCTCCCAGACATTATATCCTTAATAATATACTGTGTTTTCCATGCTGTAGGCATTGGTATGTTTGAGCCAGGTTAGCAGTCCTGCAGAAGGGAGGTCTACGGAAAAGACAAGTCTTCATATCATCATCATCCTAAAGTTAAAAGCTCCCAAATCCATCCTTAGATCCCTTAGCAAGTTATTTTTCGTGGAATTTTAAAATGTGACACACTGGTTTACTGACTGACTAACAAGGTTGAAGTGAAATTAGTTGAAAAATGTTTTCTTCATAAAAGACTTCAATAGAAACTGTGTACAACTGAAACTGCTTGTCTGTGGTCTAGGGACAGCAGTAAGGAATTTGTAGTAAGTGATTAATATGAATTTAAAATGAACTTTAGTCTATAAAATGTGCATATGACTTTCTAGGAAAAGGACTTGATTTTAAGCTTTCTCTAAATGCACATTAATATTGCAGGTCCTATGAGGAGTATCCAAGTTCTCTGTCCTTGTCTGCTTTGGAGGGAAGGAGCCTGAAGGGTGACCACATTGCTCTCTGCAGCCTCTCGAGGGGGGGATGTGGAGAGGGAGGTGCTGAGATCTTCTCCCTGGGATCTTGTGACAGGTGGGGTGGGAATGGCTCAAAGATGGGAGCTTCAGACATGACATCAGGAAGCATTTCTTTACTGAGGTAAAGACCCTGGGACAGGCTCCCTAGAGAGGTGGTCAATGCCCCAAGACTATCACTTTTCAAGAGGTGTTTGGACAATGCCCTTAATAAAGTGCTTTAAGTTTTGATCAGCCCTGAAGGGGTTAAGCAGTTGGATTGAATGTTGATAGTTTGCTTCTAACTGGAACCAAATGATCCTATCCTATCCTATCCTATCCTATCCTATCCTATCCTATCCTATCCTATCCTATCCTATCCTATCCTATCCTATCCTATCCTAGCCCATTCACTAGACTGTGCCTTTTTTTTTTTTTTTATATATATATCTACCACTTTTTAATATTGCTGTGAACATCAGTTTCCTTGAGGCTTATGGAAGATTTCCTACTGATTCACAGTAGAATAAAAACAGTTGTACTATGTTTAATGCACTGGAGTAAAAAATTTTAAAAACTGATCAATTTGAAAAAGAATGTTAGAGCTTTTTTTTAGAATATTAGAGTTATGGGGTTTTTTTCTGTTTTTGATTTTGTTTTAATGGAATTACATCCTCCGCATTAAATTCTTACAGACCATTGTAGCAGACCATTGTAGTTATTGCCCTGCTTTCAGAAGCTGGCATTTCTAAATTTTTGTGTATTTCATTTAATTTTTACATATTTATTATTAGACTTCTGAGTATTGTCCTTAATGTAGATATCTTAATACTTTTTGGAAATTAGCCTTGGAAAACTCCAGAATTACCCTTCTGGAGTTCTTGGTGGCTGCTATCTTAACAATGTTTTGGCTGTTGTGGAAGTGTAACTCAGTAAGTGAGTTGTCCAAATCTAGTCTGGCTAAGGGAATACAGTGATTTTTGTATTGAACTTTACCCTACCACTCATAAAAAGATCCTCTTTGAGTACAAATGCTTGAAAATACCAGCAAACACTGCCGTCCTTGTTGTCTAAACAATGAGATCTTATGCAATTTTAAATAGGGTGGATTTTTTCCCTTCTGTGCAAGGAAACATCTAGTTTGCTGCTTGCAGAAAATTAATTTTCCACCAAGGGTTAAACATGGAGAACAGAAACATATTATTGAGTCTTGGCCCTAATAAAACTCTCATTGGTACAGTATGATCGTGGTTTTCTTCTCAGCAAGGTTATTCTGAGAGACTGTATAAGTGAGAAAGCCTTTCTTTTCACCTGGTGGAGTCATTCTAAACCAGAGCCAGGACTTTTCAGCTTGGGGAAGAAAGCTTTGCTGGCTGAAGATGAGAAACAGCACTATTTTTTGCCTCAGTGAGAAAAGAGGGAGTTGAAAAAAGTCAGGACATAAACAGGAAGCAGGGCAGATGTCTGGAGAGTAAGGTTCACTACTTAGTTACATTTTAGGAGCTGCAACAGATGCCAGAAAGCAAAAACCAACCCTTAGCTCAGGTCTCTGACATCAGCCAATCTGACAGTAGAGCCGTGTCCTCTTTGAATTTCCCAGCAAACCTTTCTCAACCTTATGCTTAAAACTACTGTTGTTTGGAGTGGTTCAGCAGATGCTAGAAGTAAAGCACTCTTTTCAAGTAAGGACTGCTGACATGGCTTACACTAGATTAATATCTGGCTCCATGTATATGGGTTTGGGCCCCATATATGTAATGTTATTACATGACTTATAACATTACCCTTGAAATTTAAAACTACCTACATAGATGACAGCTCTGGCTTTCCTTCAGTAGAGCTGGCTCCACTAAAATTCAGATTAAAAGCTGTTGTTTGGCTTTACTGCAAAATTTCAAGTCATAAGAGTGCTTGTAAAAGCTAGACATTTACTCTGTGCCATCAAGAATAATTGTTTATTGGTACCTGCAGTAACGTGATTATAGGCTGATGCTTGACCCTTGATGCACAAAGAAAAATAATTTTTGTCAACAGTAGAAATAGACTTAAGGCAGTCCTACGGTTGCAAAAAGGGAACACAGGTGGCTGGTATGATTTAATGCTTAATCTCGAAGTCAGAGGTGTTTTCCTGTTGATACTATGAAGTCTTGAAGGTCAGACCCTCATAGAAATGCACAGAAAACAGCAGAATTTTCCAAATAACTCATGGTTTTTACAAGAAGCAGGCATGTCTGGCCTCTTTTAGAAATGTCTCTGAACCACCTACCACAATAAACAGCGAAGATGGTTTAAGCAACATTTCCAGCCACTGAAGTAAAACTTTCAGGTGTGACTCACACAGAGCCCCCATGGTTGAAGTGATAATGCACTTAGGACCTAGATTGGGGGTGATACTGCATTTCTTTACTCAAGGTACTTAACTTATTAAATTTGGTGTCAGTACTAAAGCATATTTTAAAGGCTTTCTGTTTTTCTCATAATCTGTTTTCTGCTAACTTATCCAGAAACCAGCCTGAGGTCATGTTATGGAAAAAAAATGTGTTTGTTATGAATTTGGGGGTTTGCAGAAGTTACATTCCTTTTTGTGCTTTTCTTCATGGATTTGACTAGGGAAGGTTCATAGATGACTACACAGAACTGTCCAGCATGTTTGCTCATAAATTAGCTCTTTGTAATGCAAAGCAGAATTTGTAGAAAGGATTGGATCTATGCTTAATTGACAGGGAGTAGTCTGAGCCTATTGAAAGCAGACAGAATGGAAAGTGAAGGAAGGAAGAGGAGCAATGCAGGGACAAATGTGAACTGACTTTACCTCTTTGTTTGAGAGACAGATCAATCCCAACAGTTCTGTGCTTTCTTGTCCTTTTTTTGGTTTTTTTCACAATGTCATTAAGCAGAAGGCTATGTTGTTAGAGAAGGAAATTAAGCTGGAAAACTCAAGAGTACTGTATACAAAAGCTAGGTTCTTTGTGGATACTCAATAACATTCTTTTTTAACAGGAAAGGGCTTATGTATTTTTGTTCTCCTTTAGGAGTACCTCATTAGTAGCAATGGTTTAAATACCCTTCATAGGGCTGAGGTAGCAAACCTTCTTATTAAGAGCACTTGCTTTTCTTCAGAGTAGGAAATACTGGTCTGACCTTAAAAAAATTAGATTCAGTGTAGGCAAAGACAAGCATTTTTGCTAAAGTGGATCCACATTCTTATAATGTCTTAATTCTCTAGCATTAAAGTAGAACTTTAATTTTTCTGAAAATGTGTCTTGCTTACTCAGAAAAACAGGTTTGTTGCTTTATCTTCCAGGTCTTTGAACAATAAAATATTTCTAGAATGCCATGTGAAAACTTCCTAAGTGGATTTTGAAGTTTCAAAGAGAAATGCATTTGTGGTGGAATTGCATAGAAGTGCACTGATTAGCAGTTACAGCTGCACACTTAGGCACCCTTCTGTTTTGTTCTGCATACTATTATCTTCCCCTTTTCAAGGGCTCCCTTCTGTCTTAATTAAAAATGGCTACTTGATGAATGATGTGATAGTGAATGTCCCTCAGCCATTCATCTAATTGCACATGCACCTTTAAACAAAGCTGTGGAAAATAGTCTTTAGTACCTGCATAACTGTGTCTGCAGTCCTCCAATTATTTTTATGAGGGAAAGGAGACAAGCAGTATAATTTCCATTTTAAAAGGATGACATTTCTTTTCAGAAGATTTTGGGGGCTGCATTTCTAGTCATCAAATGCATTTCCACCCAGCAAATCTGCAGTTAGCATGAGAATGAAATACATTCTATAAGTGTGTGTTTTTGCTGCTAAATGTGTTATGAAAATATCTGTTTCCATTTTAAGTGTTAAGAGAACGTCTCTATATGTAGAAGTTCTAATGCTGGTATGTCACGTGAACCACCTGTTAAAACATCTAAAATTCCAGAACCTTACAGAATGCCAGGGGACCTTGTCATTAGTTGTGAAATGACTGAGAAAGTCTAGAATATACAAAGGACCTAATTTATAATGTTCTACATTGTCAAAGAAAAACCTTATTTTTTCAATAAAAACCATAAAATGAAAAAGAAAAATGGGAATAAATCAACACTGATGAAAAGTGAGGATAACTTACTCACTGCTGAAGATCATGTTCCCTTGCTAATCAGCTTAATTTCCACTTCATTTAAAATGTCTAAATTCCATACAAGAGTGCCACAGAGGAAACTTTAATTCAGAAAGGAGATTAATTCACTATTACTTAAAGCTGACTTCAGACTAGAAAAACAGAAGAACCTCACCACCCCAAAAATACTGACATTCAGGGGACAGTGTTGCCAGTAACCTGTGGGACTGGAAGTATTCAGGACAAACTTTTATTGGAAATTGTTCCTGTCCTTCCATTTTATGTTCGAGGACTTATATGCAGCTTTAGGTTAATATTCTATTGCTGTTAGGTTTCCTAAATGAATTATGAGGACGTGGGTGTCTGATCCTGAAGGTAACTTGATCACAGGCCAGTGTCTCTTAACAGCATTAAACTCTGTTTTGATTTTCTGTTTATTCTTACTGCTTTAATAACATGCTCTTGATTAAGCAGTGTTTATTGCCATTCAGGAGGTTATTTGCCTCCAAAAATAACACTTTAATACTGAAAAGAGAGCAGTTTTGTTGTGTTCTCATGTGTCAGAATTTGGGAGACACTGTGTACTCTTAGGAACTCAATTTCTCTGTCAGAATTCAGTCTCTGTCTTCTATACCCACATTCTTTGTTCCATTCAAGGGCTATGGCCTGGACATGGTTAGAAAGGCTTGATACCAAGTGATGTCAAAGAAAAGCACTTTTCCACATTATTCAGAGCTAAATCACAGTGTTGCAAGTGGTTCTCTTTTCATTTATTTCCAGGAACAGGCACAAGAACCCAGACTTTCTTTGCTCTGTGCTGGTGTCCTTCCTACTGTATGTACAGGAATTTTTCTTATGCTGCTCTCAATTGCTTAGGTGTCCAGCATATCTAGTGCGATTAAAAGGCAACTATCTTGCAAATCTGTTCAACAGATCTTTATAACCATTTATTTCTTGAAATCAGCTTTTTCGTACTTTCCAGAGAAGATACTGGGGACTCTGAGAAGAGTTGATCAGATTCTTGAGAAGTCAGAGACTCCACCCAGATGCGGATTTATGAAGAATAAAAACCAGGGTCCTTATTTCTTTCTATTCTTTTTTTCAGAGGCTGCTATGCAAGTTGATTTTCTTGTGAAGTTTGTAGCTATTTAACCTTTCCAGAAAAAATATGACATGGTGTTTGCATGACACTTCTGTGTTGGAAACACCTGGTTTTCATTTGGAAATCACATGGAAAGCTCTGATTCTGTGTTTAATTTCAAACAAAATCTGTGTGGCAGTAATGCAGAGCAGCACTGTGCTGGGTCCTAGTTAAAATGAGCACCTCTAATTGAATTGATAAATTCAACTTCCCCTCTAGCTCCCTCAAGTTCAAAGTACTAATATGAACAAAAACTTGGCATGAATTAAGGATAAGAATAACTTCTGAACAGCATTCTTAAGAGCTGCTTGATAAAGAAACATAGCATTAGCTGATGCTATGATACAGATCAAGCAGCAATCAAATTCACTACAGACGGGAAAAAAAGAGGCAAAAAGTGGGGGAAGTTTACTAGAAAGACCAGAAAAGGAAATGTTGATGAGTGGAAAATGAAGGAATCTTCAGCTGCTGGGATAAACCCCGTAGATTGGGTTATACTAGAGCATACACTATTTTTGGAGCTGAAACAGATTTATTCCCAATTCTCAACCCCTTTACTTTGACACCAGACAATATGATCTGTCCTCCAGCCTAAGGCTGAATATGGCAGGAGAGGTCTCCCTGTAGGAATTCCCAGTGCTGCTACAGAGAGACATGCAGACATGGTCAAGGTCAAACTGGATGACTGGCACACCACCCAAGACAGAGATGCACACACTGAAACAGTTGCACATGAACTTCCTCCAAGAACTTCAGCTCTTGAAGCAAGTACACACTGATGTCTGCTGAAGGAGAATCCTGTCCCAGCAGAATGCCCAGACAATGTGCATACTCATACAGATAAGCAATGATGATCACTGGGTCAGGGACAGGCTGCCAGGCTGCAGGCCCCATCCATATGTATATATTGATTACTAGCCTTTTTTTTTTTTCTGTAAATACTCCAGTTTGGGGGAGTGACTTCCTTTTGCCTTCTACCTTTTGTGAATCTTTTTGTTGTTGTCTAAACTAATGTCTGTTCCAAGTAAACAGCTGTGCATGAACTCGACTGGAAAAGCTTTAATCCAGTTCTTGCTCTGGGCATCAACTTGGTTATGATCTCTGCTGGTTATTTTTACCCCTAGCACCACATGCATCCTAATCTGCCTGAGCTAACTCTCCCTATTCCACTGCAGCTCTCTCTTCATACACACCAAAGTTTCTCAACAGGTTTGTCTAACCAAAGAAGGGAAAAGTCTCCAAAACTGACAAGTATTGTGTCAGTGCTGGCTGCACAGGTCGGGAAACTGCAAACACTATAGAAATGAAAACAGGATGTAGGTGCTCTCATTTTTAACTTCCCATTTATATAAGCTGTTTTACTAACAAGCCTTATATTGAGAACATATTAAAAAGTCCATCAGAGTCATCTTCAAGTGCTCTCCAAGTACTGGAAAAGATGAAGGTTCCTGTAGCATTCATTAGCTATTGCTGAACTGAAAGGTGGAGGTACACATGCAGTCAGTGTCCTGTCTCTGCTCCATTTCCCTTTAAGCTGGCAACATTATCATAAAGGAGACACCAAGTCTCTGTATTTCACTTCTGATAGAGTTCAGCTGTCATTGACCTAGGTGGTTTCCCTTACACATTCAGAGATGTTTCAATTATTCAGTTTCCTGTCCTTTTGAAGGATGTCATCATGCTATTAATCTGATCTTGGATGCAATGTGTAGGCTTTTGGTGCCTCCACCTAATCTTACAACCTTATAAGTAAACAAGATATCAACAAAACAACAAAGTAGGTTTTAGCATGTGAAATAGAAGTATGAGGTTTTGTCCATTTGCCCTGGTGCCAGTCAGGAGAGACATTTCATCCTCTGCATGCCAATGTACTTAGTAGAGTCAGTCAAAGAAAGCATATAAACAACTTTCTATATGCAACTTCTTGGAAAGCAGGGCAATCTGAGCAAGGCGGGCTGGGCTTCACCAGAGAACAGACAATGCAGCCAGTGTGTTTTTCCAGGAATGCTGGAAACCAGCTGTCAATGCCCTGCTGTTTGCCTGCATCTCTGCTGGTGACCCTATGCTAACTCCTGAAGCACTGCATGGCCATGAACTTGGCATTGCTGTGTGGTTCAGCTGGGATGCTTAAGGAAATCTGAAAGATATAGAGAAGGCAGGAAGGCAGGAAGGCAGGAAGGAAGGCAGGAAGGCAGGAAGGCAGGAAGGCAGGAAGGCAGGCAGGAAGGCAGGAAGGAAGGAAGGATCCTACCTCTTCCACAAAATGGTATATTACTAACATCTCCCACCCTTTCTGTTTTTTTTAAGATTAATGGTGAGATTCCACAAAAGCTTGGGTGATCTGGAGCCCTTGAACAGCAGAAGTAACACTATCTCAAGAAGGGCTGATTGCTTCATCATTATTCTTCTCTGCTCCAATAATACATTTGCTACAGACTTATACAGAAACATTCCCTGCGTTAGCTCAGCTTCCCAGGAACCAGTAAGTCATTCTGTCCCCAGTCACCTGCTCAAAAAAAAAAGGTGCCTTAGTCATAGATAAACAGATTCAATACCACTGGTAAAGAAATACAATTGAAAAACTATACTTCAAGTCAAATTATTTAGTAAGTAGATCACAAATTTTGTGATACGTGAAATAGTGGCTTATTCTTGGGAGAGACAGCAAAATGCACCTCACTATTGCTTGTTTTCCCAAGTCTAGTGGAGGGATGGGGCACTACTCCTTACAAGTTATTACACAAGTTAATATTTTCCTTGTTTTCACACCTTTTTTTTTTTTTTTTCTCAGAAGGAAATTTTGGGGCTGACAGAGACGTGTTTTTGTTTTAGGCCTCTTTCTCCCTCAAGCAAGCTCTCCTCTCTGAGCAAGATGTTTACCCTGAACACCCAGGTTCATGGGGTCTGCAGCTTGGTGTCTTCCCTCTAAAAATGTAGACTCCTGTACTTTCATATTTTGAACATTTTTTGGATGCTTTCTAAACATTGACATTCAATGTAATAGGAGAAAAGAATCTGGTTGAGTTCTTGTGAAGATTTTTTACGTTGTGAGCTAATTCCAATAATTATTGAACCAGACCATCCTCAGAGGTGAGTTTCAAAGTGAAGTAATAGGATGTGCAGTGGGATTTTCTTTTTGGATACAAGATCCTTCAGAAAAACAAATTATCTTCTGATTCATACTCGACTAATTCATGACATTAGTATTGATATCTAATGCTTCACAAAACAGAATTTAGAGGAAGTTGTGTGCTGGAAGAGT
This sequence comes from Florisuga fusca, assembly GCA_038090715.1. Classification (NCBI taxonomy): domain Eukaryota; kingdom Metazoa; phylum Chordata; class Aves; order Apodiformes; family Trochilidae; genus Florisuga; species Florisuga fusca. Next base: position 23,477,938 of record JAAWXA010000006.1, read on the forward strand.
GCTTACATGTGTGCTTAATTATCAGTGATTGTAGTGCTATAAACTTTTCTTTTTTCACAGCAGGCATTATGCTACTGCTCTTTTCATTGTTTTTCTGTAACTGTGAATATTTACCAGCTTCTGAACTTCCTAGATGAAGTTCACCCTCGCTGGCCTTGTGCTTCATATTACCACCCAAGGAAATCGTGCAGTAACCTCTCTGCATTGCAATTCTGACTATTTTTCATCCCTTCCTCAAAACTTTCATGGTAGAGTAAACTTCAAAGGAATATTTCAGTGAGCTGAGCAAGAAGTATAGCTTCTAAATAACATGGGCCAATTTTATTGTTGGTCTAAACACCCAGTTTCAAAGGAATTTTGTCCCTGACAGTAGCTATTTGCTCCCACAGTTAATTTCACAAAGTTACGATGGGGACACAAAAAATACATTGTTAATTAAAAGCTTTGTAATTACAGTGGTTACCATTTCTTGTTGTACAGTTGGCATCAGTTCATAGAAATTGTTCAGACCATTGGGCCATTCCATCTCATATCCTGTCCTTGGCACTGGTAGCTGCTTTAGGGGAAGTTTAACAAGACTATGGGGTACAGAATGGTTGATGATTGTGATTGTAGTGGGATAAGGTAACATTAGTAAGTAATAAATTTAAGTGCTAGAATTTAATTCTTCCAAAGCCTGCATTCTTTTACTGAGGACTTGGTTTCTGTGCTCTTCAGCTTTTTAAAATTTTTGTCTATAAAATTTTAAATATGCTGCCACAGTTCACCAAAGCTGAGCAAATCCAACTGTTTTTCTCCTGTAATTTAAATCTCCCAGAAAGTCTGTTATGTCATACCACTATTCATCTGTTAGGTTTTTATCTGGAAAAGCTTACCTGAAATTTTCTACCTCTCTGAATTCCTACACAAAAGATGGATGGAAAATTAATTCTTTGAGAACTTAGTAAAAACAAGCCTTCCCTTTATTTTCTTCAAATTAACTGTAATAAGTGTCAGTGAAGGATTTTTATGAGTTTCTTGTTCAGTGTCAGACTTCCCTATCTAAAACTGCATGGAATTAATTGTAGCTCTTCTGAAGTCCTGGTTCTTGCTTTTGCTTCCTAGTTTACTTTCTCCACTAACTAAATAAAATACAGTTGTCTGTGTAGAGAACTCCTGTTTGTTTTGGGTTTTTTGTTGTTTTGTTTTGTTTTTTTCATTTAAATGTACTTGGAAAGGAAGATTTTTCAAAAAGCTGTTAAACAAGTACAGTAAAGTGAAACATGCAAACAAATTATACCACAGTATAAATATTAAAAAAAAAAAAGTAGTTTTAGGATGTTAGGAGTGCTTTAAAACCTTTCTCTTCTATCAGATGTTATTATTGGAGATGTTGTATTCTGTAATTTTCTCATGTCTCGTTAAATATACCTGCTATTAATAATGAAATCTCCTGTAATGACAAGTGAGCTTCAGCAAGTGTCCTGGTTTGGGCCAGGATAAAGGTAATTTTCTGTCTTGTAATTTTGCTTTCAGCTAAGTCTCTTGTAAGTAGCTGCACTTGCTGAAATTAACAGCAAGTTTCTCAGTCAGTGTCTGCTTCTGGGACCGATAACACTCGGTGCTAGAGACTGGTATGCAGAACCAAGGCCACTGCTCAGTTCTGAGGAACATTTTGCCTTCCAGAAGGAGAAAAGAAGTAAAGAGCTTACACCTGCAGCCCTCCTCTAGGGAGGAGCAGACACAATAAATGACCAAAATTGACCAGAGTATTCCATCCCATACACATCATACTCAGTATAAATTTGAGGGATCATGAGGGTAAAACCTCTTCCCTTCCTTCTTTCCCTTCTTCACCTGTCCCTGTCAGTTTCAACATCCTGGGAGGATTCCATCCGTTCCTCTGCCTGTGATCCTGATCCGTGCCAGCCTGAATCTGTGTGTTCCTGCCCCCAAATCCCGACTGCTGCTGACCCCAGAGGTCCAGCCTGGACTTTCCCAGGGCTGCCCTGCAGCCTCCGTGGTGACGTGAGAGTTATTGGGGGAAAGCGGAGAGGAATGTGGTATCAATTTTCCTGTATATTTGTATATATTTAGTAGCTTTTCTTTTTTATCATCACTGTTTCATTAAAGCTGTGTAGTTTATTTTCCAGCCCATAAGTCTCTCTCCCTTTTTCTCTTTCCTTTCTTTATCAGGGAGGGAAAGGGGATTAATAGAGAGCATCTGTCATTCGCTTTAATTGACAGGCCAATGTTAAACCATGACAGATTTATTGGTGCCCAACGTGGGGCATGATTGGTTTATCTCGAGGTAATTAAAATTTGTCACGATGTAACACTGGCCTGGCAATAAAAGCAAATGACAGCAGGGCTCTTGCTTACAATGCTATACCTAAACTTTTCCTTTTGTACTGTGACTCATCCTTTCCTTCTGTCTCCTCCAGTCCTTGATGTAGATGCTTTTTGCTAAGATAATTTTAATTTCTTCATTCAACAGATTACAAATTTATTTAATTAATTTTTCTTTACTCTTGACTAAAGATCAAGCCTCACTCCAGTAAGGGAATCGTAATGACTGTGTATCAAAGAAATAAGAGATCTGGATATTTTTCTGTAGATGTTTACAGAGCTGTTCCAAGCCAGATGGTCATGTTTCTCTACTATATGCCTTTCTCAGTTTTTTAAATGTATGTTACCAAACATCCTGTTTATAATTATTAATCAATGGGGTGTAACAAAAAAGAATGGAAAGGGAGCTGGAATGAGTTTTAGGTGTCTGAAGCACCTAAAAATTTTAAACCACTTTTTGACATGACTTTATATAGATTTAGAAGTCTGAAAAAAAAAAGTGATAATCACTTGAAACATCGTACATTGTGTTTAACTCGTAAGTGGGAGTACCACAAAATAAACACTCCTAAGCAAAATTTATTCCTTTACAAAAAAAGTGGGAAGGGACATAAGGATGAGCCTGAAGAACTGTAGACATTCCCAGAGTTTCACTATTTATGAAATCACACCATTTACCAGCCTGTTGCTGGTGGAAGGCAGAGCTTCTCATCTGTTGGTGTTGCCATATATGTGGTGCAGGGGGCCTTAAAGATAATGGGAGAGCTGTGGGATGGCTATTGCAGGGTGAAGAGAATCCCATGGGCAGCTGGGACTACCAGACAATCCTGCAGCCAGCACAGGAATCTGCATGAAGTAAATAGGCTGTTGTGTGTATGACCGAGATATCCCCCCCAAAAATGAGACTAGAGAAGTGCTAGACCACCATTCTGTACCTCCTTGACCAAGCCTAGAGAGAATCCTCTTGACTTTATTAAATTCCAGGAGAAGAACAATGTCACATGAAAAGATGGGCTCCCTACCTCTCATCTCTGGGATTATGTGGAAATAAATTACCAAGGAGTAGAAAGGCAAAAGTGCTCACTGTCTGAGATTATCCAGTCTCAGAGAGAGAAACCTTTTTTCAAAATCCATGGCTGACCTGGGTTTATGACTGGGACAGCTGACCTCAGACTGGGAAACAAACAGTGTCTGCCACCAGCTAGACATAGCCAGGTTCTTAATTCTGCTGCACAGGAGAAGCTTGGCAGTGGTCTGTCCTTCAAGACATAAAAGAAATCTCTACTGCCTAGAGCTTCACTGGAAGGCACCGACCAAGAGAAGATAAAATTCTGGGTTTGTTTCCTCTCCTGGAGGCTGGGATGAGTTTTCATACTTGAATTCCTGAAAAACTACCAGGGAATTTATCAATTGCTCTATTTTGCACGTGCCATGTTAGTTATGTTGTCTGTGGGCTGTCACTTACTAAAGCTGTGTCAGGTTTTGCCTTTTAAGGACTGAAAAGTACAGGTTATACTGAAGTGGTTTCCCTTGTTGAGTGAGAAGTTGCCAGTCCTCACAGCACTTAGCAGCCACTATGGAAGTTGTCCAGTTTTGCATTCCAGAAGGATGCTACATAAACTAGTCAAGACAGAGCTGCAAGTATTTGTCATCCCAAGGCTGTGTGATTGTTTTGTGCTACAGCTGCACACTGAACATGCTGGATCAGAAACCTGACAGGGGCATTGCCATAATCTGCATCCTTGCCTGATGGGACATTGATGCTTTGTGAGGTTTCCTACCATCAACACGAAATTTCTCAGGCACTGGAACAATCTAGTCCTGCTTGGCCTTACTCTATGTGTCACATTTAGTCAGAAAAATTATTCCCTGAGGTCAGAACGACACAGATAGCTGTTGCAGAGGTAAGAGGGAGGAAATATTTGCCTCTCTCTGCAATGTGGCCTGTAGATAAGTTCCTAGGCATGTTCACCTCATGGATTGTGTGTTCCTGAAGGACTGCAAGGTTTTGGTCTTGCTCCAGTCCTCCTATGAAATCATGGTACAGTTTGAGGTTATTGATTCTATTTTTGGACAATGTTAATTACAACTTGTTAATATGAAGGAAATATGGGTAACTGCTCTTGTGACTCTTTCCAGGAGGAACATCTAGCACACATTTCCATGTCAGTTGCATGAAAAGAAAATTGTTCAAGTAGGCCTTTCAGACCTAGATTTCTATACTGCAGATTGTATCTATCAATAGAAAAACCCTCCTAATGTGTTCTTAAATTTTGTGAAAATTAGAGAATGGTTTATTTCTCTCCTCATGATTCCTGAAGGTCATTTGGATGAAAATATAATTTGAGAAGGCAAATTTTACCCACAAGGTTGTGTAATAGCAAAGGTTATGTCCTGCAACTGTAGCCTTGTGGGAGGGAGAAACAGCTTTATAAAGGTGTCAGTTCTGTTCCAGAGGCCTATAAAATACTCAGTGAGCATGAATTCAGACTATTCTGTAGGCTGGAACAGCAAGTGTTTATGTGATTTTTTTTTCCTTCTTTGAAATCCAATTAATTGGGTTTCATAATTGTCCAACAGAATAATTATTTGTCATGCTAGTTCTGAAGCTCAATTAGGATTATAACTGAGATGCTGTAGTATTCTAGCAGTGAGTCAGAAAGAAAAAAAAAGCAAATTTGGGTGAGGGAAAGGGGTTTCTTTGAAATAAGGGAAGCTCATTAAACCCCTGTGCTCTTTAGCTGCAAATTTGTTATTGTATATGACCAGCCTCCCAGCAAGGTCCAGTGTGTAATGTTCCTTCAATCCATCAGGTTTACATCTCCTCCTGTGAAAATATAGTTGGGCAGTAGTCTGCTCCTTGTGACCTTCAAATACCCTTCCTGTATGACAGTGATGTGGTAGGGCTGGGCACAAGTGAGCTATTGTCCTTGCTTGCTGGATGAGTCCTTCCCATCCATGCATGGTGCACTGCTTTGCTGACTGCCAAAACTCCCCTCCCCTACACACCTCATTTTGCCCTGTTGAAAAATAAAAAAACACTGGGATTCAGTATTTTCATAACTTTCAGGACCTGTTTCTTGAAGAGAGAAGGGGAGGGAAGGAGGAAGGGAGGAGCAGCCACAGCAAGCAGACTCATGCCTCTCAATCCTTCTGTCACAGTGTAGTCCTGTAGAGCCCAGCACTGCCACACACACATTTTACTTGGGTGAAAAGTCTCTTCTCTGCTCCATAGGGCAGACATGAAAGAAGCTGGGATCAGGGGGAGTGGGTGAGGTTTCCAGGAGATGGCTGGGGTCACAGACAGTCTGGGAAGCAAGCAGCAAGTCTGGTACTAGCTTTTTTTTTTATGTTTCAGTTCTCAAAGACTGAAAACCCAGGGGATCCTTGGTCCTTTGAACTTGCAGATCACTGGGGATACTGGGTGAAATCTTGGCTCCTCTCTGATTTCAGTGGAATCAGGGTTAGGTGTTGGGGTTTTTTTTCATTAGAGGTGAGTGAAACCAAGGAAATAATTCTGGTTTTGTGGCTATTAAAAGAACATTCTTTGCCTATCTCAGCATACTTTTATATATGCAAGAGTATGACAGCAGAACCTTTTGCTTGCCCTGTCAGCCTGCAGTGAACTACACCCATAGCTAACAAATGGTATGCACATGATATATTTTTCATGTCCCAATGGATTGCCATTTATTTTCCAAAGGTTTATTTCAATTTCCACACTGCACACTTACTGCTTCATTTCTCCAGATAGTGTACAAAATCTGATAAATGTTCTCATTGCAAGACCATAGCAAAGGCGTTTTACCTGATTTCCCACTATGCACATAAATACACAGCATATTTAGAATAACTAGTGCTATTGGAAAAAACCACACAACCAGTATATGTCGTACAATTCATAAACCTTTGTATTTAAACAAATATTTACAGGTTTTTTTCAGGCTAGCATAAATTATTTTTGTCATTTGTAATTACTTCCTCTAAAAACAGTTTATTATCTTCTGAAGTGTTGATGTGCATTTAAGAAATACATCACTGAAATATTGTTTTTATGTAATCTGTGTCAAAATGGGACTCTATCTTCTTATTCCTTTTGTTCTTGTCAAATGGGTGAAAACAGCTTCATTTTCTTCAGAGAAGAAACTATCACTACATTTTGTTCAGAGCTGATTCAACAGATAATTTGATGACTGAGACCTGGGATTCCTTCATTTTGTATTGGAATATGAATAGGTATTTTCTAAAAGCCCTGAATATTTCTGTGGAAACATTCTGACACTGAAGGTACAATGTGGTTACTTCATCTGGCTTTAATACATAATGAACATGCCACGGCTTTCATGCAATCCCATCCAAAGGGGGAAGGCCTCATATTATGTCATCCTGCAAAAGAACAGATCAAGGTTTTGCTATAACAGCCTTGAGACTTGAAGACCTTTCTATGAAGGAGTTTTTATACCAGTATAATTTGAGAGCCAGAGTGGATCAATTAAAGTTTTGTCATTCACACATGTAACTACTTGGTATAAGTAAACAAATAAATAAAAAATGAAATCATAAGGCAACCCTGAGGTTGTGAATGTAATGCTGAGGCTGCTGAGGCTAATTCCTTCCAGAGCCTCTGTAGAAAAAAACCCAAAAACCAGACAGTGAAATGGCACTATGCAGTTTCCTTTAGCTTAATGAGACTTGCACTTCCGATTCAGGTCTGTCTTTGTTGAATGGCAAATCTGTGAAACAGATCAGGGCAGTCCTGGTACATCATGGTTTGTCTGATTTCAAAAGGTAAGTATCCCACTGTAGCAGCCATGCAGTGAGTATGAATTAACATGTGAGAGCATGTTAATCTAACACATGGAGTTACCGATTTTGTAGAGAATCAACAACAGCACACGAAAGAACTAGCTGTATAAATAGTCCATCTGTAATGCAGCAGTCCTACAAAAATAGCTTTTTGTAAAACACAAGCTATATTTCTAATCTCATAATTTTCTGTTTCTCTCAAATCATTGCTGGACAGTGTCCTTAATTTTATGTAGTCTGAAGAAACAGGAAACAGATTCCATTGAAACCCTTTCTCTCCCTTCTACTGTTGAAAACATAGAATCTAGCTGCAGGGTTGAAATGAAAATAGCAGCTTACCAAGTGCCATGAATGGGGTCATTCTCTATGAATGAATTTAACTGTGTTTTCTTTATGGCACAAGAACTAGTGAGTAGTGTTTAGCTAGCTATGACAGTGATGGATGTATTTATTATCTGTTTTGCAGGCTGCGTTACATTGGGTGTTTACAGGGAAAAAAAAAATTAAAAAAGAGAAACTACAAATAAAAATGCTGGCAAAATGCAAAAAGAGAAAAAGACAAAGTTTTGTTATGGTATTTTACAGCTCAGCGAGGATATCCTGGTTTGGGCCAGGATGGAACTTTTTTCCTGTCTCATAATTTTCTTTCAGCTGGGTCTGTTTTAAGTAGCTGCACTTGCTGAAATTAACAGCAAGTTCCTCAGTCAGTGTCTGCTTCTAGGACATGCTCAATATTTATACTTACAGCTAAAGAACACTCTGCAGAGCCACAGCCACTGCTCAGTTCTGAGGAACATCTTATGCTCTGGGAAGAGGAAGGGAGTAAAGGGATCACACCTACAACGCTCTTTTAGGGAGGAAAGACAAGACAAATTACAACAATTGACCGAACAGAGTATTCCATCCCATACGTGTCATGGTATAAATTTGAGGGATCACGAGGGATCACTTTGCCTTCACCCTTCGCCCTTCTTCACCTGTTCCTGTTTGCTACAGCATCCTGGGTGGATTCCGTCCGTTCCTCTGCCTGTGGTCCTGATCCATGCCAGCCTGAATCTGTGTGTTCCTGCCCCCAGCTCCTGACTGCTGCTGACCCCAGGAGTCCAGCCTGGACTTTCCCAGGGCTGCCCTGCAGCCTCCATGGTGACATGAGTGTTACTGGGAAAAAGGGTGGAGGAATGGGGTATTGTTTTCCTGTATATTAGTATATGTATTTAATATTTTTTCCTTTTTTATCATTACTGTTTCATTAAAGCTGTGTAGTTTATTTTCCAACCCATAAGTCTCTCTCCCTTATTCTCTTTCCTTTCTGTTATTCCAATGATTGCCAGCCCAGCATAAAACCATGACAATGGAGTATTTTCTAAGTTTGTTCTGCAACCAGAGTGTTAACTAAAAAACAGAAAATACAAAAATTCTGTCTGTGGTCTTCTTAGTGCAAATCCAGAAAGATAATTTATTGTCAGTGGAACTGCTGTGACATTTGGCTAAATTATTTGCAGACATGCTGTCAATTACACAAAGTTTCAAGCAACTCACAAGGTACCATGGGGATCAGAAGTGGATTGTGACAAAGTCTTTGTGGTGACCAAGGCTTTGGGATGTATTTTTTCACTCAAGTCATTAGTCATGAGGGTTATGCAGGGCAGAGACAGGCAGGGTGTCAAGGCCACGCTACTGGTGGGTCTGCCTAATGAGGCTGTGTGAGAAGTATCTGGCTGAACAGTTACTTTGAGGTTTGGTCATGGCCCTGCTGTTCTGGTGCCACTTCTCAAGTCCTGAGGAGGCCTTTGCTGCTGACTCTGGGCAGTAAAGAAATTATTTTAAGTGAACAAAACCTGAAAATTAATAAAGATTTTGGTGACTGTGTAAGCAGGGTTGTCAAGGTTAAGGTTGCCTCCCTTCTGATGTGTCAAGATGATTTTTTTACTCAAAAGTTATGTAGTCTTTATACTGCAGCTGAGCAAACAAAAATGTAAACATTTTTCATGTTGTCAGAAAGAGCTGTGATGAACATGTACACTCATTGCATGTTATTAAAATATAGTTGTAGGAACAGGGCAGAAAACAGAGGTGAAAGCAATTGTATCATTCAGCCTTGCAGCATGTTCTGACTGTGCCCCTACATCTTCTCATATTGACAACCGCTGGTTTATTTTTGAAGATAACAAGCTGTTACCCATGAAAGGATAAAAAAGTCAGAGAGAGAAAAGGAAATGTTATAGAAGATGAAAAAAAATTAACCTGTCTAGGTAGGTCATTCTGGTGTCCTATTTAAATAATATCATACTAGGGCCATTTAAATTGAGGGGTAGAAAAAAGATGAAAACAACATAACAGGAAGTTTGAAACAGTGTCGCAAAGTTAGCATTAAATCTTGCTGCTACAAGTGTCACTGTGCATACAAGCCTGGCAGATTTGAGAAGAATCTCGAATTACCATGAAGAGAGGAAGCATCCTTCATCATGCAAATGGGATAAAAGCTCCAATATGGCATTCTTCATGAGTAGGAGTGCAAATTATGAGGTGTACCATGGGTTAAGAAAGCTGCCAGTGGGAACAATCTCTTTCACAGTGTTACAAGAATTGTGTCCCTTGGGAATGTCTGGTAGAGGCAGCACAAGGTCCCAGACCAAAGGAATACTGGCCTGATAAGGACTATGATAGTTCTGTGTTTGATAAGACCTTTTTTTTTTCTTTTCCCAAAAGGCCTGATTTTAATGCTTGCCCAAACTTCCAGGCTCTTGATATTGCATTTATGAGCTGGAGAAGTGATCTGGTCTGTGGTCAGCCATACTTTCTAAGTGCATCAGGCATCTCAAGGACAAACTTCTGCAGTGACATCTCTGCTTTCAAGGCAGAAGCTGGTGTGAATGCAGGCCTTTCTGATGCATTCTTTATTCTTATAGGCTCAGACTGCATTCATCAGTTAAGTCAGCTGTGGTAGGTTTGACTCACTAGTTGTGACAGCGTGGCATTTATTCCTCACAAGTATCACATTCAAGCCTATGTCGAAATCCAAAGATTATAAACTTGGTTTTTGCTTTGCTTTTTTTGGTGTGTTTTTTTTTTCCCTTGATGTTTTAAGACTTCCAGCTGCTCAGCTTTTCTTTAAAAAGAGAGACTACATTTGCCAATACTGTAATGAGTCTTGGCCCATCCACATGAAGAAGCTGGGATGCTGGGGAGAAAGAAAAAGAAGAAAAAGTGCTGAAAAGCATAATTTCCAGAGCCTCAGTCCTCTGTGCACGTTCCACGTTTGCCTATTCCATGTTTCCCTCCCTTTCTCCCTCCCTGCTGCAGATTCCCATCTGTTTGCCCTCTGGCTCACCTCACCCTCTGGCCTCCTGTGCAGGAGAAGGGGGAGAGGTGATCTCACTTGGAGCACAGTGCTCAGTGTGCTGCACAGGCTCTGCTCACAGGGCTTCAGTGCCCAAAGTTTATGTGCCTGCAGGCCTTAAAAAGACAACTTCCCTTTCTGTTTTTTTTAAATTTTTCTCATCAAGGATTTACAATGACAGGTAAATTGCTGTCACAAAGAAGTTACTCTAATCATGAAGAATAAATATATGCAGTTGAAACAAAACCTGACTGTACATAATATGATATTCAACACCCATCCATGCCTCTGCTGAAAGTCACCTCCATGTACGGGAGATTCCATGTTTGATGTTCAGGTGTAATAGCTCTCCCTCAGTTCTTGTTTTATTGACTTACACATGATGCTGTGCAGGCAGAAGAATGTTGTGTATGTTACTTTGCCTTTTTGGATTACTTTTTTCTTCTGCTTCTACTTCTCATCTCAAAGTGAAGAAGTCGGTTCAGTTTCTTCACAGACTCATGGAGGGTTTTTTTTATTTTTTTGTGTCTTCGTTTTTGTTTTCCATGATAAACAGAGTAATTTGTCTTGCTTTTGTAGCCTGCAGAATTAGAATCTAAACTCAGAAGCACTAAGGTACCTAGGGTCAGTGTTGGGTTAGCATTATGGATGCCTCTTGTCTGTGGCAAATAGATGAATTTAATGCTGGTTGTCCTCCTAGAGGTGATTCTTAGCCCTATTTTTTTTTTTAATATTGCCTATTAAGGACCATTCTTCCCTATGCTGAAATAAGAGTGTATAGCCTGTGTTCCACAATGGTGATCAATTCTGGCCCCAAATTTTCAGAACATGGAAGCTGAGTACTGGCCCTTTACAGAACATAATCTATATATTTTTTTCTAAGATGTAGTTAAGGTAAAGTATTTCTAAAAGAGAATACCATCCTAGGAACAGAGCTTTCTAGTCTGAGAAGTGCTGCATCTGTCTCATCCTGGCTTTGCTCTATGGATGGATACTGGTATTTTCAATGGATACAGATATGCCCAAATGTAGTTGTGACATTCTTGACATTTTTGCTGTTGTTGTTGTGGTCTCACAGCAGTAAAATGAAAATGGTGTAGAAATGAGAAACAAGCATAAGAATATGCTGATGACCCAACCACTGGGTCTTCTTTTACAGATATTTTTTTTTTTTTTTTTTTTTTTTTTTTTTGGTGTGTATTTGTGTGGGGTTTTTTTGTTTTTGTTTTTGGTTTTTTGGTTGGTTGGTTGGTTGGTTGGTTGGTTTTTCTTTTTTTTTCCCCCCCTTCTTTATAAATGGATGACTTTGATCAAGTGCTTCCAATCATGGCCTTTTGGGTGATTCTGTCAGATCACGAGGCAAAACCTTAAGTTTTTGTTTGGTGTCCGTGGAGAGCCAGATGCCTCCATTCAGAGTCTCTATTTCCCTGATGTGTCTGATTTCATCAAGTGGATGAAGTGCACATAGGGATATTCACCCTTTCTAGAAACCTGGTTGATAACAGTAGATAGAAGTACCTTTCATAGTGGTTGACTTAGGTAGGAGCTCCGTGGCACAGTCCCTGTCCTGAATATACTGAGCACGAATATTTGACATGTAGGGGACTGAGATACACAAGTAGCATCCCAAAACTTTATATGACCCTGCCCTTCCTGAGTTCAGTGAACTACCAGGATCTGTGGAGTCAGCAGGAGAATTTTTGGATTCTCTGAAATTTTGATCTAGTGCCATCTTTTCCATATGAATATGCCAAATTTTATGGAAAAAAAAACCTCTTCCCTCTCCTTAGCCTCTACTCCAGCAACTCCATATCCCTAAAAACCTAGCCTCTGAGAATCTTAGAACCACATGCTGGCCCTTTAATGTGGCTTATTTGTCTGAAAGCTACTTTCCTCTCTGTGTGATATGGTGAGGTACAAGAAGCAGGAATGATTGGAAACTGCTGTTTTTCCCAAGCAGTTTTGCTGTGTTCTTTTCATTTAATGTTCTTTTAATAAAGAATGAGAAAACGGTGAAATTGATAAGACTGCATAGGAATTAAGCTTTCTTCTGTGTATGGAAATTACTACAACAGAATGGAATTTAAAGTCCTAGGAAACCAACTAATAAGCCAGTCTGAAGAATTCCCACTAATAGCCTTTTATTAAATGTTGAAATCTGTCAGGTTTTTTATACTTTCACGTCATAGGATTTCCTATAGAGAGCTGGACCTTTTTTGGCCTATTTTCTCCCCAGATTCAACTACAGCTCAAGTGAATAAAAACCTGTATTATTGTGATGCTTTTTTTCTCTGTATTTTTTTCACAAAAATGTCTCTTAATGATTATTCCTTACTGCCATGGTTGAAATCTTTCTGTAACAAACCTTTTACAAAGGAAAACAAGTCTGATCCAAAAATATTGAAGGAAATATTTTAAGTGAGAATGATGACTCCTTGATCTTTTGACCAACTTCTTTGTTTTCTTCCTGTCTGTTAGTCTTACACAACGTGGCTTTCCTGATCTCAGCTGGGGTCTCAGTGCTGGAATGTGCCTATATGGTAAGGAGCTGTCTACTTCATCTGAGCTGTAATAATCCTCTTGTCTTTTCTCTTCTCAAACCATAAGTGAACAGCCCTCAAACATCTTCATTGCTGAAGTGGTGTCCTGCTTGCACCCTGCATGTGTCCCACTGCAGACTGTCTGTAACAGCAGGCACTCAGCCACATCCTGGAAATACGAGGGCAAGGGATGCTCATATGACATTTAACAGTGCACATTACTGACAAGTAACATTTTATTGGTAGAGGTCTTATAAAGAGAGCTGTTGAACAAGATCCAGGAAATGAACATACATTTCTAATTTAAAAATGAGTACACTTCCATTCAGTGGTAGATTTTGTCAGTAACTCTGCAGACACTTTTCTGCAGACACTTCAGTACTGGTTAATTTGTGGTAGTCATATAAAGAGGCAGTCAGATACAGGGAAAAGGAAGCAAAAAATGCTCCAGGTTTTATTGAAGACCACATTTTGGACTAGTTCCATCTGGCAAGACATATTTTCTCTTCTGCTTTTGCTCATTGTGTAAATTCAGTTTGATTAACAAAAGGGAGAGTGGTCAGGTTATGATGGTACTTTAACTTTTAAGCAGTATCCTATAAGACTTTTAACACATTTATGCTTTCAGGATGGAACCTAATACAGCACTATTAGAGACTGTAAGTCCCAAGTCTGACTTGCATGATTGTTGAAATGAAGTCAGGTTCTAATTCTGCTTGTAGCTGTGTCCATTATCTTTTTTCACCTACCTATTCTGAGATATAAGTGGAAGACTTCTATGAATAAATGATCATTTATATCTCACTTTCAAGTCAGGATGACTCACCTAAGGAGACAAAAATGAGGCTTTGTTAAATTCCTGTGTAAACAGGATGATATCCTTGTTTCTGCTTTTAAGCACCTCACTAAGGATGGTTAACTTGCTGACATGTTTTTGAAGAATGGCATTCATCAAACCACACCATCCTAGCAGGCAGGGCACCTATACTCCAGGCAAACCTGGAGATGGAGAATGGTAACGGGAGGAAGGATTATGGCTGATGTGTTGTCACAGAAGAAATCACCTCCTCCATCCCTTTTAAAGGACCTTATGCATGTAAAATTCAACCACAGGCAAAAGGACCAGGAAGATGCCAATTAAAAGCACTGGATCGAATTTATTCAGCAGGCACATGTTTTCAGGAAGGATTAGGAGGGAAAAAGTGGAAAGGAAATGAGAAACACCCTTGTCAAGGTCAGATGTAAAGCAGAAGGGCTCTGCTTGCTTCATATGAGAGGGTGGGGGAGAACGGCAGACTAGAAAATATCGCTTTCTAATTTTGCTCATGGCCCCCCAAACCACAGCCCAAAACCAGGGATGGAAAGTAACTGTTAGGCAAATCTGCCTCATTAAAAAGTCAGAATGTGACAGCAAGTCACCCACAGATGGTAGGTAATTAGAGAATTTCTGGTTTTCGCTAGGGTTTTTTTTTGTTATTGTTGTTGTGGTTTTGGTTTGGTTTGGGTTTTTTGGGAGGGTTGTAGAGTTTTTTTGTGTTTGTTTTGGTTTGGTTTTTTAGTTTCTTAGTTGGCAGCTGTGGGCATGGTTTAGCAGGTGACAGGAAATGTAGCATGTCTGTTCCATAAAACATACCATTCTCACTTGGCTCCTGTGCTGCCTCTCCAAAGAGTCCACTTAATCATGCATGTTCCAGCACTGACATGAAGTGTGATGGAAGTTACCTTCTGCCTTCAGTGCTCCCACTCACACCACCACTGCCATGTTAGCAATTAATCCTGTAGACAGCCCAAAAGCACAACCCTATGCACTTCCTTACTAATTTCAATCAGGAAATCTAGAGAGGCATCAGCCCCAAAAATGTGTTTGTTGTAAATGGAGGTAGGCAAAAAAATGCCTCCTGCCAGTATACAATGCATCTTCAGGGGTGCAGAGACAGAGAAATACTCATCAGTTATTGGAGACCTTGAGAGATGGGGAAGAAGAGCAACAGGGATTTCTCTTTTTTCACAGAAAATATGGGTGGATAAAACAGAATGCTGAAGATATTTCCTACTAATCACAAGATATTTAGGGAGAAACTTCCATGCAGTGCTGTCAAAGCAGATTGGGCCTGATGGTGCTGATGTACTTTTGAGGACTGGAGATGTTTGAAAAGATAAAAACATGAGATACTCACTGCTGTGTACAAGTTTCACTCTGTCCATAATTGCAATGGATGTGAAGAGTGGCAAATAGTACCTGTTGGCTAGGGTTGGGTAGGTCCTACCCAAGTGTCATTTCAACCATTCCTCTGAAGGCTTAGTGATTCTTAGATCTTTCACTATCTTCTCTGAGTAGACTGAACTGCACAGTCTGCATGCTGAAAGGGATTCCTTTGTGGGAATTGGTGTTCGTGTACAATCAGACTAAATGGCACAAAAAAAAAAAAAAAAAAAAAATTAGGGAAAGGTTTGTTTTGAATGGATTCCCTTCTCATTGGACAGTAGGTGGAGAAGAGGTGGGAAATGTATTAATTTTGCACTGGACTTAAGCTCTGCCACGGGAGCTTTAGGTTGGATATTAGGAAGAAATTCTTTACAGAGAGGGTGATCAGGCGTTGGAATGGGCTGCCCAGGGAGGTGGTGGATTCTCCATCCATTCTCTTAAGAAGAGACTGATGTGTCACTCAGTGCCATGGTCTGGTAACCACAGTGGCAGTGGATCGAGGATTGGACTTGATGATCTCAGAGGTCCTTTCCAACCTGGATAATTCTGTGATTTTGCGATTTTATCACTAGCTGCTTCTACCACACAAAGCTAAGTGAAAGCCACTGTCAGAAATAATGGTTTGCTCCAGAATTTCTACTGATGTCACCTGGTGCTGTTCAGCTGCAATACGAAGTTAAAGAAAGTGTATACAAAACATTTCCTGGGGCACATTTCACTGATTAGGTTATATGACACAGAAAAAAATACAATCTAAACAAAACTTGGCTTTATATTTTTTGCTTAGACAGAAAAAAAAAAACCCAACCAAAAAACCAACCTAACAAAATATAAAAAACCCTTTGAAAACTAAGCTGACAGTGTTTTATGATTTTATCTTCAACAGCTTGTGTCCATACGGAAAAGCTTTAGAATTTGACTGAAAAATTTAACACTTTTCTAAGACCTTTGAAAAGTTATTAAAAAACTTGCCTTGGCCAGTATTTTTACACAGCAACTTTATTTTTTTAAAGGGAAAATACTTGTTGCTATATTCTGATATTTCAGCCAGTAATTACTGTGAATACAAGAGCTCCATTAAAATTAACAGAGCTGTCTGGATTTACAACATGTAGGAACATGACCTGAAAATATTTGGAAGTGGCTAATATGTATAGAATCCTACTAGTTACTCCTTGTCAAATTCTACTAGATCTGTCTTGTATGCTGGCTTGGCTGTGTCCCATAATGGTTATGTATCTACAAACAACTCTGCACAGAGCTTCTTCTTTAGTTTTGGTTCCAAGGGAAATAAGACTACACAATTGCATTGCCTTTTAGAAAGAGGATGAAAGGGGAAAGGCAGACAAAATGCATCTGTGCTTATTTCAGACAAACTTTAGAGAAGAGGTAGTAGTGTGCAGCCTTACAGAGACTGGCAGCTGCCTGAAAAGGTGCCCCATCAAGATGGGCTGGCAGGTGAAAAGTGTTTGGCAGCAGCTGGTCTGGCAGTGGGACTGGCATAGGACAGCCATGCAGGACAGAATGTTCTCATTCAGCCAAAGAGCAGACTGTCCCCTCTGTTGCTATAGATGTTGTGTGGAGTGCCAAGGGTGAAAGGACTTGAGTGAAACAAAAAAAAAACCACTGGAAAATAAGGATTTATTGGTTTCTCCTGACAATGGAACATGTTGAACATCTTCCCTTCCCTTCCCCTCCCTTCCCTTCCTTTCCTTGTTCCTTTCTCTCCTTTTCATCTTCCTTTTCTTTCCCTTTTCTTCTCCATTTTATTGTCAGAATATCTCATGTTTGAGATTTATTTCTGAGAATATAATGGGGTTTGCTCCTGTCCCACATGGATGCCATACTCTCATACTACGTCTTTTGAAAACCAAAGGAGGACCAAGCTAAACAAAAACTATTCAAATTTGTTTGATCTTTTATTGTTTAGCCTGCAAGCCACAGCTTTCTCACTTCAGTGCACCGTAAAACAGATGGAAAAAACATTGGAACAAGAGAAACCCTATGGCTGTCTTTTAGATCAGGATGAAATCTATGTCTGGATGGCTTCTGAGCCCTCCTGGCCTTTGTCAGTTTATACTGATCTGTTTTGAATGCTAGGTTTTCTTAAATGCTATGGAGCCTTTATATCATTCTCTGTTTGCACTTCACTACAGTCACTCCTAAATCTGTTCCAGTTAAGCCAAGTATATATGTCCAAAGAAAACACAATTTTTAAACAGAACATGGCAATGATCCTATGTAGATACATACTTCAGTTTTCACATAAAAGGGGTCCAACTGAGTTGGAGGCTTTTGCAAAATCAAGTGTTTTGGATAACTCATTACACAATTAGAACCAAGAAGAGAGGGACTTGTGGTCACAGCTCTGCCTTACTCTCTGTCTGTAGCTTTGAACAGGTCACTTCACTTCTGTTGTTTTCAATTTCCAAATATTAAAACATCAGCTACATACCATGACTGATATTAGAAACATGAAAATTGATAACATTATTCCAATGCTTCAAAACCGAGCATTCAATACTGCCCTAAAAAAAGGTTACAAATGCATAGGCACATCATGAGTGAGAAAACAGAAGAAAAGAAAACAGCTTAGAGAGAAAGAGTAAAACCATCAGGACAGTAAAAACGAGTGGGAGATGTTGAAAAGATTAAAATAATTAAAAGTACATATGTGGGGGGAACTGCAATACAATTTCTCCTTTTACTTAAATATTAACCAAATCCAGTCATAGTCATGATTGATACATAAATCAGAAAATTATAATATATTTATATAAAATATTCGTCCCAGATTTTTAATGCCTCCTTCACTAGGTGTCTCTGATGGAGTTTTACCTTCAACTTTAGAATTTCTGCTACTGCTTTTCTCTCATAAAGAGTCAAGAGTCCTCAAATAATGCTGTCCTACTTCCATTTTCCTGCCTGAACTGGGAGTATGACACGATGTGGAGACAACTGATAATGAAATAGAACAGCTATTCTACCCTTTCATGAAAAATCATTCATATCCCATTGCAAAGGAAGGTACTCCCTTCCTTCTATTTTCCTTTTGAGAAAAATACCCAGGTTGTTTTTCTTCAGCACCGTTGTTGTGGTGCCTGGACAATCCAATGATGTGAATAATACCTACCGGTTGGTGTAAAATAAATCTCAAAATCACAATGGTTAGCTCAAAAGAGAGTAGGGAATGCTTATGCAGGTATAGGTACACTCACATGCCACTAAACTTCAGCAGTGAGTCTTTGCACAAATGTAGGCTATCTCTTAAACTAAGCTGAAGTCCTTCTTGGCCTTTGTTGTCTGTGTTGAATTAAGACACTTGGCTAGATGAGAGAATTCACAGAAGCCGCCCTATCTCAGAGGAGCAGGAGGAGTCCCAGCACGAAGACAGAGAGCAATTCCACAGCCTATACTTTTTTTTATCCTTTTTTTATTTGTCTTGTGGGCACTTTCTAGAAAAAGTCCCAAACTTATCCCTTACTAGATATGCATAGTAATTATCACTGAACTTTTGAAAGAAAGAATGCGTATTCAGCACTGAAATTTTAGGTCAGTTTCAAGATGTGCTTAAGTTTGCTTCAGCAACCCAAGGTTGGTTTTGCATGAGACATGTACTAAACTACAACAGAGGAGACGTGAAGATGAGGAGTAAAACAAAAACTTTCCTTATTGACATGCCCTTGGGAGCACCCAAACCAGGTTATCAGGTCAACTGGGGTTTCTCAGCAAAAATGTTTGTGGTTATTCATTAATAAAACACATGCTTGTGTTTAATCTATGTCTTCTGCAATTTGAAGATTTCACAGACTTGAGATAGTTGAGTTGATAGAGCCTTTTTACAATATCTCAGAGGGCACTACAGCTAGCCTGCCTTTCATTTGAGTGTAGAGAGTGTCTGTATTGTTGTAACATGCACCAAGAGCCCAGAAATACAGGTATGCATGAAGAATGGTTTGAATTGGATTGATATTGTTGTAACCACTCTTACACACAAACACATATTCTTTCACCCAGCTCTCTGTTAAATGTTGATGAATGAACTTTCTGGATTTATTGGGTCAACACCTGCTGTGCATGAGAATGTAAGTAGATAAAAGAGCTATTTATGTGACTAACCCCTAGAGACTAAGTGATCTTTTGTGATGAGCTCTCACAGTTTCCACGGAAGGTAAAGTAGTATACAGGGGAAGGGAAGTACTGCAGTCTGCCCTATGTTTGAAGTCCATACTGTGATAAGGATATGATTTCACCAACACAGGAATAAATAGTGTGTTTACCTGCAGGCGTTCAGGTTGGACGTAACCAATGCTGGTCTTTTGAACTTATTAAGAGAGGAATTTCCCATTAAGAAGAAGGGGGTTAGATTTCTGCTTCTCTGGGCTTCATGATGCCAGAGGAGCAGAACAAATTGTGTGAGTATGGACCAAGTATCTCCAATACTTCCCCACTAAGGAAATAATTTTTGTGAGCTGTGAGGGACGTCATTCTTGCTTCTCTCATGACACCTGTTTCCTGGAAGAGTACAACTCCTGACACTCTCCAGCTGTAGACTCTGGAAAATGTCTGGAATTACAGGAGCTTGAAAAAGCTGTGATTTTTAGGAAAAAGTTAAAACAGGGAGAAAAAGAAATGAGTCATACTTGCTAAATAAGTAGCACTCTCAAAAAAGTACGTTGGTGTGTGAGGAGAGGGCAGCTCCAAGATCAGACTGCAATTTATTGAGAAAATCTTTACCTCGTAGTGAAATTGCTACCATGTATTTTCCTCTGTGTCATCTTGTCAATATTATGGTTTAAGGGTACAACACTGCAGTACCTGGAATTTCCTCCTCGACTAATTTTGCACTTGCCAGTGAGTTCAAAAATCTTTTGAAGATGGCTTGGATAATGTCTGTATTCTATTAAAACTTTACCTTTTTGGGGGGTCTGAGTATAAATCTCTCTATTTAGTACTGTCTGTGCAAAGCTAAATGTTAAACTATGTTCAAAATACAGAGGGCACTTTAAAAAGAGGGGTCAGTGATCAAAGCTTATAAAATAAATTAGTAATACAGGTTTGGGATTACTGAAAACTGGTCTAAAAACTGGTCTGTGAGAAAGAAAAGCAAAACAAAAAATCAGGAAAAGACAATAAAAAACCAAATCATAAAATGTGCCAGCTATATTACTTCTGCAAAAACTAGGTAATGGTAAAGCTTTCAGAGATGGTCCTAAAAGACTCAGCATGTTTAATCTGCATATGGACAGGATTGTGTATTTTAATGGTGGAAAGGAAAAACAAAAAACAACCAACCATGCATATTTTCAGCCAGCAGAGAAGAAAAAGGGTTTTAAAAGGCCAGGATCTGATATGACAATGCAGAGGTGCTTCCACCTCTTTGAACACCAAGTGTTGCAAAAGATCTGCCCAAAACTCCAGATGTTCCAGTCCCTCCCTCACCAGCTTCAGTGAAACATGACATATAAACAATACAGTACACTCTTTACAGAAATAAAATAGATGAGGAATGTGCAATTGTGTGTCTGAAGATCTTTATCAGGGCATGAGAGGGAAGGATGGAAACACCCTCTCCAAAGTTTCCATTCCTTTTTCCTTTTCTCCTTCTCTGTCTGCCAATTGGTATTTCATAAAATGATGAGTTACAGAAGGTTGAGAACCAGGGGAGTGTGACTTTACCTCATACCCCTGCAAGAAGGCTGAATGCAAAGGCTGTGTCCCTAACTCCCCAAGTATGGTGTGGGTCATAACCTGTTATTGTTGTTTGGCTGTAATGGTGCCAGAACAGACATTTTTCTTGTCTTTTTTTTTTTTTTTTTTTTTTTTCCCATTACTTGGCTAGTCTGTCTTCTCAGTTTACATTTTCCCCAGTACTGTTGGTTGCTCCGTTGGCTACTAGGCTGTTGCAATCTGTTGCAGTCATTCCCCCCATGATGATGTGGGAGAATATAACCATGTGGCTGGGGAATTACTGTATGTGAATAGTAGAGGGGGAAAATTACACATGCTTTGTGCAAAGCTGGCCACTGGCTCATGCGCTGTTGCTAATTCTCCAGAACTTTCCCCTTTCTGTCCCTTCAGAATCCTGGGCAAGGAAAAAAACCAACCAACCAACAAAAAAAAAAAAATAGATAAAAGAAAGAGTTTTCCAGGATTCTTTCCTGGTGAAATCGCACTGACTTTAAATGGAAAAGTGGGAGGATGGGAGAGATACTGATGAAATATGAGGGCTTGTCCCTACTGTATTTCTGTGGCAGACCTAGACTTATTCTGGTCCTTCTGGTTGCCCAGATTTGTTTTTGTTGAGAAGCTGAAAAAGCATAAATGGTAATATATTTTCCTAGGTGATTACACAACTGTTAACAAGCCGTAAAAAATATTTATTTTCTCTTAACATTGAGACATTCCTTAGTCTTTGTGCTGTTGGTTAAGACCACAAGGTGTTTGTATATGATGCCAAATAATATTAATCTGGAAGAAAATCAGGAAAAGACTGGGCCACATTTTTAAAAAATGGTCTTTAGTCATGTTACTGACTCCTCTAGAAGAGTGAAATTCAGTTGAAAAGTGTAAGAAAAGTTTGCGATGTCTGAGTTTTGTGAAGTCTTACCAGATTCATAGATCTCATTCCAGTCCTCTCTGCAGATGAAAACTGCACCCCAATTGTATGTATGGCGTGATACATAAAGAGATTATTTGTTTCCTGTCTCTTCAATGAGACAGAAGTGAAGTAATGTCTTGAAATACAGCTTGATTTCATCTTAAAGCATGACCTTTACTTTTTCGGATAGTACATTAAGTTTACAAGTAGTTGCAATCTTATATTTTTAAATTTGTTTCTTTACATCTCATTTACTGGATTCAACAGAGTGAAAGAGAGGCTTGGCTTCATTGATTTAACAGTCCCCACAAATACTCAATATGTTTTACATGTGGACAAAATGTCAACCAATTAAGGTATGTATACCACAGAGACTCAGTGTGAAGATTATTTTTAAAAGAATTTGCGACTTATTTTTCAGCCAGCTCCTTCCCATTCTGGAGTCTAAGTGATGACACATGGAGCTGGAAGTCCAGCAGAGGCAGGATGCAGTGCCAGCCGTATCAGCTCTCCAGGATAAGAAAAGAGCCCTTCTAAATGAAAGTAGCTGCACTTTAACAGCCTTGGGGAGCTCTGAGGAAGACAGGGCCAGTGGGTTTGCCAGTTCAGAGGGGAGAATTGTGCCACTGAAATTCCTGAAGGAGTTAGGTGAAGAAGAAAGTGGTTGTGAGGAGACTGACAGTAGTGCTATTCCCCCATTGGAGCAGCATCATGTTTGCAGATAACATGTTTGTGCAATAGCATAACTGTGCACTAAGGTCTAGGAGACAAGAACAAACTCAATTCGTATTCTCAAAGCAAAATACTAAAATTCAGGCTCCAGAGTTACACTATAACAAACTGAGCAGCTAATTGGACACCTCAGGACTCCCTGCTTGCCTGCATATTTTCTTCAGTCTTAATTTGAAGATACAGCTACCAGTTGAGAAAACAAAATTTAAGAGATTTTACCAGAACCTGATAATTAGCATTCTTTATGGATAAGAATGACTTACATTGGTGTGAGAGACATGGTGTTGAAGATTCTGTCCTAGATACTGATTTCTGGGAAAGCTGGAAAAATAAAGAGGCCAATCAGTATCATGTCCAATTATTTTTATAAATTACTTTTTAGATGCTTAAGCCAAGATCTAAAAAACACTGTACAGACACAAACCTCCTCTCCAGGAAAGTTGTAAGTCTAGTGAAACAAGACATACAGCCAGCTCTAGATGCTTAATGGAGAAGGAAAGTATGTCAGTGGCAAAGCTCAGAGGGGAAAATCAGTTGTCCTAAGAGACAAAGGGAAAGGACAACACTGACACTGCTGCTCCAACATCAAAAGAAAGCATGTTTCCATCTTGGCTTCTTCCCCTTGTTGTAAAAGTCTAGAAAATTACGTTAATCATTTGGAAAGAGTTTGGAGGAGGCTGATGAGAACAAACTAGAAAATGTGTCTGAGAGAGACATGAGAGAGAGAGCAGCAGAAACAGGAGCTTCAAGATGGATGGCAAAGGGGGAATAGAGCAACACCCAAGTGTATGAAAGCCTTCTGTAAACAGGAGGGGAATTATCTGCTGTCCTTTTATTACAGGTGTTAACAAAAAGAAGGAAGAAAAACTCAAGTTCAGCATGAGAAAGTCCATTCTGATGGTGAGAATGGAGAGTGGATCCAAGGACTGAAAGGAATGGGAGGTACACTGCCTTTACACACTGAAGCTTTTCCTTAGGCTGTCAGGAATTATGGGAATCCTTGGTCTTTCCTTAAGGTAGCTGTATACATTAGATGACTCCTTGAGATCCTTTCCATCTTGTTATCTATGTAACAAGACCCCTAGTAAGAACAGTTTTGTCTGTTGCATTTTAAAACCCTTTGGGTTTCCTGAATAGAATGTGCTCTAGAGTAACAACATGGTAATTATTACTACTGTGTATGTGTGCATATGTGATATTATGTACACGTGTACAGGAGATGGGAAAGTGAACTCTTCTAATAATAGGTGGACAACCAAGGAGCTGATCTCATCATCTTCCCCTGTTGCCTGCCTGTGGGAGTCACCTGGTGTCATGCCTCACAGTATTTAGAGGGAAATAAAGGGAGGGAATGAGAGAGCAGCAGTACTCCTAAGCACACAGTCAGGGGTACAACTAACACAGGCATCTGATATGCCTCCTTATTTTGTGATCCAAGAAGATGGCTGTCAGCAGGACACAGTCAGGAGGCTGGGACTGTCCTGTAATACCTTAAAATTTCTTTGCATTACACGAAATGTTGGTGCTTGATATCAATGTGTTTTCCTCAATGGTAAGTTATTTCCTTCATGTGTAGGATGTCAGTGGCCAGGATGTCAGTATTTCTTTCCATCTTCCTCTTGACACTGCTATATTTTTCCCCCTGAAAAGGCATTCTGCAACTCCTGCTTCATTTTTGCTTGTGTATTTGTCTTCAAGTGTCAACAAAAAATACATAGTGGCTCAAGCCTGCTGTTTCAGTTGGCTGTGTTAATGCCCATTCATAACACCCCAACAGCCTGGACTATGTTATTTGTTTCCTGACTATCTTGTCTGATGCAGCCAGACTTTCTGCACTGCACTGAAGGGGAGGGATTGAAAGGGGTTCTCTGCTTTTTCTAGGAGGGAGAGTCAGAAGAAAAAGAACATCTATCTAGTCCATACTTCTCATTTCTGTGGCTGTATGACAGTTTTTATCTTTAACTCCTCAAGCTGCATAGGACTGAGGAGACACAGCTTCATCTCAGTTTCCTCGCCTTCTTTCACTGGGGGGGGTCAGGGGACTGGGAGGAATAAAAAACCAGTGGCAGGAGCAATTTAAAAGCTTCACACACATTAAGCACAGCTGGTGAAGTAAGAGGCAAATAGGAGAAGGTAGTGTTTTCATACTGTGCTATGAAACACACTCATTTTAACTGTTTCATTATTCCTTATAGATAGATACTCGGCCTGCACAAATCGTCTTTGCTCCTTTCACTTCAGAGGAGTTACACTGATCTGTGCATGTAAGAGTTTTGCCCCACGAATTACAAGATTGATCAGGTATTATCATCTCATTGTTCTCCTTGTGCTCAGAGAGCACAGGATTGCAGCCAGATGTACAGACACAGAAGACTTCATGATTAAAAAGGTGTTTCTGTGTGTAGGCAAACTGAACTAAAGTTTCACAGAAAGTATTATACAGCAAGTAGATAAGGGGAATGTTGCTGCAGGTGTCTAGAACAAAGAACAAATAACAGTTTGCAGTCTGTGCTGTGTGGACTAAAGCCTGTGAAATATTATACCACTAGGGAGAGGTTTGCCTGCTTTGATTCATGAATTTCTCTTTAAGGTTCTTCATTTCCCCTTCCATTCATGTGTCACGTTTGGGTTTTGGGCTTTTTTTGTGTTGTTTTTGTGGTTTTTTTGCCATAACAGCCCTTGAAGTGTGGAAGTGCTTCAGCTACAAGTCTGGCTCTTGCCCTCTCTTCTCCTCTGTCTGTGACCTTAGGACTTCAACACTATTTTCTTTCCTGAGTCAGGAAGAAGGGGGCAGCTGGCTAGGACCCTGCACTCATCTCTGTTTTTCTACCTACAATATGTTTGCTTTTCTTTTCCAGCTGCAGTTTTATCTTGCCTCCTTCAGCCACTCATCTTTGGCATGTACGTTGCAGGCTTGGTTCTCCACTTACTTAGCATGTGCATATCATTGGCTTCCAAGGGATTTATGGTTTTAATGGAGAGTTAGCTTGACTTTGTTCTTCTGCTTAAGGACACATGTTCTACCAGCCTGGATGGCAATGAGTTGTCACAGGTCATGAAAATCCTGCTGGAATGTAAGAAGTTTGCTTATGTCGTGTTAAAATGATGAAAAAAGAAAGAGAAAAAAACCCAAAGCAAAATAGACTGGATAAATCTGTCATTGTGGTTGCTGAAAGAGAGAAGGGAGGGGTCAACAGCTGCAGTCCCCTTCCTTTGCATAGTAAGCAATCTGTGACAGCATAATTCTTTTATCACTTGTATATGTTTTTCCCCATCTTCCTGACGCTGGATATATACTCCTGGTGGGCAAGACAAAAACTAGGCCTGATAAAATCTTGGTGTGAATCATGAATAATGCCAAGGCTTTCTGAAATGGAAAAGAACATCCTGATGTGTGTTGGGTTGAATATCTTTATTTGGTACTGCAATTCCAACGTAGATCAGGTAGGTAAATAGGAGACTACAGCTTGTCAGTTTCAGTATGCAGATCTGTTGTTGTAGTTCTGCTAATTTAAAATAACTTATTCACTAAATAAAACGTAGAAAGATAGTTTAAGATATCTGGGAATATACTGCAGCTTCAGATAGGTTTCCATCATGGACTGTTGTTTTCAGACACAGACACCTAAATTCCTGTAGAAGTCCATCTTGCAGATTGCTACACATTGACCCTAGTCCAATAAAGTACTTAAACACATGCTTAACTCAGATATGTTGATCTTATTGTGCTTCCTCACATGCTTAATATAAAGCACATGCTCAATATCTTTGCTGGATCAGGCTCAGGATGCTTTGCAGCTTGCACAATGGGACCCATCTCTCACACAGATAATCATAAGGGTTTGAAAGCCTTCATAAATTAGCAAGTAGTGATTTATTATACCAGCTAATACCTACTGCTCCTGGAACCAAGGAAAAGAAAAAAATCAAAATAAAAAAATCAATTTTTGAAAAAAGTCCTCTTTGTAAGGTCACTTCTTTTGGTTTCAGCTTGTCAAAGGGTTGGATGCATTGCTAAATGAAGAAAGACATGTATAGAAATTTCCAGCTTGTCTTTAGGTAGAGTGACAGTAATCACTGATTAAACTTGGGTCATGGCTTTTAATCTTCTGGTAAACCTTTTTTTCCATGTAATCTAGATCACTTAAATCTGCATTTCATATTACAGATACAGTTTTAATATATTTCTTCTGTGAATGAGCTGCTTCTGCCATCACACCATGCTTACTGCTCTGATTATGCATTAACTGAATTTTTCTTAACATTACTTAGGTCTTTTTCATACCAACAACTGTTGCTCTGGCAGGAAAACTCTGTAAGTAAATGGGTGCTTGAGGTTCAGCCTGACTGTGCTGCCAACCTCACTTGTTGGGCAGATCCCAAGGCATCCCACAGGGCATCTCCATGGTAGCCAGAGTGCATGTGGATGCTGAGCTACACACACAGAATAAGCATGATGTGTCTGGCCTGCAGGTGTGAGAAACCTATTCTGAAATCCTCCTTAGCTGGAACTAGTTCTCTAAAGTACCCTTCCAACCATGCTGTAATTTTTATTTTACTGGGAGTACGTTTAACTAACATTTTATGGCTTTCATCTTCTGCATATGAGTAACATATTTTAAAGCTGTACCTCTTGTGTGGTGTAATTACAGCTGATGGTTAATGCAGTTGCTTTTTTAACAAAAAATATTTACTGCTTTTGAACTCACAGGAGGCAATTATTGTTGTTTCTCTTTTATTAATCTGTTTTGGTCTGACTTAGTGAGGAGTTTGCATGCTTTGAAAGACTCCTAACAGGTATTTGACATAAGATGCTGTGATTTAGCCTTTTGGTACAGGTGGAGGAGAGACACAGCACTAGGACCAGCTCCTTAGAAAGATGAGAGGAAATGCTGGTTCTGGTCACCTAATCAGTGGAAAAACATGGACCATAATGAGCTGGTAATTCACCATGTTAAGCAAGGGAAAGTAGAGCTTTCATTCAGGAAGAGAGCAGATTCTGGAGAGTTTCACTGAGCATTGGAGGGTGGGCTCATGGAGGAAACGTGTGTGCTTCCCTCTGTTTGGCCCTTGGATCAGGGAGGAAGCTATTGATGGGGCACTTGGAGCTTGCATCTGCAGACAACATGTTTCAAAGAGTTTATAAATCTTGTGCTCAGCAACAACAAAAA